>OY744551.1:59149422-59466922 GCA_963556195.1 Sepiola atlantica | reverse complement strand
AGGGAGCCCACCTTCTTTGCTGCGGCCTTGGCAATTCATGTTACCTGTGAAGGTTAGGCCGAGGAGTTTGAATGTTGAACTCTCAGGTAGGGTGATCTAATTATATTAAGTAATGAGCGTATTTTCAGGAGAAGCCCTTTATGTCATACCTGTAGTAATGACGAAGGTTGCAAATCACTCTGTTAACTTTCAAAGCAGCTCTCACCGTTCGTCAGTGCACTTGCTTAGCACCGACTCGAATGAGACGGTACCCGCTTTTATATACCGAGGCACACCTAATTTGCATGTAAATGCAACAAGACTTTGCGAGACTCTGCGTGAACCGCATGCTACAAAGGTTCACGGACGCCATGTTGGATTTCCTTCCCTCATCCGCGCACAGGACATCTTCCTCCCAGACCTGCAAACCAAGTGCCCGTGCGCCATCCCATAGCCTTTCCGTTTCCTTGCTGAGAAGGCCAAAGTTGTAAAGATGCTCCCTCACGCGCGCCGCAGATACAATTTCCTCGTCCACCTACACGTCATCAATATATGCAGACGTTGCCCGCTGAATGCGCTCATCCTTAGTCAGAATGGCGTAAACAATCATTTGCATAATTGATGGCGCCACATTAAGTCCAAATCCCATGCGGGTTAGGCAATACCTTTTCCCCTTGATGAGCACCGTTTGATAGGGCCATAGTGATCTGTGTACACGCACTTGAAGGTTTTCTTTGTGAAGATCCAGTACAGATACATTAGATCCCGCTTGCCGCTATTCCCTCAACTTTTCAGTGCATGCGTCCGCGCGAGCTGTAAAAGGGGCCACGTGCTCATTCAATTTTCGATGGTCGAGCACCGGCCTCACCTTCTGCTTTATTCTGTTGGATAACCGCCATTAACGGGATCAGGCACTTTGGGGGACCCAATTCCTTCTCTGAATAAGGAACTAGCCATCCATTACTAATCCAAGTTTGTAGTTCCTTGTCGTATTCTGCACGAGCTCCGGGGGGAATTTTGTATTCTGGCACCTTATTGCATAATTTCTCGGGTGGCTGCTCCTCCGACCACTTCCAGGAGGCTGTCCAGGACTTTGTGCGCTGGTCGAATTCCGCATAAAAATCAGGCTGTTCCAGCTTCATAGCTGCACTCAGAGCAAGGCCCGCTTTTGCGAAATGTGCCCTACCCTCACCATCAATGCGTACACCACCCAATTCCTTGATGACGTCCATTCCCAGGAGCAGGTCGTAACCGAGCAGGTTACCGTTTACAACCAATGCTTGTACGGTTACTGTGGGTCCATCGCCGACACCTGCGCGAATGATGCTAACGCCACAAGAGGCAATCGAGCCACCGCCAACCGTCAATACCGGGATCCTTTCCTTATCCCATACGTCACAGAATTCACCCGGTGTCTACGAGCGCAAAGCGCTCACGCCTGTTTACGCGCACGCTCACTGTGGGTAGCGCCTTATTTGGCGACGATCTGGGGAGAAGACTGGCGCTATAGCTTACTTCCCTTGCTCGTTTCCCGGACAACCTCTTGCCACGTGACCCAGCTTGTTGCACCGGTAGCAACGCACGTGTTTTAACGTTCCTCGATCGGGCGCGTCCTTTGCACCGCTTCGGCAGTCTTTTGAAAATGATTCGGCCCGTCACATTTGTAGCATCTCACGTCTTCTGTTGGTGGTGAAGACGCTTCCGCAGCTGCTGAAACCGGCTCTGTGTCCTTTTTCAAAATGTTTCGGGCTCTGGCCAACAACTCGTCAAGCCCAATCTCACTGATTCTGGACGATGCTCGCAGCAGTCTGCTGGCGCCGTGTGGGAGTCCAGTCAGAAAAGCGCATCCCAGTATTCGCTCGCTTGTTCCACCAAACAGCGCAGCTAGCCTCCTCAAATCGGCCAGGTAGACGTCCACAGTCTCATCTAGCCCAAGCCGCCGTTCGGTGAACTGCCTCCAGGCGATGAAAGGGTCCACAGCAAAGGTTGCGTATAGTGCCTGCCTAACTTCCTCCAGGCCTGGTTCGTCTCCGAGCTGCTGATACACCGAATATGCTCCTTTGGTCAGCCTCAGCGGGATGACCAGTGCAGGATCCTTTATCTTGCAAAGTCTGCAGACGCGCTCGGCTTTCTCCCACCACTCGACTACAGAGGGTCCGGAGGGGGAGCCGTCGAACTCGGGTATTAATCTCAAGTCGAATTTGTCCATAGCCGGAATAGCTTGTAGTAATGACGAAGGTTGCAAATCACTCTGTCAACTTTCAAAGCAGCTCTCACCGTTCGTTACGTGCACTTGCTTCGCACCGACTCGAATGAGACGGTACGAGACCTGCTTTTATATACCGAGGCACACCTAATTTGCATGTAAATGCAACGAGACTTTGCGAGACTCTGTGTGACTCTGCGTGAACACGGACGCCATGTTGGATTTCCTTCCTTCATCCGCGCACAGGACAGACACACGCGAGAACGCTTCGTAGGTAAGCCCCCCTCATGTTCCCTACAATACCTTGTCAAAGGCCTTGGATATATCAAGTGCTACTGCCCTAGCTTCGCCTGTTCAGAGATGACTGTTAGGATGTCTGCAGTAGATCGTGCTTGTCTAAATCCATACTGGCGGTCAGAAAGAAGTTTAGTATTAACTAAGTGCCGGACTATCGCTAGATTGATTATTTATTAATAAATAAAATTAGAATTCTATTTATTTATTAATAAATAATTGTTTTTAACTTTTAAAATATTTATTAATGAAAAAATGACAAAACAAATACAAACATACGTTTTAACTTTCCAAATAATTGACGATGAATTGTGAAATTAACAAAATTGTTAAATCTCTAAAAATAAAATTTTGAAGGCGGTGTAGGGGAAGTGAGTAGTGGTTGGATGGCAAATATCACCTATTTATTATTACAGAACAGGGCCACCATACCTATCCAAGTCCAAGTAGAAATTATCCAATTTTTTAAATTCTTTTTTTCGTAATTATCCTGATCCTAATTTTTTTCAATTCTTTTTATTTTCAAGGTTATAAAAATAATTTATTATGCTGCTGATGACACGCATTTTTAATTTTTCTATAAACTATCTCATTAAAATCACATAAAATTTTTGTTTGCAATTTTGTTTGCAATTTTTTTTCGGAAAATATTGATTAAGCAATGCTTTATTCAATGATAACATCGTTAAATCAAGAAATTAATTTTTTCTTCGAATTATAGTGATTTTATTAACATGGGGCCTTTTTCGTAATATATATGAAATATTTTTTTTTAAAAATAATTGTTAACATTCATTTATTTTGTTTTCAACAAAAAATATATTTTCACTAAGATTTTAAGAAAATAATGGTTTCATTATATACTGTGATTGTTGATTGATAAATATTCAAAATTTCATTAAAATTGGTTGATTTCCTGAATTTTGGTGAATGTTTTTTTACATTTTGGGAATCGGCCAGTGATTTTGCACGTACCTAATATATCGTATACCAAAAATCACGTAAATTAATTAAATAGTTTTTATTTTATAAAAAAAAATCAAATTTTATCGATAAACGAATAAACACCATATTGGTCACATTCAAGGGAGATTAACGTGATTTTTGGTATACGATATATTCATTCTGTCATGGGTACGCACAAATCATACAGTTTGTCGTGTCTTCGTAATTCTGGATAAGCACTTGATATTGTTGAATTTCTCGTCACCGCCGCCACACAAATTAAACCGACTGTAACGGAAAAACGTCCTGTTGTGTTCCTAAGAATTGCCACGAACCTTAATTTTTTAAAATTAAAAAAGTTTTCTCTTTAATAAAAATGCTTTGTTTATTTTTTAGATATATCTAAAACAAATTCGTTAAAATCAATTGGAAAAAAATGTTATCTTCCTTACTTTGACAGCAGTAAGTAAAAAAAAATACTATATCTAACCCTAATCCTAACCTGTAACATTGTTTCATCATCATCATCATCATATTGGGTTTTTTATATGCTGGCATGTGTTGGACGGCTTTTAGAGATTGATCGATTAACAAACCTATTTCTAACCAGGTCTTTATTTATCCTTATCACTTCCTCCCGTGTTTTATTTGGCCTAAAACACTCTTATCCATTGAATCAATGTGACCAAACCAACGAAATCTCCAGTTCTGCACACATCTTCTTATACTGTCCAGATTTAATGTTTCTCTTAGGTCATCAAATCCAAACCTGTTTGTAAGACTCACATTACACATCCATCGTAGCAATCTCATATCAGTTTTCTCCATGCAACACATGTCCTCAACCCTCACTGTCCAGGTTTTCACTTCCATACATCATTATGAGGCACACACATGCTTGATAGACTCCTCACTTGGTCGACAGTGGAAACGATCTGCTGGTTAGTAATGGTAGAAGTTTCCTGAACTTACTCCATCCACTTCGAACAATTGCAATCATATCAACACTTGCTTCTCCCTGTGCTCCAATGGTATCACCAATGTAACAAGACTTCTGGATAGCTTCAATAGTCTCGCCATCCAAATATACTTTCTCAACATCCGTATCCATTTTCTTACACTTCTTGCACACCACTGGTTATCATCTCTCAACCTACCTGTAATTCCACTTCATTTCTTGTGTATCCAATGCTTACAAGTAGCACAACAAATTGTGTTGTTCCCAACACCATTTCCACAAACTGAGCAGGGAAATATTCCTCAACACTTCAACCACTGATCATCATTTTGATCTTGGCAACATTCACTCTCAGACCTTCCAATAACATTCTTTCAAGTCTTTAACTTTTAACAAGTAGCCATTTCATTGTTTCACAGGTAAGCACTAAATTATAAGCATACAGCCTCTCTTCTGGACAACTCATACAAAACTCTCTGGACAACACTTCTAAGACACCAATTAAAAGCACAGGTCTCAGTACAGATTCCCGATGTACTCCCATTTCAACATTAAAAGCTGTCACTAAATATGCTGTTAATTCTGTACATTGCTTCAACAACCTTCATCAACCACTTGCTTGCCACTGATTTTACACAAAGCCCACCAGGCAATATCTCTTGGCACTGAAAAAATATATATATATATATACAAAAACAAAATACAGGTTCTTCTTACCAAGATACTTGTCTTGCAATTGTCTTACGATAAATATCACATCAGTGGTAGGTCACCCAGGTATAAAACCAAACTGCATTTTAATCTAACTTCTTACTTGCTTCTCGATTATTCTCTCAGCCACTTCCATGACCTGATCCACCAACTCTGTAATTACCTTTGTTCAGAGCGCCTCCTTTAAACTTTTGAATTAGAAGTTTACTCGTCTCATTCTAAAAGATAAATTGCATAATTACAAGTTAACTCGTCTTCTATGGTTAAGGGGTTAAAAAAATAGTTGCTGTTGAAGGAATAATATATCATCTTATATATAAAGTAAAGTAAATTTTCTCCCACACTTTTTGCTACAAGCTACTTATCAAAATCTGTTTTGTCATTCATATAAGGCAAATATTGCTCTGTGTTGTTAAAAACAAAAATTTAATTTCCAATCGATTTCATCGAATTTCAGATTTAATCCAATCAGCATTTTTTGTTAGATGAACAGATATTCATCTAGAGAACATGTTAAAAGGGAAGTGCCTTTGTGATCTATTTTGCCTCAAAGAGATTTGGAGAGTGAAGTTATGTACCTTGGACGATTCCAGATAGACAATCTTGGATAAACACGTGTTACAGACCTCTCTCCAAGTAAGACGTTTTGGACTAAGAAATGTTAATTGTTTGTTTATACAGGAGTTTTATTCAATTTTTTTATATTCGTACTATACCGAATACCACCACTCCACATCAGTTTTGATTACTAAGATTATAGATGCTAACTCTTGCACAGTCCCAAGTCCAAATACTGCTACTCAAAATACCAGGTACTAACATATATTAACAGATAAGTTCTTCAATATTCATCCGTGAAAAAAAGGGCGCTATCTCTCTTTTTATTTCGTTGCTTTTGGCTGACTGCCTTTCAACTCTAAAGTGAAAGAGAGAGAGAGAGCAGGGGGGGGGGGGTACAGTCTATTTAATAGCATCATAATTTCATACCTGCCACCGTGGGTCAATTGGTTAGTTCTCTGTACTTAGAGACAGAGTTTGTAAGTTCGAATCTCATCCATGGCAAATCTATTCTTACTCTGATTTTGTGTTCCAAAATGACATTTTTAATTACAATATTAATATATTATTTAGTTTTACTTTTATTCTTTTCTGTAAATTAGGACGTCGGACGCCGCCAGGTAACCCTGCTAGTCAGTCTTACATAGTTCAAATTGCTTGATAAATATGGCTTTGTTCTGGTCAATAATCGTTTATTAAATTGGCCACTTAATCTTAATGGCCGGTTCCGCTTATTTAGCTGTCTTTGGGCGTAAACAATTCTTCTTATAAAGAATGATTTGGTTGGTTGCTTGTTTTGTTTTTACGTGATATCAACAATTTTCATGTTCTTATTCATCATCATCATCAGTCTTTTGATTATATCGTGCAGGATTGGGGGCAATGTCAACACCAGTGGACCCTCCTCTAGACAGCTGGCTAGCTGTACATATGGCAGTCCTCACCGCAGATCTCCACTTTTGTCGATCCTGAGGGTCAGCGTTTAAGAGCCTCCAGTCTCTGCGGTCTCTCCCTGTAAGCTCCCTCCAACTCCACGCCTACCAGAGACTTGTAGGTTTAGTGCACAGTTGATTGCGCTGCTGGATCTGTCCACGTTGCCATACTAGCGCTGTCTTCGCTCACTCAAGATGGGATCGAGATCTGCAAGACCAAGTTTCCCCAGAAACTCACTTGTCCGCACGGTGGAAGTATCTTTTGGCTTGATGTTACAAATCCGTCATTGCGCTGCAGACATTGAAGGTCTGGCTTTGTCAGTACCCAGGTTTCACTGGCATGGAGCATAGCGCTCTGCCCACAAGTGCTACACACTTGACCACGGGTCCTGTACGACAGATGACGTGATGTGAGAACTGGTAGCAGCTCCTTGAACGTCTTCTGAACGTTTTCACATGTCCACAGATATAATCACGTTCTTTAACGATTATGAAGTTTGGAACACTCAATAATCGTTGGTTGAAGCTGAGCCACCTTGAGAAGAAAAACAAGTTGTATTGTCAAAATAAAATAATTATCCATTGGAACCACCTGCAAAATGTTAGCAGCAGACAATGACAATTCAGTGCTAATTTTTTAGATTGAAGACGATTCTCTATTTTTAAATGATTGCGATTGATTGGTTCATTTGAGTTACGTGAGACAAATCCTGGGAGATAGTGGCGGATATAAAAAGTGCTGCCGCCATTGAGGAATATATTGTAGACCATATATTCATTCGAGTGGAAATTAAAGATTTCGACTGTACTTGTTTTTGCTTGTACTAATGGAAAATGAAATTTATATCACAGCTTCCCTATGTTTACTAAGTTAATTCTAGCAAGTATTGAGCATGTGAAATAAACAGCAATTTGACTAAAAGAACAAACAATATAGATGGATGTTGATGGGAATGGCGTAGGCGTACTTAAAATCTACAAATAAGTTGAGATAAAAAAAGAATTGGTATAATTGTAGCTACCCCCACCTCCCAAATGAGATTCTACGTTTTTAGGCGATTACATATCGGAAAGAATAAAAACTTCTTTTTTTTTAATATTTTTTGGGGAATCAGTTTAGCATATAAATTTAACGTAAAATGATCCCCCCCATCTACTAACTTAAAAAAATAAATAAATAAAAAATCGTAGAAGAAATACGGAAAATCTTGTCAAAATCAATTGTTGAAAAAGAATAAGATGAGATTAAAAAATTTAAACGTAGAAGAAATATATGCTATATAGGTAAACACCAGTTTCACATTATTAAAATGTCAAGTCTAAGGGAAGTAACTCTCGTTATGAGTTATCATTCTTGAATTTTACTGAGAAATCTTCTTTTTTTTTAATTTTATTGTTTTGTTAATTATATATAACCCTCCTTCAAAAATGACGGAGAAAAAATATCATTCGAAAAGTATAGCAAAAAACGTATATATATATCGGTATAGAGAGCAAAAAGGAAACAAAAAAAGACCATGGTTTATAGGAATTGTTTTCTCAATTTTCATAAATGCTTTAAATGAATTCGTCCAGTAGTATTTGACTTGCTAACTTTTGTGTGACGGGACGGCTATATATATATATATATATATATATATATATATATATATATATATCCGTCCCGTCACATACGGACACATTGCACTTTATTATAGAGTGGAGGATTATTTAAGAGTAGTAATCATTACTATTACCGACATAAATTATTTTAAAGGAAATACAGTTGGGAGAAACAATTTATTTTGTTTTACCTACTCATTTGTGACATTGCTTACTGCCTGAGGCGCCCCTACCGGGGAATGCCGACGGGGCTACCCAGGCAATTTTTAAACCCCACTTTCCCGACCCGACCTTGGGTCACATCTTACTTGTGCGAGTAAGATAAAAACTGGCCTTGTGCCTAACTCCTGGAGAGGAGTAAATCAATACTCATTTGTGACCTATTTGCATAAAAAATAGCCATATTTGTTTAGTCAGTAAGTAGCGTAAACAAAGATTGCTATTTTTCTCAGATCCGATATTTACGGAACTTTTTAAATGCTTATAACATTAAATATTATTTTTTTAAACGCAAATAGGTCACAAAAATTTGTAGTAAAGCAAAATAAACTGTTTGTACTAATTTCCCAAGGGTATTTCCTATAAAATAATTTATATCGATAATAGTAATGATAACCTTCAAAGTTTATTTTCAACATTTTTCAATAATTTTTGGACAAACTTCACAAAAAATACTTGTGTGCTATTTAATGTTTAATAAGTATTTTAAAAACAATCTTTATCGTAAAATTCCTCTGCTGAATGTAAAATAAAGCTGTCTCCCCATTACTCTCGGGATCAAGTCCACACATTTGCCTACTCGTTACGTAAAGGTGACGCCATGTGTGATCTCATTTTTATTTTGTATTTTCAGTTTGCTTTTCGTATGTTTTTTTAAAAATTAAATTTGAACATTCATGTGTTTAGGTTAGGCAAATCATTTTTCAACTCTTTTTTTTATTATTCGAACGCGGAAGCCAATGTTTATTTAACGGACGTACGATAACATACTCTACGAAAAACTTCGTCACACGATTGAGAACAGAATTTCCGTCAAGGAGACGATTGATTAGCACTTGGCAAAAGCATCTATCCTTTCCTGCCTTGACAAAGTACAAAACCGGCTTCGAAATCTAGCCTCTTTCTCACAGAAGAGACGTTGCTAGTCTTTCTCTGCTCTATCGCTATTTTCATGGCAGGTGCTCGACTGAGCTTCAATCGATGGTTCTCCCCTGTAAAACCTTCACAAAACAAATTCTTGTTGAGCCGTCCTCTTAAATAGCCAGTACAACCACCATTACTAATCCCCTCGGTGTTTCACTGTCTACCCGTCAAACTCAATAACCCTTATCCTCAAGTGGCCTGTCGGCCTTGATAAGCAGTGACTCGATTGTAAAAAAAAAAATCTTGAGGGCTTTATTAAAAAAATTTTTTTTTTGTTAGTGATGTTTTGGCGTCCTCCCACCTGCTTGGTATTCCTAAATAATCATCAATCTGGTACTGACTAAACGTTGCTTTCTTAACTTTGGTGATCTAATAAGAACTGGTGTCTGTTCACATGCTTTCCAAGAACCGCAGGCTTGTGGAACTTTCTTCCTGCTGACTGTTTTCCTCCTACCTATAGCCTTGATCTTTTCAAGACAGGCCAATAGGCATCTCCGGTCTTTGTGATAATCATATTTCGTTCTTGTTAGCTCCTTACATAAAGTGGCTTTATACCTTGTCTGGAGCGATTTCCATAAAAAAAATGTTTAATGTTTAAAATATCGAGGAAAAAAAAAATTCCAAAGATTGTTATATTATTCAAGTAGCAGTGATTGCAGGAGGAGACAACTCAAACTTTACTTGTTTTATGATAAATTATAATAAAAGGATACATTTCATAATATTTATTTTTATTATCTGGATTCTTCGGACGATAATTTTGTTATTTTTATTTACAACGTCTCTTCAAATGCATCTTTTGAACTTGGGAATCTTTCTGTCTAACTCCGGAACATATACAGAATTTCGAACTGAACCCTTTATAAGGGTAGATTGTTCTCGTTCCGTCAGCCATGACCGGATAGAAGTGCTAATTTTTATGTTATTTTTACTTATTATCGCCTGTAGTAAGGATTGAACTCTTAACCTCCAGAAGACTGTCACTTAGAACTGGTTGTTAATCAATGCTGATAGTGTGGATAATGTGGATAATTCTAGTATGAATGTGTAAAGCTTTTAGTATTCTGAATAATCTAAATAATACAAATAATCTTCATCTCAAAAATTTCTGAGAAATAATGTTCATCTTCATTATCTGATTCTAAATCCCCAACGTTTGTGATTTCCGGAGAATAGAGCGCATTTTCTCTAACAAGAATAACTTAGGGGAGATAACTTGGATAGATATGCTTACTTTTTAGATTGTTAATATTACAACTTTAGAATGAATTAAGTCATGCGACGACCCATGACCCATGAGCCATTAGTTTATATATTTGTGTCCTTAAACGAATGTAGATATTTTCAAAAAAAAGATAAGTTACCATCTGCTCTTAATTTAATGGAAATGAACGAGATTTCATGATTAAGCTTCAGAGATGTCAGTTATGACAAAAGACTGTTTTACTTTTTCGAAATGTGACTGTCTCCGACTAAAATTATATTTACGTCATCCAATCAAAACCCTTGTTGACTGACCAAACAAACGACTGTTTAAGAGTTGGCCATTATTTATTTAAAAATCTTTTTTAACATAGTTCACCCCTAACTTATAGACATAAAGGGGCTACTGAGAATTAGGGTGAAAGTTTTGGGGGTCATCCTAAATTGGGAGCTGTGCAGCGAGATGCTTGTTCACATTAGTTTTAAATTTCTGCATGTCAGTACAGTCGAGGAAACAGGGAGCAGAGGGGAGTTCCAAAGGCCGGCAGCACGAGGAAAGAAGCTATTGGAGTGGAAGGCTCTCCAGTATCTGGGAACCTCCACAGTGAATTGTCAGTTTGGTCGAGTGTATTTACGTCGAGGGATGGGGCACCAGAGTAGCAAGTTTATCAGAGAACATTCTATTGAAGTACTTGTAAAACAAGCACAAGGATGCAACATTGCGGCGAGGGGACAGGGGCTGGAAACTAGTGGACAGTGAGGGACCTATTAGATTAGCGACTCTTTTTTGGACCTTGTCTAAGGGGTAGAGACTAGTGGATGGTGCACCAGCCCAGATGGGCAAGATGGTGGCTTCCTAGAGATATAGGATAATGTCAGGTGTGAGACGTTCATTCTCTTATGCTGCTGCTCTCTACTCCGTTTACCACTTCACCTCTCCATTGCCACATTTCATTTGCCCTTTTTCCATCCGTCTAATACATTCAAAGTGCAAACAAGCAAGCACCATTATTAGAATTGTATTATTATATAGATGCATGTGAATATCCAAGATGCATAACGTTTTTTTTTCTTATTTTTTACTTTTATTAACCCCAAAACAAAGTGGCACATTGCCATTGAGATGTAAGGAGCTACTGTGATTAGAGGTCAGATTGGGGGGGGGGGGGGGGATATCCTAAGTGGAAAGTTGGGCAGCAAGATGTTTGTTCACATTACATTTAAATTTCTGCATGTCAGTAGAATCTTGGGAGCAGGGAGAGAATTCTAAAAGCAAGCAGTCCGAGGAAAGAGGCTATTAGAGTATAAATTATTCCGGCATCTGGGGACGTTTGGATGTAAGTTTTTTTTATGATATCCAGGATATGAAAAGGGGTGATGATCAAATCTTCTAGTGGGGTTTCCATCCGTAATTGAAAATCAGGGAAGGGGTAGTTTAACGGAGTCCAAGGTAGAATTTTGAGCAAGCCACTCGGCAAGCAGTTCAGCCTCGTCCGTTGTTGTCGTGCAAGCGACTTCATGGTGGTTGGATAGTGAGGGAATTGTTGATTGCTCATTGTTCACCAGACTATTATAGATTTTCCAGAAATCACAAGTTCCTTATTTCGTAATGCGATTTCTAGTCATCTCAGTATACCTACTCTTACAGTGGTTTCTTGATGCTGCAAACTTTTTGCTAGTTTCAGTTGACTTATGACAGTTGAAACGGTAAAATGCTTGGTGCTAATGAGAAATAGCAGCTGCACAGATTGAAGTGAACTATTGGGAAGAGTGGGGCTTGTTATGTTTGTGGATTCTCACATGGGCATCCCTTCGGATCTGAGGAGGTGTCATGCCAGCCAATCTGTACACCGCTGCTAGTGAACTATGGTAAATCAAATTTATTTGGCAACAAATAGCAAAATGCAACAAGCCATGTAAAGAGATGGGTAGAACATATTTACATCAACATAATATATGTCGAAGGCCACTTTAAACCTGCTGGTGATACCAGATCAGGCTGCCCTGTGGCTCCCTGAGACGAAATTCACCTACATTGACGTTTTTTTTTGTTTTTTTTTGTAAAACTTAATTATGTTCTACAAAACCAAAAACAAAAACAAAAACAACAGCCCCTCTCCCTTTCTCCCTCCCCTTTTTTATTTTATTTTTAGAACTTGAAGCATAAATCTTTTACTATAATGACCAGATTCGGCATTAAATAACCCAAAAAGGGTTGATATGTCGTAAAACAAAACTACCAAACCAAAAACGATGATTAAACATTTGAAGATATAAAGAACTTGAAGCATAAAAACTTTTACTATAATGACCAGATTCGGCATTAAATAACCCAAAAAGGGTTGATATGCCGTAAAACAAAACTACCAAACCAAAAACGATGATTAAACATTTGAAGATATAAAGAACTTGAAGCATAAAAACTTTTACTATAATGACCAGATTCGGCATTAAATAACCCAAAAAGGGTTGATATGCCGTAAAACAAAACTACCAAACCAAAAACGATGATTAAACATTTGAAGATATAAAGAACTTGAAGCATAAAAACTTTTACTATAATGACCAGATTCGGCATTAAATAACCCAAAAAGGGTTGATATGCCGTAAAACAAAACTACCAAACCAAAAACGATGATTAAACATTTGAAGATATAAAGAACTTGAAGCATAAAAACTTTTACTATAATGACCAGATTCGGCATTAAATAACCCAAAAAGGGTTGATATGCCGTAAAACAAAACTACCAAACCATACCACTTTAAACCTGGATATGGTAGGCTGGCAGGCTGTTCCACGGAGCAGAAACACGGACAGACAATGCTGGCTTTTCACAAGGGTTTGAGATTGATCCCAAGTGCAATTTTTCCAAATACAATTTTTTACAAATATCAAGGGAAAAAAAATAATTCCAATAAGTTTTTTTCCCCACAAATCAACAAAAAATTATTTTATTATTCAAGTAGTAGTGATCGCAGGGAGAGACAACTCAAGCTTTACTTGTTGTTTGTTTTTTTACTTATTTTTTTAATCATTTTTTTAAACTAGATTTTCCACCCATGCGTTCCAGTCAACATTTCATAAATTCATTTTTTCATCTCTTTTGTTACTTTTTATCGCCCCCCCCCTCATTTGTTTTACTTATCGCATCTACCAGCTGTCGTCATTTATAGTCGTGCAATTGGGCATTAGTCAGTTTAAAGTGCAAATCATCATGGCTGAATTTTTGTGATTAGTAAACATTTTAAACAGATGGTGATGCTGCTGCTGATGATGATGATGATGGTGGTGACAGGCTTATCCCATCATAATCATCATCGATATAACATCTATTTTAGTTTAGTGAAAACTGGACCGTTCTTTATTTATCCCTCTTTCTCTCAAATCCATCCATATCATATTTCCTCCCATATTTTCCTTGGCTGTTCCCTGCCAAATGACCCTACTATCTCAACTGTTCTACATCTACTGACCCAAGCATCACTCATCTATTCTTTTCATGTCCATTTTAGTGGAGTGAGCAATGGTTTGGCTATGGAATGTTGTATGTGGAGATGCAGTATTTAATAAGTTTGAGATAATGTATTCTAGGAATATAAATAATTATCCTACTTATAGAATTATATTTGACAACTTTATTCAGCATTAAGATGGTTGATATGCCATAAAACAAATCAAACCAAACCAGTAAACATTATTCAACAAAAGGAACCTCGTTCAATATTTGTGAGAGTAAGTAACTACGATGAATTTCTATGTTCATGTATTTACGTATTGACAAAAAAAAGAAATTATGTTTCTATGCAAAAATAATTTGCTTTAAACTAATGCCGAATACCCTTCATGTCTAATTTGTTGCAGATCATTAAAAAAAGACCACTTATTTTTTTTTTTAAATATGTAATTTGTTTTTATGATTAATGTGATTGTGTTAATTCCTTAAACTGGATTATGTTTTATAAATTTAATGAAAAATCTTTTAAACTTACGTGAGATTTGAACTCGGTTATGGCAAGTGTAGAAAATCTTGAAGAAAAAACGGTTAATGTTCAGTGTTTTGAAGATTTCACATCGTAAAACATACTGCCTTAATAATGTGTACTCTGCCTATTCCTTTTTTGTCAATCAATTGCGTTTCCATTTGTGTACGAACAGACAATATCTAAAAGCATAGTATTAAAATATGTGTAGTCGGGTATAAAATAAATATTGAAATTGTGTTAATTTTTTATTTGGTTTCAACACCAATAGTTATAAAAACCTATTTTATTTAATTAACCATGGAATTTCTATAAGTCACGCTAGTATGCATATTATGTATAATTTATTTCTCATATTGACTGCACACAGCTTAAATTGGGTGGAAACGCTATATTCAATTAGGCGAATACTTGCGAAGCAGAGGCTAACGGTTAATTGCTGAACTGTTGCGCATGAGGAGACTATAAAACTCTTTCGGTACTGCATTTCCGTGACTTTGCGCTGTCAACGTTCAGGCAGGTCTTGGAAGCGTTGGAGAGTTGACGAGGCGAAACCTGCCAAAACATAAATTGAAGACTGGCAGACGATAAATTACGACAAACAAAATCAAACTAAAATACATATATGCAAATAAAGAACGAACAAACCTAGCTAAATAACTGTTATTAATTAGATGTTTATTTTTTAACCATTGTTAACTAAATGTTTTTAAATAAAATGTTGTTTTTGTTTGTGCACCGAAAAGTTTCAAAAGATGATTTTTTTTATTATATAACAAACAACGAAAAACAATTTCTTGTTTGTTTTTTTTCTTTTTAACATTTTTTGGGGTAGGTTTAGGGTTAAGGTTTAGTCTTTCGCTAGAAGTGATAGTTGCTGACAGAACTCAATGAGTCCTTCGAGAGATTTAACACGCTGACACAAATCGTAGAAATTAATTTTTTTTTTTTAACGCGCTGCAGATCATAGAAATAAATTTCTTCCAAAAGTTATCGTCTGCTTGCTTGAAACCTGATTGGTTAATAGTTTCGTCAACTATCAGGCGCTTCCAAGACCTGCCTGAAGGTTGACGATGTGAAGTCACAGAAACGCAGTGCGTTCTCTATAAGAGTACCCTTCTTTGTACTATTTGGATTGGTCAGTTTGGCTGACTAGAGTGGGAGGGCTATTTGTTCAAATATGAATTCGATCGGCTCACATCATAATCAGTTTAACGTCCGTTTTACATGCTAGCATGCATTAGACGGTTTTAGAAATTGACTTAAAAACTAACTTATCTCTGGCTAGGTGTTTATTTATCCCTCTTTCTCTCGAATCTATTATCACTTCATCCTATGTTTACCTTGATCTTTCCCTGTAAACTGCTACCTCAACTGTTCTACATCTACTTACTCAAGAACTCCTATCCGTTTTTTTCAATTTGACCATGCCATCAAAGTCTCTTGTTCTGCACACATCTCCCTATACTGCTCAGATTTAATCTTTCTCTGAGCTCATCAGATCTGAGCCTGTCTTTAAGATTCACATTACACAACCATCATATCCTTCTCATATCATTTCTCTCCATGCAACGCATGTTTCAACCCTCACTGGCCAGGTTTCACTTCCATACATCATCACACTGCGTACACATGCCTGATAGACTCTTCCTTTGGTCGACAATGGTAACGCTCTGCTAGTTAGTAATGACAGAAGTAATAAGTGGTAATGTAGTTGGTAGGAATAAATTGAAGCCTGTTTTGTTTTTAATATTTCCGGGGCTTGTATATTATATATCTGACATAAACATTTTTACATTTTATTTATTATTTAAACCCTTATTTTATTTATTTAAACCCTTATTTTATTTATTTAAACCCTTATTTGATTTAAACCCTTAGCTATTTTTCTTTTTGCACACACTATACACTTATTTTTTGTGTTAATTTGTTTGTTGAACAAAAATTGTATATTTAAAATTTTTTGAGATATGTCCTTTGGATTACTGATCTCATCTTGAATGTTATTCTCACAACGTTTCGGCCGATGTAACCTCCGACTTTCTTCACGTTCGTCTCGTCGAACTTTGGAATCTATACGAAATTTCAAACTGAACCGATTATTTAATCCATGGGGTGGATTGTTCTCGTTCTATCAGCTATCAACGGGCAAAAGTCTTGAGTTGTTTAAATTTTTTTCTTAGTTAGTATCGCCTGTAGTGAGGATTGAACCTTCAACCTTCAGAAGACTATCACTTAGAACTGATTATCACTTAACACCTTTATCCGTTGCACCACATGAACTGAGTTCAACAAAACGTAGCTGAAGAATGTCGGAAGGTTACATGGCATTCCTAAATCTGGGGCACAGTTTTTTTAAATATTTCAAGGCAGATTTCAAAAGTAGATTTATTAACAAATTGAATTTTTTCTTTTTTTGCTAATATATATTTTTTGGAACAAATTACGAGATCAGATGAAATAAAGCGATAGTGTAGAACATTTTAAAATGGAATTGGATCAAGTTTTTTTCTCTTTTTTCTATTAATGAGTCACCGCTTATCAAGGCCTAAAGGCCACTCGAGGAAAACGGTTACTGAGCTTGGCAGTTAGATGATGATGAACAACACCTTGAGAGAGTTGGAAATGGTGAAATGGGCAGAATTAGATTATTTAAAAGGACGGCTCGACAAGAATTCGTTAACATTGGGGCTTCAAAATAACCTAGGAAGCAGCCTCGTGGTATTGTGTTCCACAGCTGGGAAGTTTCCAACCTTATCTTACTTGTGGACCCCCCAGAGAACTATTTTACCCCATATCTGCATATGTAATTTTTTAAAATCAAATATTTGTTTCTAGGTTAGTAAAAACTATGGATCAATTTCATTATATTTATAACTGTAGTATTCTCGCGTACCTTCTCGTGTGAGTACCCAGGTTTCTTCTTTGGTGTTTGGTGTGTCTTGAGCTTCTCTCTACTGGCTCCTGTCCTTCGGCTGTGATCGATAACACATGGACTTACCTTCTTGTGGGGACTCGGGTTTTGTTTCGGCCGGCTGGTGTATTTTGTCTTCTGAACAATAACAAGAGGACACTGGTAGTTTAAGAAGTTTATTCAACATAAACAGACGATACAGATTGTGTGGTTGTTTTTCACGGGAGAGAGAGAGAATGAAGGAATCGGAGAGGGCTTTCGTCAGGTCATTTTGCGCCAACACGCTGATCTCTCACACCTACTGCCAGTGAGCAGACCGGCACTTTCTCACATCTACTTCTGCCGTTGGGTCAGGAACCAAAGAGACAGAAAAGCCTTCCACCGATGTGACGTCACTTCAGACTTCCGTTACTACTCCCACCCTCTTTCAGGGAATCCTCTTACTCTCTACGCCCCCCCCCACTCCCCCACTATCTAACATAACATAAAATCAAAATACAAGTCTTGAAAATATCTCGGGGGTCCATGTGGACCCGGTTGGGAATCACTGAATTAGATTAATTATAAAAATAATGGTAAAATAAAGAAATTAGGGTGGATTTTTAAGAAACTAATTTAGTAATATTTAGTAATTGTATCTGTATATTAATCTATATAATAATAGGCTTGTACGTACGTTATCACTCTCCATCCCTTTTATCAAAGATAGAATCGCCTGATCGCCAAAGTCATTAAAACATTTTCATCTGATGTTGCTGTTGTGTTGAATGTTCTTGGGATTTGAGCTAGGATTAAAGTGTAGTGTCTGTTCTATAATACTGTGGGGTTTGCGTCTGTCGGCCGTCTATAGAATGGTAATATGTCACAAACTCCTAAAAACGTTTTGGTGATAGACCCGCATAACCAGATATATTCTGAAACTACATTAACCAGAGTACTTCGATAAGTATGTTTCAGTTTGAATAAGGGTGGTAAAATAATATAGTGGGGTCTGCGTTCGCGCTGGACGTCCATAGAATGCACGGCAGCAATATACAACTAATGAAGAGTACAACTGTGGAATCTCCATGGGTACCGTTGGTTGTTTATTAGTAATAGTGTAAATGTCTGTAATTTTTTTTTCTTTTTTTTTTTTTTTTTGAACTTTTAAAAAAATTTTAATTTAAGATTTTCTTTTTTATTGATTTTTTATTTTTTTATTTAGTATTTATTTAAAAAAATTTATTTTTGGGTTTATTTGAAAAGGAAGATCTGCCCAATGGAGCGTAACAAACAAACAAATACATTTTTTTTTAAAATACGCTGTTGAAATCGTCCCCTCCCTCCACATACCTCTATCCCATAGAATGCTTTCACCCACCCACGTAGTTCGGAGGTTCAGAGGTAGATAATGCGGGCTCTGTATAATTGTAAAAAATGTTTCTTGTTATTCGTGAATATTTTCTTTTCATATCTGAAACTATTACAATAATTGATCGCGTTTCACACTTTATCGTTCCACACAAATTCTTCAAAACTATTTAGGACAATCATCATCATCATCATCATCATCATCATCATCATCATCATTATCATCATCATATTTGGTTTAACCCGTAAATGCTTTATTTTTTATATTGGTTTCAACATTAAAAAAATTAGATCGTCCGATCAGCAAAGATTGTGATTGGTAATTAATCTGATATTGCTAAGGTAAATAATTCTGACTAACATATATAATGAATTGTTTCAAAATCAAATTATGTCGTCCCATCAACTAAAACAGTACAATCAAAAAATGAAATTCGTTTTATTGGTCCCCCGATTTATAAAATCGGGAGACCTATGTTTTGAAGGATTTCCGTCCGGCCGGATTTTTCTCCACAACCATCCATTGAATTTCTCTGAAATTTTGCATGAAGTTGTAACTTTTGTCAGGTTAGAAAGTGACATTCTCCGATTTTTGAAAAAAATCTTGTTAGCCCCCCAGGGGGTCAAAAGGCCCCGAAATGGCAAAAAATTACATTTTTTGCCCTATAACTTTTCATCCATCCATTCAATTTCACTGAAACGTGGCCAAAATGTGGAGGCAATTTTTCCTAATAGAAAATAAGTATCGCTGACCTTGGAAAAAATCTGGTTCGCGCCCCCAGGGGGTCAAAAGCCCACAAATGGCAAAAAATGACCCTTTTCTTCCATAACGTTTGATCCATCCATTCAATTTTTCTGAAACTTGGCCAAAATGTAGAGGCAATTGTTCTGGATATAAAATGAGCATCCTTGACCTCAGAAAAATTCTGATTCGCGCCTCCAGGGAGTACAATGGGGGTCAAAAATGCCCCAAATTGCCCAAATTTATTGCATTTTACACTCGCCACATCGAGTCACATACAGAGGGGGACCACGCATGCGCGGCTTGTTAATTTAAAAAATATTTAGCTGACAATGATACGATGAATCTACTAAGATGCATTTTGTAAAGATTAATTGTTTTTAATTCCTTTTCAGCTCCAATAAAATATATTTCTCTGTAAACTTCAATGTCGTCTGCCATCATCTCTGGAGTCAGATAGACTTTTTTCTATTACAGCCTATAATAATTATACTGTAGAATGGATACCATTCATTCACCTCATCATTTTATTTTTCCATTTAATAGTAATTAATTTACATATATAATTTCATCTTTTCTTTTCTTTTTAGGTAAGTAATGTCCTTGTCTTCTACTGCTGACGGTAACTATGCTTTTTTTTTTTTTTACCCCATTTTTGAATTAGAATTGATTCTTCTAAACAACTAATTTCATCCATTGTTACTTGTCGTATTGCACACGAGTCAATTGGGTTTTACTCTTTATTTGTATTACATCGTTTTTCTCAATCTGAGTCAAGACGAAATATCTATTAGAAAAGCATCAACTATAAGCGGACATAATCTACTAACTTAGAAAAACAATAAAAACTCATCCTGAAAAATACTAATGGTATGTGACTTCAACCACACCAAACTGCATATACTCCTCAAACAGCTACAGCATGACCCCACCCTCAATACAATATACAACAAAGCCACCATCAGTGCAAAATGACAGTCCTCAAACCTACATTCTGTACTAAGATCCACTAAAATACAACACACCCTCGCACCTCAAGGAAACAAAACACGCAACAAACATAGATGCAAAATATGCCAACACATCATCACCAACAACACATTCACACCTCCAGGCACCAACATCCAACTTAAACTCTCTCCCTCTCACCTGTGATAATCGCAATGTAGTTTACTTGATATACTGCATCAGATGCCCAAAACGGCAATTACGTTGGGGAAACAAGCCTGGAGTTCCACCTATGTTTTAATAATTATAAACAGACTATTAGAGACAAATCCACATGCTACACAGTAGCCATGCATTACAATCTCCCACACCACACCATAGACAACATCAAATGCATCCTCATAGCCTCTAATTTTAAGACACAGCAACTGAGACGAAATTACAAAAAAATCCACATGATAGGCAGCTTAAGACATGGAGGGGATCAGTTGATGATGACCTGATCCTGGCGGGCAGTGCAAGCGAAGTGGCAACAGGCAGGGAGGGTTGGAAGTCATCCACGAAACGTTGAGCCCCAAGCTTGAGACAAGAAGATGGAAAATGAAAATGATAATAATAATAATAAACTCATTCTGAGACTCAAAACCCACATCTCAGGACTGAACAAAGATCTTGGACCTCTGAATGATTATTCATTCTATAAACACACAAACTGACTAAAAACATTTTCCTACAGTGGAGGATGGGTGTGTATGGTGGAAGAATAACTTCTGTGTGTGTATGTGGGTAGGGGTCCCCTTCCCCCTGTCCAAAACCGTTTTCAACATTTTAGGATCCTAGAAATAATAAAAGGAATCCTGTTTAGTCTGGTTTTGATACTGCTGAGGCCAGAATACCTTTTAAATTTCATTTCAGAAATTGTTTACAAATCCCGGTTTTTGTTTCCGACCCCTTATTTGCATGTTCCTTTCTGTGTAACATCTTTTTTATTTACCTTACTGCGTACATAAACCATTATACACACCCGTTGTTGTCGTCTTCGGGAACCCATTCTTGCTTGTTTGTGGATATATAATCACTCGAACGCCGATGTTTAGTTTTTAATAAAGATTTATTACAAAGAGAAGAGCGATCACAGAAAAAAATCACTTTGTGTGTGTGAAAGAGAGAGAGATGGCTCGTCTCGTTACACGGAGTTACATTGTGAGCCCCCCCCCCCCCACCTTGGGAACGGCGCCCGAGACACATCTTCCGTGTTTGAAGTATCATCACCAGACCAGAGAAGAAAATCTCCGCCCGGAAGGCACGTGGTTTCGTCGACTTCCGTTCTGAAGTCACCTCTGACCTTTAAGGTGCCACTTAAACGTTTCTATTCCAACAAAGTTGCTGTTATGTAACAACACGTGCAGTACATAAGAATTAAGTTGATGTTAACTCTTTTTTGTGCTTCTGAAAACAATCTCTTTCGAGGCGCCCCTATTGAAACATTTTTTTTAATGGTGTCATCTGAACTTTCCTTCCTTGGGAAGTGATTTTTTTTATTATATAAATATTAATTGATTTTGTCATGCACGTTTATTTGTGAGATTTACTCTTATTGCCGACGGATGAATTTTTGTTCAATGATATGAATGTCGTCTTTGTTACTTTCTTCGGGATGGATTTGGCTTCTTTCAAAAGAGCTCGAACAATTGCGTACCGATCGGCAGGAAGAAAGAGAAGAAGAAAAAACACTTTTACTTTTGAACTTTTTTTTTTCTGTTCGTGTTTAGAAAACCTGTTTAACAGGTTAAAAGTGTCCTTTAGGCGTTAATTCAAGTGTGAATATTTTGTTTGCGTTTTTTTTCTTCCTTTCTCTTTTTTTCTTTCCTTTTTTTCTTTCCTTTTTTTCTTTCTCTTTTTCTTTCCTTTTTTTCTCATTTTAGTATCTCAATTGAATAAACAAAACATGTTTTCGTTTTTCTTTGTCGTTTTTTCTTTTTGTCGTTTTTTCTTTTCTTTTTTCTTTCCTTTTCTCATTTTCGTACCAATTGAATATAAACGCCCACACAAAAATGATTTTATACTAGCCGAATTTATCGTATCATTAGTAACAAAAAAATACTTAAACGATCCCCGCAAAACCCGTCAACTAGTAGCCCCATACTATGATAGGTGTTGGTGCATTGTTTCTACTGTGTCGTTCTCGTTGCGCAAAAAAAATTCCCTGAATAAAACTTGGGTTTTGATCGGCACTTGTATAGATCTGGTACACGAGTCGAAATTTATTTTAGAAGAGTTTCAATGGTGTAAGGGGAAGATAACTCCCTTTTTTTAGTACGCAATTTCTCCGAATTTTTTTAAATAAGAAGTCATGCAAATTCAATATTTGAGAAAATCAACAGTATATTGATAGAACATTTATTGAAATAAATAGAATTTGGGAAAATCAACAGTATATTTTTTCATTTGCAAAACCAACAAAACGAAAAGTCCTCTTGTTTGGTTAACAGATTTTTTATTTTTTATATAGTTTAAAATATTAAATTATCGCAGAAATTAATATTTGTGAAAATCAACAGTATATTCATGGACGGCGGCGCAGGCTGTGGGGGGGGGGGGCTCAACCCCCCCCCCCACTTTACGGTCATCAATAATGAAGTTATATATGCATGTGTTTAACCGCCCTCCCCCACACACTTTTTAGGAGAGCCCCCCCACACACACACACACACTTTTATAACTGCCCCGCCAGTCCTGAAACATTTATTGAAGAAAATAGAATTTGGGAAAATCAACAGTATATTTTTTCATTTCAAAACCAACAGCCATCGGTTTTGGTTTAAAACATTTTTGATTTTTTTTTTATAGTTTAAAAAATTAATTTTTGTTTTTCTTCTCTTGATTTTATATTTTAAACGGGATAGAATTCAGAAATTTGTTCAATTTGTAGGTGGGCGGAAAATTTCTGCCGCCACATAAATTCTGATAAATAGGATAAGCCACCACTTTTTGCTGAGTACTTGTTAAATATAATAATTCGCGCATATTTAAGTCGATTACGTCCATTTTCGGAGAAGCTAGAAATTATGTACTTAAAAAAAGAGAGTTATCTGCCCCTTACACCATTGGAACTCTTCTAAAATAAATTTCGACTCGTGTACCCGATCTATACAAGTGCCTTTTGATCTTCTCGAAAAATTGAAGAAAATTGATTTCAGCTTTTTATACATTTTTTTATGTAAACAAATGAGCGTGTTGACGATACAAACAAACAAAACAAAAGATGACAAAATCTCTCCATACAAAATAATATTTTTTTCATAAGATAAAAATCGAAAGAAAAAGAGTTTGTACGAAAGTTCGGTACAGTTGTCTCATGGCCATCCAAGCAAATATATAAACTGGTATTGTCCGGGCCTTTGGGTCTGGATTTACGCCGGTCTATTGGGGGTTGCCGGTCCTGTGCAGTTCTAGAAGGTGCACCCTCCCAGGCTTTGCCTCCCCTCTTTTGGGAGGAGTAAGTTTATTGCTTACTGTCTGAGGCGCCTCTACCGAGAAATGCCGACGGGACTGCCCAGGCAATTTTTAAATGGCCAGAGTGCTCACCTCTCGAGTGCTGGCTTATCTAATCCCACTTTCCCGACCTTGTGTCACATCTTACCTTGTGGGAGGTAGATAAATAAATCAGTACTTACGTCATCAACGGCGAGTTTCACCGAACACTTCCGAGACTGGCGAACGTTAACGAACTTTGCCGAACGAACTGAATGTACTTTAAGTGATTATTGGTTTTCTGTTGGGTTTTTTTTATTTCGTTTGCAGGAAGAAATGTTTATTAAAGAAACTGTTGTGTTTAGCTTGTATGTATACTTGTTTTATCACCCCCCCCCCCCGGCAAATTTAGAAAGCCATTCTTAACATGGGACGGAGGGGGGGGGGCTTTGTTAATTTGGATTCGGCTTTCTCCGTTCGTAATCCGAACTGTTACGTCACGACTACGTCACACATGCAAATCTCTAGATGCCCATGAGCCAACAATATTGAAAGTTCTTTTGGAAGAAGAGTTATTTTTTTATATACTTTGATACTTTGATACTTTTCTTCAGGAAAAAGGCTACTCAGCCTGTAACCCCTGCTCCATGCCTGGTCTTATAGTTTCAGTAGACGCATGCGCGGGTCGAACAGTGTATTGCTTACTGGACCAGTACTTGTCTAGTTTGCTTTTAAAGTCAATTGTGTCTTTTGCATTTACAACTGAATTGGGAAGCTCATTCCAGTTGTTCACTACTCGAAGTCCAAACGAATGCTTCCCAGTGTTGAGTCTGCTGTGCTTCTTGGACAGTTGTTTCCCCTTGTCCTGGAATTGGTATTGAGTGGTAGAAGTTGTTTTTGGTTGATGTTGACCTTGCCTCTTGTACACTTCTATCATATCACCTCTTTCACGTCGGTAGTGCATTGACGGTAGTCTCATCTCCTTGAGCCTCTCCTCATATGGCAGGTCTTTGATTGAGGAACACAACTTTGTTGCTCTTCACTGAACTCTTTCGATTTTGTCGTTATCTCCGGCATATTGGTGGATTCTTGCGGCGTTTCCATATTCCAATATTGGCCTGACCATGGTTGTGTATAATTTCTTTATGATGATCTTGTCACGACTAACAAACGTTCTTCTAATCAGTCCTAAAATATGATTCGCTTTTTTGACGGCATCAGTCAGCAACATGTTGGTGAAAAGAGAGTTTATTGTCGATGTGCAATCCAAGGTCTTTTTCGTTTTCGGATTCATTTAGTTCTTTTATTTCTCCATTACTGTCCTTCATTGTGTATGGTGTTCTGTTGTTACCATGCCCGAAATGCATTACACTACACTTGCCTGCATTGAACAGTAATTGCCACTCCTCCGACCACTTAGATAATTTGTCCATATCACTTTGTATTGATGATGTGTCTTCTGGTGTGGTAGCCTTGTCGTACATTTTTGTATCGTCAGCAAAAATACGCACAACACTATTGATAGCATCTGGAAGGTCATTGATAAATATAACAAAGAGTACCGGCCCGAGAACGCTTCCCTGGGAAATCTCACTGGTGACATCAGCCCAGTTGGATACGTGGCCATTTACAGATACGCGTTGGATGCGGTTCTGTAGGAAGCTGCTTATCCATGTCTTAGCTTTACCTTTAATACCATAGCTCTCTTGTACGGCACTGTGTCGAAGGCTTTTTTGAAGTCCAAGTAGACGACGTCTACAGGGTCCCCTCGATCCAGCGCTTCGGTCCACTCATCAAGGCAAGTTATTAGTTGCGTCATACAGGATCTACCTGGAACAAATCCATGTTGTTCATCACAGAATAAGTTGTTGCTGACGAAATGTGTCATTAACTTCTCCCTTATTACACTTTCCAATACTTTGCACAGTACTGAAGTTAAACTCACTGGTCGGTAGTTGCCTGGCATATTTCTATTCCCCTTTTTGAAAATAGGTGTAATCTGACCTTGTTTCCATTGACTTGGTAGTTCTCCTAATTCCACAGACCTACTAAAGATTGTCAAGAGGGGTTTAGTGATGTGGAAGGCAATCTCCTTAATGACTCTTGAGTGCAGTCCATCTGGTCCGGACGACTTACTGACTTTAAGCTTACTCAATTGTTTCTCAATATCTTTCTCTGTCACGTCTATGGTACATAGCTCGACATTGCATTTGTCTCTAATTGTGGGCATGTTTTCCAGATTTTCTTGTGTGAAGACACTGCAGAAGAAGTCATTCAGGACGTCAGCGTTAGACGTCAGAAGAAATTGAGTACATTGTAAATGGGATAGACATAGAGAGGTGTGTGTATTAGCGTGCCTGCTTTTGTTAGCGAGGGTGTGTGTGCGTTTATAAACTTCTAAAAAAAAAAGTGAAGAACCAAATTTATTTCAGATTTTTATACATTTTATTTTATGTAAAAAAATATTAAAAAAAATTTTTTTTTTTCTTCTGTAAAAAATTGGTATTATCAGCTATTTAATGACTTTTTCCTTCGTACAAATAATTATCAGCTAAATATTCTTTAAATAAATAAAACGAATATGTCTACTCTTTATTTGTTTATTTAAAATTGTAGCAATTTAATTCTTTTTAAAACAATAAATATTCTGTCTCCTTAGCATAAAAATAATTGTCAACTAAATATTCTTTAAATCAATAGAATGAATGTCACTTTTTGAAATACATTTATTCAAAATTGTTGTTTTAGTCGATGGGACGAGATAATTTGATTTTGGAACAATTCATTTTAAAATGGGTAAAGTCGGAATTGCTTACCTTAGAGGCATCAGATTAATCATCAATCACTAACATGAGATTCCTAAGCATATTATTATATAGATGATGATGATGATGATAATATTAATAATAATGATAATATTAATAATGATAATATTATTAATAATAATAATAGAATTTACTGAGGATGAAGAGAAGTTGAAAACATCAAACGATTTATGGACGAGAACAAAACAAAACTCCCATCTCTAAGGAACGAAGATTGGAAGAAATTAAAATTAGAAACAGAAAAGGTAAACAGACTCCTCCCATGCATCTCAACAGATACTATCATAGACCTAAATAATTTAATATATGCGGGAGGGGGGGGATCAGTAGCGGCCTTTTCTTTTTTTTCTTCTTCTTTTCTCTTTTTCTTCACGTCTTTTTTTTTCTTGGCAGTGACATTAATGTGAGTTTCTGTTTTGTCACTTATTTTTTTAGTCTGTGAAAAGATGATTAAGATCATCAAAATGCTGGCTATTTGATGTAGACTGTAATAATCTTTATTCCATTTTATTTATGCTCTACTTGATATTGAACACTCTTGAAAATATTGGTTTTTATGTTCATTATATTAATATATTTGAACTATAATTTAACTTATATATATATATATATATATATATATATATATTAAACGTACCTGTGACCCGTTGGGTCACAACCACTATTTATTCTACTTTAATTTCATTTGAAAATTCATGAACTGTAAAGACAATCTCCTATTGTTTTTGTGATTGTCTGGAGAAAGTTTGAATTACCTACTAGACACCATCCTCGATTGTCTTCGGTCTCTCTGTAAAAGGGTTTGTCCAGAAACCCTGACATGAGGATACTTTCCCCTACAAGTAAACCCTGACCAAATATTCAAAATAACATAGTATTCGAAGCCCAAATAACATCTCGGTTTGGCTACATGAAGAATGGGGCACCTTATCCTATGGATACTCCACCAGACTAGATGGATTCTGTCCTGGAATCCGGTAAGACCAAGAGACCAAAAGAAAGATATACTATAAAATAATCAACTGGTCAATTGGGGAAAGGCAAATTAATGTTTCTAACTTCTTTACTAAGCTTGAGAGCTAAGGGAGTACTTTATTGGAACAGGCGAATATCTATGTATATCATTTCGAAATCAAGTGTTAGCCCCAGGAAAGGGCCCCTTTGATTTCTGAGAACTTCGACTGAAGTAAAATGAAACAAACAAAAAGTTAAGACAATGTTTCCGCATGGGAAGGATTGTCAGCCGAAGGATGAGGAACACTATGGGAATACAATGGCGTGAACTGGGTTTGCTTACTTTTGGAGCGGTTGATGACAAGAATTATCGCTAGATATGGAAGATATTCCCATAGTTCAAAAATATTTTCCTCCTAGTAGAAGCAACCACTTATAAGATTATCACTTTTTTTGTAAATTTTACGTGTTTTTTAATTTAACCTCAAGATTTTGACTCCCAAGGCTGCCGCACCTTTCGTCCCACCCACACACATATCTTCGAAGTGAACCAAATGTGTGACACAGATCTAAGTGAATAAATTCCTGGTACTTTGTGACAGGACAAAAATATTCCCGCTCATATTTTTGCCGTGGGTGTACACAGAAATTTCCCTCGGCGCATATTTTGTCTTTTTTTTTCCTAAATTATATCTCTGCACCCATGCGTGTAACTATTTCTCGAATATATTTCCCACTTACGCACATCCGTAGACTTTTAACTGTACTATAAAAAAAAAGTGAGCTTGCAAAGCCACTTAAATATAAAAAAATAGAAACACAAAATCCCAAATTAGTTGCTTTCTCTACAGCTTCGGCTTAAATAATATTACTACCGCTGGTGATATTCCCTTTTATTTTCCAATCCTTTACCTTTTGGCTAGCAGCATCTTTTTCTTGGTCAGTGAAGGAGAAATCCTTCTAGACTGAAGACATTTTTTTAGTTTTGGCCCAAATCCAGAGTGCCCCTTTTTAGGGAGCTGCATTTTTCCCATGTTAAAAACCGACATTTTGTTTAACTCTACCCTCGTGAGGAGCCAAGTAAACAGGGACTAGCGAGAGCAATAAATGCAGTATAAAATAAGTGTGTGTGAAGGAGAGGGGGGGGGTGAAAGAACATACAGTGAGAGAGGGTGAAAGTGATGGATAAAAGCTGTGTAAGAGATGGATCATTTTGTGTATTCATTGCAAATTGTGGCTAATATGAACAATTAAAATGGAAATAAAAATAAATAACTCAATGCCAAAACTGAGGAATATATATATTAACATATATAGGTAAAAGGGCCTTAGGGAAACAGACGTTGATTAACTCGGCTTTTAGACGTGCTTGTGACCCGTTGGGTCAAAAGCACTATCATTATTTATTCTACCTTGATATCATTAAAAATTTCATAAACTGTGACATATCTTTTTTATATATACTTTCATTCACCCCAAATAAGTCTTATTGCCACTATTGCGATTAGGGACCAGATTTATAGTGGGCATCCTAAATGGGGAGTTGTGCAGCAAGATGTTTACATTAAATCTAAGTTTCTGCATGTTGGTACAGTTGGAGAAACAGAAAGCAGGGAGGGAATTCCAAAGGTAAGCAGTCCGAGAAAACAAAACTATTAAAGTAGAAAGTTGTCCAGCACCTGGGGTCCTCTACAGTGAAGGGGTGGGATTTTTAGGCTAGTCGGGGGTATTTACGTTAGGGTGGGGGTACAGGTGCAGTAAGTTCATCAGAGCACATCCCATGGAAGTACTTGCACAGGGATGCCACATTGCCGCGATGGAACAGGGATCTGTTAGGTTAGATTTCGAAGATATCAAATAAAACGTAAACATTTTCTTTTGAAAGAACATTGTAGTGTGAAAAAACAATTTTACAATTTATTACTACAGACAGAGAGAGAGAGAGAGAGAGAGAGAGAGAGAAATCAAAACTATATTTACCCCTTCACTGTAGATGTCCCAAGATGCTGAAAAAACTTTCTATTCAAATAGCTTCTTCTCTCAAACCGCTTGCTTTTGGAATTTCCTCCTTGATCCCTGTTACCCTGACTATATCAACATGCAGAAATTTAAATGTAATGTGTACAGGCATCTTGCTTCATAACTCTCCACTTAGGATGCCTGCTATAAACCTGGCTTCTAATCACAGTAACGCCTTACGTCTCAGTAGCAACAGCCTTGTTTGGGGTGAAATAAAGTTGTTGTTTTATTTTTTTAAAGTGAAATCTTTTTTTTTCTGTTAGATACGTGAAAACGGACCATGATTTCGTGTGTGTTTTTTTTTTAAATTATTTAAAACATTTAAATTTATAAATAAGTAGGATACCTTTCCTAGGACGGGTAAAATTAATTCTCCAAACAGAACCGTTTCGTACCACTTTTATGACCCTTCTGAAGATTAAAATAAAGAATTAATACTACTAAACTTATGTCTAGAATCCTTATTCCAATTTTGATCAAAATCCATTACATGATTTTGATTCTAGAAAACGTCTAAAATTTAAGGTCTAAAAGATCTTAAGAAGAATTGGGGTCTAATAACTGTCAATCAAATTTGATGCAACTTTGAAATATTTGAATTTTCAAATTGGAAGTTGTGCCCATATTATATTAAAAAACTTTAAAATACTCCAAAGAAACTGAAACTTGTGGCATATTTATAAATAAATGTCTAATATAATGTACATCATAATCCCGTTGACATACCGGTTCCCGTTAGATCAACGTTGAGCCTAGCCAGTACTAAATGGGTGACCATTTGGGAACACCAGGTACTGTATGTGGCCTGGCGAGGATGTAGGCACTACCAGGTTCTATCACGCCCACAGAAAGGTTAGGACAGATAGTATCTACCTGACTCCCCGAGGATGTCCCTGGAAGCAACAACAAATATTGTTAAAATTGTATAAAAGTCGGTGGCATCTGAATTTTCAGGAAAGACGTCCACCCCCTTTTAACCCCTTTGCATTAAATTAAATTGAACTAAATCTCGCTCACATGACGACCCTAATGTAGTGTATTTTCTGTTGCCATGTGACCATTCTTCCAGGCATTACCTCCTCCTTTGTGTTAGTTTAGTGTATGTTTGTTCGTCATGATGCCATCCTTCCAGAAATTACCATCCTCTCTTGGAGGAGAGATAGTGTAGTATCTGTTCTGTTGTCATAGAAACATCCACCCAGACATTACTTCCTCATGGGGTGGGGGGTAGTATAGTATATTATTGTTTATCATGAGACAATCCTCCCAGGCATTACCTCCTTTTACTGTAGTATATTTTCGTTCGTCACGAGACTATCTTCCCAGACATTACCTCCTTCTTTGGGGTGAAGAGAGGTATTGTAATATATGTTCATTTGTCATTATATCTCTCCAAGGCATTATCTCCTTGTTGGGTATCTGTTCTGTTGCCATGAGACTATCTTCCCAGACATTACTTGAGAGGGTGGGGGTGTAGTATATGTTCGTTCGTCATATATACCATACTCCTAGGCATTACTTCCGCCTTTGGGGGGCAGTGTAGTATGTGTTCGTTCGTCATATATACCATCCTCCTAGGCATTACCTCCTCCTTTGGGGGGGAAGTGTAGTATGTTCGTTTGTCATATACCACCCTCCTAGGCATTACCTCCTCCTTTGGGGGGAAGTGTAATTTGTTCGTTCGTCATATACCATCCTCCTAGGCATTACCTCCTCCTTTGGGGGAAGTGTAGTATGTTCGTTCGTCATATATACTATCCTCCTAGGCATTACCTCCTCCTTTAGGGGCCAGTGTAGTATGTTCGTTCGTCATATATACCATCCTCCCAGGAATTACCTCCTCCTTTTGGGGGCAGTGTAGTATGTTCGTTCGTCATATACACTAGCAAAAATATGTGACCGTGAAGAGGGGGGGGGGGTGATATTATTGCTAGCTTATATAATAGATTATTGAATTTTATTTATTTTTTTATTTTTTTCGATGTACATAATTGAACTTTCGTACATAAATAAAAACCTGTCGCCACAAAAGAATAAATAACTATGAAACAAACAAACAAGTTAATATATTCGGTCGCCATGGATGATGCAACCTCCTCCTAACCCTGTAAATATTTTATTGCTCAATTGTTTTTAATTATTCGTAATTATTTTCAGATTATTTCGGTTTTAGCGGTTTGGCACCATTTTTTTTTTTTTCATTTTAATTTTCCAACTATTTTACAAATACAGTTGTAGTCGCATTTCCTAAAATATACGTTTTTTGTTTAACTAATGGTTTATCAATTACCAAGGCCAAAAGCCACTCGAGGTTAGTGAGATTTTCAATTGGAGGATGGACTAGTACTATGATTAGTTCAAAGGACAACTCGACAGACATTAGATATTTGTTGACATTGGACTTGAAAACGGTCATGTTGTAGTCCGTAGGGAACTATTCTCACGGTGACGTGTTGTTCCTGCCTAACGTTGCCCGGGATGCAGTGAAGTCATTTTAGTTTTTAAATTTTATGTATTTGCACATTTTTTCAAAACTAACAGAATACCCGTCCCAGGATGGGCAAAATTAATTCCCCAAATTAAAATCAAAATTAATTCCCCTAACACAACAGTTTTGCACCACTTAAATTTAAACAGACCCATCTTAAACTAATATAAGTATTTACTTATTTTTTCTTACATATAAATAAAAGGTTAGCAAAAAAGAACTAGAAGAATACCCGTCCCAGTACGGGTAAAAGAAAAAAGTATTAAAAAAACAGAACCGTTTTGCACCACTTTTATGTCCCTTATGAAGATTAAAATCAACATATAATGTTACTAAACTTTATGCCTTGAATCCTTATTCCAATTTTGATCAAAATCCATTACATGATTTTGATTCTAGAAAATGACTAAACTGTAAGGCTTAAACTTAAGAGGTCTTAAGAAGAAATTAAAATTCAGGGAAGGTTACTTAATTGGAGTATTTTAAAGTTTTTTTAGGGGGCATAATATGGGCACAACTTCTCATTTGAAATTTCAGACTTGCATTTGTGCTCCCTGAAAAACCTTTAAAATACTCCAATTAAGCAACCTTCCCTGAATTTCAATTTCTTAAGAAATTATTATGGATAAAATTTAATGCAAATCTGAAATTTAAAATAGGAAGTTGTCCATATTATGCCTCCTAAAAACCCTTTAAAATACTCCAAAGAAACTGAAATTTGTGGAATATTTATTAAGGAAACCTGCTCAACCCAACTAGGGCCAATGCCACACCAGGTACCAGACCCAAGTAAAATTGTTAACTTAATATACGTTGTTGTTTTTCCTTCTCTCCAAAAGCTGTCGCTCCCAGTTCAACTTTCAGCATTTATTTTCGAGGATAATTCTAGCTTTCTCACAGGCGATAATTGGACTTTCTTTAGGGGATAAAAAAAATCCCCCAAAAGGACGTAAAATTGGTTCAAATAACTAAAATATCATTTTCTATTTGAACTCACCACGGGCATCACCAGAAACTGTTTAACCACCGATTTCGATTCAACTGGAGGAGGGACTTGGAATGGACTTCCAAGAAATGTAATAAATGTGTCAAACGACGCAGCAATTCAAGATCAATTTGGACAGGTGCTGGGCGACTGTATCCTCTTCTGTGTAAATTTCTACCACCCTTTCTTTACATGGCAACTGAAGCATGCTTGTTTTATTTTTTGCCAAATTTACTGAATTGAATTGAATTTAGTAGATATTTACGGAAATTACATTAAAATCGACTTCAAAATGTTGGTGCTTCTGCTGTTTTCGGCACTATATTTATCAAAAAAAGATAGCTAAAGAAATATATACACTTTGTTTATGTACTTACGTGGTAGCTTAATAGAAGACTGTACATCAAAAATTACGCAAATTAATCCAGTATTTATTAAATAACAAAATTAAAAAACGATTTTTAGCGGTTCGGTCATTTTGTATATTTCAATCGCCCGATTTTATCCTGGGTCGGCAAGGGGGATAACTCATCTTTTTTTGGTTTTCTGCTAAATTGGTAATCAAAAATATTTAGTTATTTCCCTTGTTACAAAATGTCTAATAATACGTAAAATCGTTTTTGTTCTCTTATAATTTAATAAATACTGGAAGTACATAACAAAGTTTATACATTTCTTTAAATATTTTCATGCCGTGCCTAAACAGCAGAAGCACCAAAAAACTTTTGCGAATTTCGCACGGTCAGGATATTGTAAACAAGTCAGCCATTTGAATCCATTAATACAGACAAAAAATGACCGGAATCGATCGTGCGTAATTCCTTTTTCTCTTCCACATAATTAATTTCAATTTACCTGAGGACCCCTTTTTTATCAACTCCCTTTTCCTTCCGCTTCTTTTCTTTAGTCTCGTCTTTTTCTTTTTCTTTTTCTTTTTCATTTCTCGTGCCCCCTCTCTCTCTCTCTCTCTCTTTATGTCTCTCTTTTCTGCTTTCTTTCTTATATTTATTCACTCTCTCTTATTCTGCCCTCTCTATATATCCCCCCCCATCTCTTCGTTCCCCCTTCCTTCTCTCTTATTCTTTCTCTCTTCTATTTTCTCTCTCTTTTACTTTCTCTTTTCTACTCCCCTCAATCTTTCTATTATCTACCCTTTCTTCTATTCTTTCTCTCTCTCCCTCTCCTCTATTTCTTTCTCTCTCTTCTATTCTCTCTCTTTATCTTAGCGACTCTTTCGCTTCGCTTCTTTCCCCCTCTCTCTCTTTCTCTTTCTCCCTCTCTTTCTCTCTCTCCCTCTCTTTCTCTCTCTCCCTCTCTTTCTCTCTCTCTTTCTCCCTCTCTTTCTCTCTCTCTTTCTCTCTCTCCCTCTCTTTCTCTCTCTCCCTCTCTTTCTCTCTCTCCCTCTCTTTCTCTCTCTCCCTCTCTTTCTCTCTCTCCCTCTCTTTCTCTCTCTCCCTCTCCCTCTCTTTCTCTCTTCCTCCCTCTCTTTCTCTCTTCCTCCCTTTCTCTCTCTCTTCCTCCCTTTCTCTCTCTCTTCCTCCCTTTCTCTCTCTCTCCCTCCCTTTCTCTCTCCCCCTCCCTTTCTCTCTCTCTTTCTCTTATCTACTCTTTCTCTTCTATTCTCTTCCTCTCATTTTCTCTCTCTCCCTTTTTTTCTCTCTCTCCCTTTTTTTCTCTCTCTCCCTTTCTTTCTCTCTCTCCCTTTCTTTCTCTCTCTCCCTTTCTTTCTCTCTCTCTTTCTCTTATCTACTCTTTCTCTTCTGTTCTCTTCCTCTCATTTTTCTCTCTTTCTCTCTCTCTCTTATCAACTCTTTCTCTTCTATTCTCCCTTCTCTATAATCTTGTCAACTTAGTCGGTCTGTGTTCATTCATGCGTTAATCTAAAGAAGTGACGGGCGGCGGCGTGTGTGCGAGGAGGAGAAGGTAATAGGTGGAAAAGAAAGACGCATTAAAAAAAGGGGGGATAGGTGATACAAATTAATGAAATAACTTGTACAGACTAATAAATAATACCAGACCGACACTTTTCTTCAAACGCGTACATTGTATTTTAATTTCATTATATCGAATGTATAACTTTTTAAAAGAATCAAGAAACCTGGCGGAGTTCAGTTAAAAGAAAGCTGACCTGTTGCGGCCCCGCCTATCCCCCCCCCCCCCCGGCCTATCCACCCCCCTTGGGCCTTCATTATCGGATAGTAGTTTTCGACCCTCGCGCTTATATTACTTCACTTTTCTTTCGCTGAAAGTATTTACCTACAACAGGTCCGTCTATTTCTTTATTGCCCGCGCTGTCCGTTCGTGTTACCCACCCGACAAAAGAGACACCCGCTTGTGCGCAATCACTCTGTCTATCTAACTCTCTGAACCCCGTTACTGTGAGTGTGTGCACGCGCGCGTCTGAGGGGGGAGGGGCTCACCCGTCAGACCAACTAAAAAAAAAAAAGAGATAGAAAGAGAGAAGCGCGCATTGACATTTTTGACTGGTTCAAAAGAAAAGAAAGCATAAAAAGCGGGGTGGGTGGCGGCAAAGTAGGAAAAGGAGAAGGTGTTGAATATATCGACGTAATAACAGTTGTCATTTTACAAAAGTAGAGTCGTTCACAAGCAAGACGACGTCAGAGCTGTTTAAAAACCAACGTAATCTGAGAGAGAGAAATTAAGGCGAAAAGTAACCTCTCGCAAACCTAGATTTTATAATAAGGCAAAAATTGTTATTTGCAAAAACTGCAAATGAGGAGGAACGACCTTTTTAAATTCCACCCACATCACCATTTTTTTTGTTTTTGTGTGGGGATAAACGCGATAGTTTGATATTTATCCACGGTCTACCTTCATTACTTGGCCACTTGGGATTCGGATCTCTCAGAGGGTTTTTCGCGGCCTGCCTCTCCACAGCCAGCTTCAAATCGAGACATACGTTTTATTTTTAAGGAAGAAAAAAATTTTGAATAAAAAATTAAAAAAAAAATTAAAAAGATAAAAAAGCCAACTTTGCTGAAAAAAAGAAATATATATTTTTATTATTTACAAAAAAAAAAAAAGAAGAAAAAAATGAAGCAAAGACTACTGGTACATTTTACAAAAAACAAAGTTGGAAAAATCAAACAAAAAAGGATCTTTTAATCATTTATTTACCTGGGACGACGATATGAAAGTTTAAACAAAAAAAAAACTAAAGAAAAACAACAACGACCTGTGGAGTTACATTACAAAAAAAAAAAAAAAAACAACAGCAAAAAACCGAATTCCTTAAAAAAAAATGATAAAACAAAAAAGAAACTGACTGACTGCTTAAAAACTTTTTTTAAAAGTAACTGTCAGTGTCAGTCTAACGAGGTTACTAAAACTCATTAATTTGAAGTATGAGGTATGTTTTTATTATTTCTTTTTTTATGATTTAAATTTACTGTATCTTCTAACACGAACATTATTAGACATTACAACTTTTTATTTCCTCTTCATATTTTTTAAAGTGTATATCGATTAGCATATATTCATATTCTTTAATTTCCGTCTTTGAAAAAAAAACATATATCATCGTTTTCTAGATGAATTTTAAAGATATTGATTTTCTTTTATAAACTGTTTTCATTCATGTTTTGTTTATAAAGAAAAAAAAATACACACAGCCAAAAACGTGACATTTTCAAAAAAAGTTGTACAAAACAAAAAAAACCTGTCAGAATGAGTTTTTATTCAAATCGAAGTCGGCATGTCTATGCTTCGTCTCCTTCATCACATACACATGCAAGGGTCAGCATGCGACCGAATCTCTCTTGGTCGACAATACGAGAGGAATCGAGCGCCGATTTACTGTCTTCGGAGGACAATGAGAAACAGGACCGGTTAAACCGCCTGAAAAAACTCGAAAGACTGAAGGAGCGTCGATACATGGACTACCAGAGTCTTAAACGCAGAGGAAGTTCGAAAGATTACAGCGACCGATTCCAGCGAGATTGTGAAGAATTCAATAAACTAAAATACCGACAGGTACACCACACACCGAGCTCCAGTACGCTATCCCACCAAAAAAGATCCGCGTCTGTTAGCGATTTAAGTAGCCAGAGACTATACAGCAGCCGATATGGCTCCAACTACTCCTTTCTTCGAGGCAACCAGGACGATGGGCAGACTTTGTCCCCTGCAGGTAGTATCAGTTCGATTGTGACTTTAGACGACAACTACATGTACGGGTCAGGTTACTCTTCAGAAGACCTGTGGCGACCCCGAAGCCGCACCAGCTCTTTTTCGGCCAGGGATAGAATGGGTTTTCATGGGCTCTCTTATTCTCACGACATGGAAGATAGTCTTTTTGATGATGCTTCGTCTGAATATGGCTATTCTAGTTATGTACCCCAAAGGCGAGCATTTTCTAGTTGTGTCACGCCTCGGAAGTATTCCGGTATCATGACACCGACTGCCCAGAGCGCTGATGCTATGGCCACTTACGAAAGAATGAACCAGCTCTCGGACCGGCTCAGATTGCTTCAAAGTGAACGGGTCCAGCTAGATCAGCGCCATTCTGCAGATCACTCCAGTTCACAGACGAGAAGTCGTCTCTCGAGTTTCGACAATACAGAATCGGCCACTGCATCATCAGTTCATAGTAGGTTTAACCAGACTAGCCAACCACACATTCTACCCCAGAGTCCAACTGACCATTCCATCCCTGCATGGTCGCAAAGAGTCAGTCTTCTGCTCTCAGAACAACAGCATGAAGTTCCCTATTCACCATCTGACGCGGACTACAGGAGCAGCCATGGGTATGGCTCTCACTATACGATAGACTCTTTCTCCAGAAATAGTCCTGACATTGCAGATTCCGTACATTTGACTGATGGAGCTAGCACTCACAACTTGCACACGTTAAATCAGAGTAGAAGCAGCTGCACAAGCCCGACTGTTCGAAGTAGCGTTTTATCAAGATCGTTTGTTTATCATAAACCCGAAAGTTCAAGTACGCCAATAGCAACAACATCATCTGCGATGAGACATGATAGAGTCAATGTCCAGTCTCCAGGTCATCTGTCTGGTGGTACACATTTTGATCCTACCAGTCCAACTAGTCCCAGTCAGAGCTATAAAGATCACCTGGAGTTTCAGACCAGCCACTCTTTGTATGCTAACCAAAATACAAACTTAGAGTCGCCAACGAACAGTTTTTCCAGAACAGAATATTCAACTCGTGGCCAACAAAGATTAATTGGTGACAATACGTTTGATAACTTTAGTAGAACCACAAACCAATCTCAGTTTACTTCCGATATGTCACCAAGTCCAGTTAGTCCGGACTTTCACAAGAACACCTTTGGAGTCCGCGATAGAAGATCGTTTTTAACACATGGACAGCAGGAAACTCAACTCTCCAGTCAGGATGATGTCAGTGACTCAGGAGTTGAAAGTTCAAGCGATGTCGGCAGAGTCTCAAGCAGTGTGAGCACTGATTCAATTTCGAAATTTATGGTGAGCGCTTCGAAACCATCAGAATCTCGAGGAAAAACTAAATTTGAAATTCCTCTTGAACCGTCAGCTCAAAGAGAGGTAAATTCCCAATTATCACCTGGTATTTCAACTCCACATGATTCAATCGAAGCCGATAAATATATTTCAAACAAAGTCGTTGATGTAAGCCGTAACGAGAAGACATTTGAAGTTGAAAGCCCTGCATCCACAAAAAGAGCAACAATGAATATTGAAATTTCTCAACCTGAAATCAGTGGCACGAGTCATTTGCCAGAAGATAAGACTCTGTTTCAACCACACAAGACAGACTCTGAAATAAAAAAAAGAGAAAATATTGCTTCTACTACCACGATTGTCAAAACAGTTGATACCTATTCTACGGAAATGAAGGAACAGGTTCCTGGAATCGGTGTCCAGAGTTTCAAATCCTCTTACCCCATAAAAGACACAGTATCTCAAGTTACCATTTCCACCAATAAAGTCTCCGAAACGGTTCCTTTCGATAGAGAAACGGAGAGAATTGAAAGTCACTCTAAAAGACCCGATGAGAAGTATACGGATAATGTCTCTGGAATTCTTTCATTAACCCCGAAAGAAACAACATCGATGATTTCAAAAACTATTTCTAATAAGTTTGAATCGGATGACGTTTCTGCGAGAAAGAGTGTTGGAGAACCTCATCCTGAAGAAGCAGTGTATGGAAATGGTTCCTTGGATGTAACGGAATCCAGAAATCAGGACATTTCAGACCAGAATGTCGTTACATCAAAAAAGAAAAAGTCGAAGAAAAAGAAAAAGAATGGTGTTGATACGGTGTCAACAACAGAAGAAATTTCTGTTTCAACTGTTGAATCTTCCGTTGATCTTAGACCCGATTCCACTGGATTGGACAGTGAAAAGAGCCCCCCAAAAGTTTCTGTTTCTAGTAAACTGGTGACCAAAAAAGAATCGGATAACTTGGAAAGAGCAGCCAAATTACCAGCGGAAACTTTCACTTCTACGACTCAACAGTCTTTTACTGAAACGGTAACCTCAAAAACGGTTTCCAGTGTAGATTTACAATCTCAATCAAAAATGTCTGACAAGGAAACAGTAAAGCAACAAGAGAGTCAAATAAAAAATATATCTTTGAATGTCGGCGCCGATTCAAAAATGCCAGAAATGTTTGTTCAAACAACAAAAACAGATGTGCAAGTTGGTAAATCAGTGGTGGGATCAGATGTAGATCAAATTCTGCCCCAGAATCAAATCATCATAACCCCAAACAAGGTACCATTACTTGAGAGTGAACAAGGTCTTTTCGAGACAGAAAATATTCAATTAAAGTCTCCGCAAATCGGAAATCTAAAAACCAAAAAAAGTCCAACAAAATCATCCAAATTAGATAACACTGTCGCTGTCTCCGAGAAGGATCTCCAAACATCTACAAACGGAACAGCCAATGTGACGCTTGTCAAATCTGAACAGCTCATGGATGCTACGCGGAAAAGTGTGGAAAAGCTCCAATCCGGAAATCTAAATTCTTTGGAAAATGGAATGAAGGAGGTTAAACCAACCCCAGTTTCCACAAAATTAACCAGCACTAGCTTTCAGGCCTCCTCTTCGGTTGATAACATCTTAATACAGGAACCTTCCAGAATGAAAGGAAAACCTTCAGCGATATCCGAAGATATTTCTACAGAAACAGTAGTGCAGAGCTTTCAGCAGGAAACAATTGAGCCTGAATATTCGGTTACAGATTCTTCTATGAAGGAAATATCCTCGGAAAACGACAAAACTGTGACGAAAAAAGAAAAAAGTAAAAAGAAGAAAAAGAATTCCTCTAAAAACGGAAAGAAAGATGAAGAAAGTGATTCTTTAACTAAAGAATCGGTTCAAGTAATGACGAAAGAAGTTTCTCCAAGAAAACTCGAATCGTTCTCTGCTGTGTTTCCCGGTCAGCAAGAGGTTAATATATCTGAAAGAACACCTCAAACTGGTTTGCCTGAAAAGGTAGTTGTCACCTCTCTAACTAAAACAACTGTCTCGAAAATGTCGGAATTACCTGAAGAATACAATATGAGATCGGTTTCTGCAGAGTTACCTGGACAGACGCCACAACTAACAGAATTTAGCCAGGGTAACATGGCTGATAAAACAGCCCCAACAATAAAAATTGCCGGTTCCAAAATGGTTCAAGGAATTCCTGATGAATCTGCTGACTATAAAATCAAATCATTTCCTGCGCAATTCCCTGGACAATCAGTTGGACTTGGCAAAGATGGTGAAACGATCACCATAACTAAAACTACTTCGGTTGAGGTTGAATCTGGTTTTGATAATGGCACGGAATTAGTCACAAAGAAATCCCAAGATGTTAAACTTAACGACCAAGTCGATAATTCAAACCAAGATCCAAAAGTATTGGTCTCCACAGAGAAGTCTGAGAGACCACAAGAACTGAATATCCCATCAATCCCTACGGAACAGACCGAAAACTCCAGTTTCTTTGGTAGAGTTGCCTCAACTTTAAAGAACACTTTCTCAAAGGTGTCTCCAGAGATTCATGAAAAATCTGAATTCACGGTTCCTTCCATTGCTGATTTTTCTGCAGATTCTACTTCTTCGGTTGACCCATATGAAAACTCGAAAGACCAGGCACCTGATACCACTAACTCAGTAGTCAGTGACCCTCAGGCATACCATGTCCAGTCAGTCACAGGGAAATTTCCGGAAAAAGATCAAGATGCTAAACTGACCATGTCTCAGGAACAAGGTGACACGTTCAGTAAAGTGACCACTACCACAATAACTAAAACAGTTGAATACAAAACGTCCGAGATTCCCGAAGAATACAATTTGCAGAAATTTTCTGCAGAATTACCAGGACATGTGAAGATACCACAACAAACGGTGTCCATGCAAGGTAACATCGCTGATAAGGTAGGAGCAATTGCAAAAACAACTGGTTCAAAAATGGCTCCAGGAATGTCTGAGAGGCCTGAAGAATACCAACCTCAGTCAGTTTCTGCTCAGTTCCCTGGTCAAATAAAATCACCCACCCAGACAGAATTCAGCCAGGGTTACCTTGCTGATAAAGCCGCTCCAACAGGGAATGTACCAGATTATAAAATGGCTCCAGGAATGTCTGAGAGGCCTGCAGAATACCAACCTCACTCTGTTTCTGTTCAGTTCCCTGGTCAAATAAAATCACCCACCCAGACAGAATTCAGCCAGGGTTATTTAGCTGATAAAACAGCTCCAACAGGGAATGTACCAGATTATAAAATTGCTCCAGGAATGTCTGAGAGGCCTGAAGAATACCAACCACACTCTGTTTCTGCTCAGTTCCCTGGTCAAATAAAATCACCCACCCAGACAGAATTTAATCAGGGTTACCTTGCTGATAAAGTTGTTACTACAACTGTAACTTCCGTCTCTAAGGTAATTCCTGAAATGTCTGATACTCCTGTAGAATTGAAAGCACCGTCTATGTCTGTCAATTTTCCTGTTCAGGTAGCTATTTCCAAAGATCCCAGAAATGAAGAACCTGTTACCATTTCCACTGGAACTGTTACTACCACTGAGACTATTGTTGAAAAGATAGCGCCCGAGATTTCCAATTCCAACAAACAACCGTGGGATGTGCACACATCAAAATCACCCAAAGAAACTGAATTTATTCAACAGGGTGATCTGTTCGGTAAGGAGATGATAAGTTCCAAAGATGTTGCCTACAAGAAAGGCGGTACAGATTCGGAGAAGCCGGTAGAATTAAAGGCTCAAACAATGTCAATTGAAATTCCAGGACATCAGTTAGATTTGAAAAAAGCTAAAATTCATACCGAAGTAAGTGCCGCACCTAAAGGTAACGAAAAATCACCCGCAGAATCTACAACAATCTCGGTTCCAAAACCGAAACAACCAAACGAACAACCCCAAAAAGATAAACCTGGTTTCCTTGATAAAGTAGCCATGTCTATTAAAAACACTTTCACTAAGAAATCTGAAGAATTTCCAGAACGAGTCAAAGAATCCTCAACTGTTGACCAAAATACTGTTAGTATGCCAAGCGATGATAAAGCTCCTTATACATCCGTTGTTGAAAGCGGTACCATTTTACCAAAAACCACAACCCAAATGCAGGAACCTATAAAAGACAGTGTTCAGAAAAATAAAGGTACAAGTCCTGGAAAAGACGGTTTAAATGTTGATGCCTCTGCGAAAATAATCACAGAACCAAAAAAGTTACAATCAATTTTTCCCAGTGATTCACAACAAACTGACATGAAAGGTGTCATGGTCGATGAAGATGTACAAATTGTCAAAACAACTCAAGTAACTGAGCAAAATGGTTTACAATCTATTTCCATGGACATTCCCATCACAGGAAAGGATGTTAGTTTAGCGGAAAATGTTGTTGTCACTTCTATAACTAAAACAACTGTCTCCAAAATGCCCGAAGTTCCTGAAGAAAACAATTTGCAAAAAATGTCTACTGAAGTAAAAGAAAAGATGTCATTTCCTCAAAACCGCATGACTGATGAGATAAAATCAATTGACAAGACTACTGGTATCAAAATGGCTCCAGGAATGTCTGAGAGGCCTGAAGAATACCAACCTCACTCAGTTTCTGCTCAGTTCCCTGGTCAAATAAAATCACCCACCCAGACAGAATTCAGCCAGGGTTACCTTGCTGATAAAACAGCTCCAACAGTGAACGTACCTAGTTATAAAATGGCTCCAGGAATGTCTGAGAGGCCTGAAGAATACCAACCTCAGTCAGTTTCTGCTCAGTTCCCTGGTCAAATAAAATCACCCACTCAGACAGAATTCAGCCAGGGTTACTTAGCTGATAAAGTGGCACCGACAGTGAACGTACCTAGTTATAAAATGGCTCCAGGAATGTCTGAGAGGCCTGAAGAATATCAACCTCATTCAGTTTCTGCTCAGTTCCCTGGTCAAATAAAATCACCCACCCAGACAGAATTCAGCCAGGGTTACTTAGCTGATAAAGTGGCACCGACAGTGAACGTACCTAGTTATAAAATGGCTCCAGGAATGTCTGAGAGGCCTGAAGAATACCAATCTCAGTCAGTTTCTGCTCAGTTCCCTGGTCAAATAAAATCACCCACTCAGACAGAATTCAGCCCGGGTTACTTAGCTGATAAAGTGGCACCGACAGTGAATGTTCCTAGTCATAAAATGGCATCAGGAATGTCTGAGAGGCCTGAAGAATACCAACCTCACTCAGTTTCTGCTCAGTTCCCTGGTCAAATAAAATCACCCACCCAAACAGAATTCAGCCAGGGTTACTTAGCTGATAAAGTGGCACCGACAGTGAACGTACCTAGTTATAAAATGGATCCAGGAATGTCTGAAAGACCTGAAGAATACCAAACTCACTCTGTTTCTGTTCAGTTCCCTGGTCAAATAAAATCACCCACCCAGACAGACAGCCAGGGTTGCCAAAGTGATAAAGTGGCACCGACAGTGAATGTACCTAGTTATAAAATGGCTCCAGGAATGTCTGAGAGGCCTGAAGAATACCAACCTCACTCAGTTTCTGCTCAGTTCCCTGGTCAAATAAAATCACCCACTCAGACAGAATTCAGCCAGGGTTATCTTGCTGATAAAAAAGCTCCAACAGTGAACGTACCTAGTTATAAAATGGCTCCAGGAATGTCTGAGAGGCCTGAAGAATACCAACCTCAGTCAGTTTCTGCTCAGTTCCCTGGTCAAATAAAATCACCCACTCAGACAGAATTCAGCCAAGGTTACTTAGCTGATAAAACAGCTCCAACAGTGAACGTACCTAGTTATAAAATGGCTCCAGGAATGTCTGAGAGGCCTGAAGAATACAAACCTCAGTCAGTTTCTGCTCAGTTCCCTGGTCAAATAAAATCACCCACTCAGACAGAATTCAGCCCGGGTTACTTAGCTGATAAAGTGGCACCGACAGTGAACGTACCTAGTTATAAAATGGCTCCAGGAACGTCTGAGAGGCCTGAAGAATACCAACCTCAGTCAGTTTCTGCTCAGTTCCCTGGTCAAATAAAATCACCCACCCAGACAGAATTCAGCCAGGGTTACTTAGCTGATAAAACAGCTCCAACAGTGAACGTACCTAGTTATAAAATGGCTCCAGGAATGTCTGAGAGGCCTGAAGAATACCAACCTCAGTCAGTTTCTGCTCAGTTCCATGGTCAAATAAAATCACCCACTCAGACAGAATTCAGCCAAGGTTACTTAGCTGATAAAACAGCTCCAACAGTGAACGTACCTAGTTATAAAATGGCTCCAGGAATGTCTGAGAGGCCTGAAGAATACAAACCTCAGTCAGTTTCTGCTCAGTTCCCTGGTCAAATAAAATCACCCACTCAGACAGAATTCAGCCAGGGTTACTTAGCTGATAAAACAGCTCCAACAGTGAACGTACCTAGTTATAAAATGACTCCAGGGACGTCTGAGAGGCCTGAAGAATACCAACCTCACTCAGTTTCTGCTCAGTTCCCTGGTCAAATAAAATCACCCACTCAGACAGAATTCAGCCAAGGTTACTTAGCTGATAAAACAGCTCCAACAGTGAACGTACCTAGTTATAAAATGGCTCCAGGAATGTCTGAGAGGCCTGAAGAATACAAACCTCAGTCAGTTTCTGCTCAGTTCCCTGGTCAAATAAAATCACCCACTCAGACAGAATTCAGCCAGGGTTACTTAGCTGATAAAGTGGCACCGACAGTGAACGTACCTAGTTATAAAATGGCTCCAGGAACGTCTGAGAGGCCTGAAGAATACCAACCTCAGTCAGTTTCTGCTCAGTTCCCTGGTCAAATAAAATCACCCACTCAGACAGAATTCAGCCAGGGTTACTTAGCTGATAAAACAGCTCCGACAGTGAACGTACCTAGTTATAAAATGGCTCCAGGAATGTCTGAGAGGCCTGAAGAATACAAACCTCAGTCAGTTTCTGCTCAGTTCCCTGGTCAAATAAAATCACCCACTCAGACAGAATTCAGCCAGGGTTACCTTGCTGATAAAGTGGCACCGACAGTGAACGTACCTAGTTATAAAATGGCTCCAGGAACGTCTGAGAGGCCTGAAGAATACCAACCTCAGTCAGTTTCTGCTCAAATAAAATCACCCACCCAGACAGAATTCAGCCAGGGTTACTTAGCTGATAAAACAGCTCCAACAGTGAACGTACCTAGTTATAAAATGGCTCCAGGAATGTCTGAGAGGCCTGAAGAATACCAACCTCACTCTTTCGAAACATCAGACTTTGCTTTGGAGAAACCTGTCACCATTGTTAAAACACCCACAGACTTGACCAATTCCTCAAGAATTCAAGAACCTGAAACCTCTTTGTCTCAGCATGACCCCAAATATGTTTTCCTGAATTCCACAGAATTCCAAGGAAATTTGAAGAGCTCTGCAACTGACGCTGTCACCGTTACCGATAGTTCTGAACTTTTGACAACATCGGCAGAACTACCAACCCTGACCCGGAAAAAATCTTGGTCAGATATTGTTAAAAACAGCAAAACAGATGATGTCAGTGTAGAAAAAAGCCCTGCAAACATTTCCTCCCCCGTTTCGATTGACAAAGTGGAAAAATCTGGTGACAGGAGTCCTCACCAACAGCAAACGGAAAATGAAGGCCGATTTATGAGTGGAGGACCAGAAGCTGTTGTACTGACTTCACCGAAAGTGCTTGAGCATGCTGGTGTTTTATCTGAAGACATTGTCGCTCCCTTGAAGAGCAAACCTGACAATTCGGATAAGCCCGTTCTAAGAAAACTCTCTGGCCATGACTTACTTGTGTCTGATATTCAGAAAACCTCAAAACCATCTTTGAAACTTGTAGCGCCAGACTGTACACTGCTGCAGACAAAGTTTGAAACAGACGGATGGAAACCAAAAGTGAAATCCCCGACAACAACAGGTTCTACCATCGTCCAAACACCAAACAATGATGATAAAACACAGGCAATTATTTCTGAAAATGTCTCAATTTCGCCTCCTGTCCCTCCAAAGCGCAGGTCCCGAGAATTTCGAAGTATGTCTGAAGAGAGTGAATTATCAAGCCCCACTAGCCCTCTGGATTTTAAAATTACAGTTGATCCTCAAATCACATCTCCACAACCCCAGGTACCAAAGCGTAAAAATAGAAAAGGTAGCAAAAGTGATCGCAGTTCTGTGTCCCCTGACCCCTCGGGGGCAACAGATGCAAATCTTTCTCTCAATCAGAATCATTCTAGGCCTATTTCGCACCCAGGTTTTCGTGTGCCTGATCCTGATCAAGATACGGATGTATTCAGAAACTCTTCCCATATTCCGTCGTCTCATCCTGACAATGAGAACAGAGAGAACATAAATGCAGATGAAAGCACAAACCCTTTAATCAAATCACCGCATACATCAGTCGCTTCCGAAATCCAAATGAGATCTCCCAAAGTCAGCCAAGCACCTCCTTCGGATCATACAGACTCTGTCTTTGGCAACACACCCAGTCCAGACGACCCGCCGTTTGAACGCAGTTTATCTTCTGATAGATCTCAGACTATGCCCTTGCATCGGAGAAAGATAAACCGACGTTCGCACGACAACAACGATAGTGACAGCGACGAAAAACTAAAGTCCCAATTGTCACCGACTATTCGTTGGAAGTCAGCCGAGATTTTAAAAGTCAACCCAGCAAAAACAGAAACCCCGCCGAAAAACACTGGTCTTAATCGAGTGAAGAGCACTTCAATAAAGTTGCTCTCAAAGTTACAGCCCAAATCGAAGAAGACGAAAAGTCCCAGTCCAACCAACGATGAGGATACTCATCCCGATGGTAATTCAGGAAACGGAGCGACTCGAGAGTACCCAAACCTTGAGAAATATCCAGGTAATCCTAATCCGTCTTTAGCCTTTCTCCCTAACGAAACTTGTGGTTCTAGTATAGGTTCCCTGAAGGATAATATCTTTATTAAGAATGATATGCTGTCCAGACAGTCGGTGAGTAAATGCAGTCCTTCTGGTAATAAAGATCTACAGTCAACGTATTTGTCTCCGGCATCACAGGAGAAACAGCTGCGGCCTGTGCGAGGTAAAAAAGTACAGATGGCTCATAAACAACTTCTAAATCAATCAGAAGATGAACTTTAAATAGTCTATGAATATTTTTTTAGACAGTTTATTTTTGCTGAATTTTTGTTACTTAAAAAAAAAATTATTTTTAATTTTGGGAGAGCCAAAGAAAAAAAAATGGATAATGTTAAAGTTATTTCCTCGTATTATTATTATTATTAATCTATTAAATTTTATATTATATTTGATAATAATACTAGTGTACCCGTGATACACTGTTTTTGTTTCTTCATAATTTCTATGCTGCAATTATTGTGCGAATAAAAAATGTTTTCTTTTTAATGCACTATATACTTAACATTTTGAAATTTAAATATTCGATTCAGTTACTATGAATTTGTTTATTAAAAACCATACATTAACTGCGGTTTCTGTAAAAAAAAAATCCTTATTATCGTACGCTATCTTTCTCGGATAACCCTATCTCTTCTTACTAATTATATTAACGGTATTAATATTTTTTTCTTTAAAACCCGGATGTGAAAATCAAATTAACTCTAATTTAATCTAATCTGCGAAATAAAATAAAATACATTGCATAGGTTATTTCTCAAAAACACGAATATGTAATGTTACCGCTCTCTGTCTTACTCTCAACTCATGTGCCTCTCTCTCTCTTTCTCTGTAAACTGATACAACATGCTCTTGCTCATCTTTCTACATATATCAACGCATGTGAATATCCACGCAGAAAATGAATCTAGTAGATAGTAGATATAATAGCAGATAAGAGGAAAGTAAGAGGATGACGTAAATAATTGGTCAACCCGTAAACGGCTGTCTGTCCTGTCAAACGCCATGGCAACAAGGGTTTTGATTGACTGACGTAAATATAGTTTCAAATTTCAAACGATAAAGCAGTGTGTTTATTTTTTGTCGTAACGGACATCTTCAGAGTTTGTTTTTTGTGAAATTCTCTAACTTTTTGATGTATTTGAAAAATATTTATCTCAATCGGTTAAGGACACTAAATAATATAGAATGGATCAATGTTGATCCCACTGTTCATGGGTCATCGCCTAGTATGTAATTATTTTATCATTTGTTTTTATTTTCAAATTGAGACAAAAGCCAATATAGCTTAAATTTAAGGTTATCAGTAGATCCAATTCAATTCAATAAATTTAGCCAAAAACAAAACAAGCATGTATCAGTTGCCATGTAAAGAAAGGGCGGTACAAATTTAGACAGAAGAGGATACAGTCGCCCAGCACCTGTTTAAATTCGCCTTGAATTGCTGTGTCGTTGGCCCATTTACTACATCTTCTGGAAGTCCATTCTAAAATCCAGGGATCCTGATAGAGGAAACGGCCCTCCTCCGGTTCAATCGAAATCGGCGGTGAAACAGTTATTGGTGATGCCTGTGTAGACCTCTTTCTTGTGCAGGAGTGAATAATAGGTCCTGAGTTATATCGTAATGGCCATTGAGGAGATTGTAGGCCAAAATAAGATTACTGCGAGAATGAAACGCGGACACCTCTGTGTAGCTTAAATGCCATAAATATATTTTCATACTTTACTACCAAGCTCTACTCACGTATTGAACACTGTTGAAGTAAATACTGAAAATCTATACACATTATATATATTATATCACCTTATAATATTATAGATGTATACATGAAATAATATATATATATATATATATATATATATATATATATATATATATATATTAATAGGGTACATTCGAAATATTCAAAACATTAATTAATTAGAATTTAAAATATTAAAATCGAGTACCCTATTAATATATGAAAGCTCTAACTTATATAATCTATTAATATTGAGCTTATGTTTAACTCTAGTATTGAAATATCTCATCGGTATGAAAAAGTATATATGGACGAGTCACACCCAGAAGAATTCAAGAATAATCTTCCTAATATATATATATATATATATATGCGATATGTTGGATTTAGTTAGTATCCTTGGGAATTTAAGCTGCATTTTCTTTCTTTGTTTAAAATGACTCAAAGCTTCTTTATTGGGTATTTAGATTTGTATGGCTAGGTTTCCGTCCTCTTTTTGCCTATCTGGTACCATAGGTACTTAAGCTGTTTTTTTCTTTTTTTTTAATGCATTTTTTATTCCGATATAATTTTATATACTAACTACCATATCGCAGACTGGATCTTAAGTGTAGTGTTTTAATAGTATTTTTATTATTGTTATAATTAGTATTACTATTTGATATGCAAATTACCATATCACATTGTATTATTATTATTATTATTATTATTATTTATTTATATATTAGTGAAATAATAACTGAATTGTTTCTACATTTTGTTAATGGGGAAGTGGTCATTTGATCTGTACCACTGGAGAACCATGAATTATATAGCTGTTCTGTTTTTAAATCTGTGAAACAGGTACATGGTAAACAGCTGATGATCCCCGTTTCCTATTTCACAATTCAAGTTAATGTCCCCTGTTTATGTTTCACTGTTATATACCAGAATCCTTTTGCATTTGTAAATTTTCCAGCGGTAAGTCGGCTTATGCGAGTGCTAAGTCTGCGATATGTTGGATTTAGTTAGTATCCCTGGGAATTTAAACTGCATTTTCTTTCTTTGTTTAAAAATGACTCAAAGCTTCTTTAGATTATATATATATTAATACTGGTAAATGTTTTGTTCAAATGAGTAAATCCAATGAATCCTTAGTATGTTTATATAATAGTGCTCAATAACAAGTAGAGCTATATATTTCGTATAAATTTTTATTTATACAAACATTTTGACTACCTATGTGCACACATGTTTCGGCTATAGCCTTATTTTGGCTTCGCCCCGTCAAGCCAAGTTTCTATCCTAACAACTTGGCCTGATGGGGCTAAGCCAAAATAAGGCTATAGCCGAAACATGTATGCACATGTGTAGCCAAAATGTTTGTATAAATAAAAATGTATACTAAATATATATTGACTAGCAGACCCGTGTTCCCACGTTTTGGAGAGTAAGTCATACAAGAAACCCTTGGCCCCAACTTTAAACTATTAAATTATTTGCTGTTTACGGTTGACCAGCGCGAGTGCAGACCTCACAATATAACAGCAACTAGAAAAGTTAAAAAGTACGTAAATCGCATAACTTGGCTGCAGTTTGGGTGTATGTTTGTTTTTGTTGTTGGTGGTGGTGGTGGTGATGAGGAAGGGGCTACCTTCTTTACCTGGATTGCAACCCCCAGAAGTTGACCTGAAATAAGTCAGAAAACACTTCTCACTCAAAATGCTAATTTTTTTTATCGACAATGTGTCGATGGAAGTCGGTGTAATAATAAAATGAAAAAAGTCATTGGATTAGTAAACACTAAACGAATAGTGAATTAACGAGATGTCATTTTTTTGTAAGTGAATATGCAAATTAGATAGGCCGAGTATATGTATCACATGGACATGATGAGTATATTAGAAATCTGAAGTTCTTGTATTTTGTATATGAAAAAAGGATTTAATCTCATTGTCATTGCGATAAACAACCCAACTTTATATAGAATTGCAATGAGAAATAAAATAAAAGAAATTAAAACAGTGAGGCTTTGAATCAATATTTCACCTAGAACTAAGCTTCATCAAGAGTATATCTTTTTTGTTTGTTTTATTCCTTATTTTAATTTTTGTTACCTACCTACATACAAACTAAGATGACTTATTGAAGCTAGTCTCATATCCGAGGGATGTATCTGGCTATGCTGCAGACGATCTTCTCTCTGGTTGCGAAACATGGCCAATTAGAACGTTTTATCTGCAAAGGCTTGAAGTCTTTGACAATAACTGCCTACGCTGCGTTCTGATCGAGTACAAACTCAAGCTCTATCTCTTGGCGGCTGAATCGCCGACCATTGCCGTCTGTCCTTCTCCAACACCATCCAAGATGGTTCGGGCATGTAGCTTGGCGCCCGAAGGTAGAACTCATCCATAAGGTCCTTCTCCCCCTGGTTTGTGCAAATATGATCTTGAAGATTTGGGCAGCATCACATCAAAGTGTAGTATCTGTTCTATTCAAAGATGGTGTAATAATATTGTGGGGTCTGCATTCACGCCAGACGTCCATCAAATAGAAATATTATTAAGCACGACAGTAATATACAACAGATGAAGGATGCAACTGTGGAATTTTCACGGGTTCCGTTGGTCTATTTTTAATTTACGAATCAGTCACAATATTTCAAGGCTAAAAGGCACTCGAGGATAAGGGTTAGGGTTAATGAGGTGGATGGATTGAACGAAAGAAATGAAAGATACTATTTGTTGACATAAGAGGACGGTTTATGACACGTGGAATCGGGATTAGTTAGTCATATCGTGTGACCGGCGAAAGTGGGATGTGACGGTCAGAGATGCTTACTTGCTCCAAAGGAAGCCGGCTCAACCCGACCAGTCTCATGTCCTCAATCAAAGACTGGGATTCTTCCAAATAACACCGTCCTTAGCTAAAAGTATCATAAGCAAACAAAATATAAAACTTGAATTTGATTAAAAATCCAATTACCCAATTTCAGACACCACTGACTTTTACCCATCGTTTACTTCCTAAAATCTCCCCCCCCCTATCCATTACTTTCCACTCTTTTATGCCTTTTCCTATCTGCTGTCTTTCTCTCCTTTCTTTTTTCTCTTCCTCATTTTTCCTTTCTTCCCATGATTTCGACCCCCCCCCCATCATACACCATAACTTTTCTCCTTATTTCCTTTTTCACCCCTCTATACGAAAACACCCTTACTCTACACACTCACTACTTAACCTGTCCCCAATCATCTTTCACACACCCAATGTCCTACTTAATACCAACCTCACTTTCCCTCCCAACCTAACACATTCTTTCACTTCAACAACCCACCTCATGGGCTTGCCTCTCTCCCACCACCAATTCCAACTTTTTGTATATTTAATGTGACTCTGTTACATAAATGCTTATTTTATGACAAAGTTTAATAATTGAAACAATATCGAATCATAGAAGCATGATTGTGTTCATTTTTCATGTTCTATTTAGTTTCTTTTAGCCTTATTTCTATTTATACATAGTCTGTCAAATGTTTATTCCTTTGAACAAAATTTCATATATATATATATATATATATATATATATGTGTGCGTGTGCGTATAAACATATATATATATGTGTGCGTGTATATATATATATATATATATATATATATATGTGTGTGTGTGCATATATATATATACATGCATTTATATATGTGTAGCTTTATATATGAGCATGTGTGTATATATATATATATATATATGTGTGTGTGTGCATATATATATATACATGCATTTATATATGTGTAGCTTTATATATGAGCATGTGTGTATATATATATATATATGTATGTGTGTGTGTGTATACATATATACATACATGTGTGTATACATATATACATACATGTGTGTATATATATATACATACATGTGTGTATATATATACATATATGTGGGTATATATATACATACATGTGTGTATATATATACATATATGTGTGTATATATATACGTGTGTGTATATATATACATACATATATGTGGGTATATACATACATATATGTGGGTATATATATACATATATGTGGGTATATATATACATATATGTGGGTATATATATACATATATGTGGGTATATATATACATATATGTGGGTATATATATATACATGTGTGGGTATATATATATACATGTGTGGGTATATATATATACATGTGTGTGTATATATATACGTGTGTGTGTATATACGTGTGTGTGTATATGTATGTGTATATGCATATATATATATATGTGTGTGTGTATATATATATATGTGTGTGTGTATATGTGTGTGTATATATATATGTGTGTGTGTATATGTGTGTGTGTATATATATATATATGTATGTGTGTGTATATGTATGTGTATATGCATATATATATGTATGTGTGTGTATATATATATATGTGTGTGTATATGTATGTGTATATGCATATATATATGTGTGTGTGTATATGTATGTGTATATGCATATATATATGTATATATATATGTATGTGTATATGCATATATATATGTATGTGTATATGTATGTGTATATGCATATATATATGTATATATATATGTATGTGTATATGCATATATATATGTATGTGTATATGCATATATATATGTATGTGTATATGCATATATATATGTATGTGTATATGCATATATATATGTATGTGCATATGCATATATATATATATGTATGTGCATATGCATATATATATTGGACCGAAGGGTCAGGGGAGGAAAACCAAGTTTTAGTTAAATTCATTTACAAATGAACAAATGGTCCTCACACCATCGCCGATTTTGTCACACTGACTGTCCCTTCTTTTCTACGAGCCTGTCAGTTTCAAAAGGCATCCCGTTTACATTATGCGACGTCAGCTCTTTTGTAAATGCCTGTGATCCGATTTCCAATCAAAGCTTACTTGGACAATTCCATCCTTTTGTCAATCGTGCTTTTGACTTAATGCAATCATAGTGATGATTTTTTTTTTTCTAAGTAAAAATTTGAAATGGCAACGGTGAGAAGGAAAATGGGGAGGCAAGTAATAATTAATAAAATGTCCCTTTTTCGAAACCAACATGCACGCATCAGGAAGTTTCATTTAATGTCCGGCTGGTTTGGCAGGCCGAGAGCAGACACAAGGTGTTTCCACAAAAAATGGTGATGGAGAGGCGCTCGTAAAGCCAAGTCAATTCACGATTATCTTTGGTGTGCCGCGTCATTAACAGACCAAGGCTGCTGAGGAAGTCGCGCATGGTGCGGGGGGGGGGGGGCTATCACTCCACTCGTCTCCATGCCCATTGGTTAAAACACAAATCTGTGGAGAAGACTGATATATTTTGACCGCTTGTGGCTCTCTGCTGACGCTGCTGTATGTCCAGGGTTTGTTGCCGATTCTATCACTGACGAGGGCGCAAAAGTGTCGACACAAGTCGCATCCCCATCTCTACAGCGTGTTGGTAGTTCTTTTTTCTTTTTTTTTTTGCCTCATAGTTCGTAAGTTTGTGGGTGGATCGGGGGTATTTTCGTTGAGGGGGTACAGGTGCAGTAGTTCTATCGGAGCTTGATAATTGTGAAAATGTTTATAATCGTCATAAAACTGAATATTTATTGATCAACAAAACGACAAAACCTGCCATATTATAACTGCAGCTAATCGAAAGTAGCTCACACGATTGATTTTCTCGAACAAAGAAAATAGAAAAAAAGAAATCATGCTGAAAATAGGAAAAAAAGGAGGTTAGGGTTGACATAAAATTTGTTCTAATTTCATGAAATGTTATTTACAAGTGTCCAAAATGACGGAGAAAAAAGAATTATGCTTCGTCAGTGTTCGCACTAATATTTGTCTCTATTTATATAAAGTTAGGTATATGTTTATATATTTTTATGTAAAGGATTCACTCCTAAACTAATTAACCTGTCATTATGAATTTTGGAACACATCTGCTAGGCGTATGGGTGGATAATGTAGGATATATTTAGCTTAATTTAGTTTTATACAAAAGGGGCAAAGAGAAAGTGGAAGCACTTTGCGAAAAGTCAGATACTTCCGATTTTTTGTGAAATTGGAATAAGATTACACATCAACTAATAAATATTCCCCAAATTTCAGTTTCTTTCACGTATTTTATAGAGATTTAGGTTGGCATAATATTGGGCACAACTTCCCATTCGAAAATCAAATATTTCAGATTTGCATTAAAGTTGATCCATAGTCATTAGACCCCAATTAATCAAGATTCCCTGAATTTCTATTACTTATTTATTCAGATCCCTTAAGCTTAGGCCTTAAATCTTAGACATTTTTCTAGAATAAAAATCATGTAATGGATTTTGATCCAAATTGGAATAAGGATTCTAGACATAAGGTATAGTAGCATTATATGTCGATTTTAATAAAAGTAGTGAAAAACTGTTCAGTTCAGGGAATTCATTTTACCCGTCCTGGGACGAGTATTCTAGTTTTATATAAAAAGCACTGAGGATAGCCACACCAAGAAATAAATGCATAGGAGCATTTACATCTCTCTTGGAGTATGCCGAAATAATTGTATGCTAAATAAGAAAATAAATTTGGTGAAATATAGGAATCTGTCTGTCTGATATAAAATCGAATAAAAAATACATAACATAGCTCTGGCCTTACACTATTGAGCTATAACAATTCCTTTATGTTATAAAATTTATATTTGAACATAAAAAAAAATTAAAATATAAATATATATATATATATATATAGTAAAATCTACCGAACCTTTGTTTGTGATTTATTTTCAGATAAAAAAAAGTTTGGCTAAACATTTGTTGGGGTATTTATAAGGGTTACTCGGCAAAGTTGGAGAAATACTATTGGCACAATCTTCCATTTTAAAATTCAAATATTTCTGATTTGCATGAAAGTTGATCCATAGTTATTAGACATCAATTAAGCAAGATTTCCTGAATTTTAATTGCTTCTTAAGACCTCTTAAGCTTTAACTCTACATTTTAGACATTTTTCTAGATTCAAAATCATGTAATAATCGATTTTCATCAAACTTGAAATAAGGATTCTAGACATAAGGTTTAGTGGTGTACATAGTTTGATTTTAATTTTCGTAAGGTAACATAAAAGTGGTGCTTAACTTTTCTGTTTGCTGAATTTTTATTATTAACTAGGACTTGTATTCTGTGAGTTGATTTCTAAGATTAAATTTAAACGAATGCAAAGAATATAACATTTTTAAAATTTAATTCGTGAAATTTGTACAAAAAAACATATGGCCAAGAATTTTATAAATTTTTGATCTTTCTGTGGTAAAAGTTTAGATTCAAATCAAATCAATGCAATTATTTTATAAAATTTAGGAAAACATAAAATCTATATTTTAAATACTTTTATCGGTTATAAATTTTCTTAAAATTCTTTCAAATTTTCAAATTTTAGTGAAAATCTTAGCATAAAGCGAACATTTAATTTTTAATTCGATCATAATTTAAACTTTTTTTCAATTTTATGTCAGTTTTTAATTTCATATGAATTTTTTTAATTTCATTTTTTTAATCTCATTTTTTTTTTAATTTCATATAATTTTTTTAATTTTATTTTTTTATGATTTTTTTGATTTAAAAAAATTTAATATCGTTTTTTTTTTTTTCGTTTCAGTTTTTTAATTTTTTATAAGTTTTTTATTTCAGTTTTTTTATTTCAAATAAATTTTATTTTTTTAATTTTTTATTTGGCAAAAATTTTTTTCATTTCATTTTTTTAAATTTCATATAATTTTTTTATATTTATTATTAAGACTATTTAATAATAACGCAAGAGGAACGCACATAAATTTGCTAGTAAATATTTTTTTTTTTAAATATTTTACTGCATTTTGGTAATAAATCTATTTTTATTTATTCAAAATATTGTGTGTGTGAGTGTGCGGTTTTATTTATTTTAATATGTAAAAGAGCTCATTTAAGGGTAGACCATTTTTAAAAAAAAGTATTTGGGCTTTTTCGAGATTAGTAGCTCCTCTGAAAAATACTGTTTTCTTTGCTTTAGAACAGGGATTCCCAACCGGGGTTCACATGTACCCCCGGGGATCCATCGAAGAAAAAAAAGTTTCTATTTGTTGTGTTTACTAGGAGATTTACGTGTGTATGTATGTATGTATGTATGTATGTATGTATGTATATATATATAAATATATATATATATAAATATATATATATATAAATATATATATATATATATATATATATATATGGTGTGAAGATGGCAAAAAAAATCGTTTTATGTGATAAAGGTTTTATTCATTCCATATGATGTTTTGGTATATTATATCCCTTCTTCAAATGTACAAAAGCCAAGAGGGAAAAAAGGAAAACAAAAATTGTTCCCATTTGTGATACCATTACAAATGAATAAGGAAAGATAATTGATAGGGGGAAAGGAAAAAAAAAGAGAAAATCCGAATCCACAGCAATTTTTGAAGGAGTCGTATGCATCTATATAATGCTAAAACTCTGATAATCTTGCTTGTTTGCACATTGAGTTTTTTAGATGGTGGGAAGAAAATTGAATTTGACGAGAAGTGGTGGGAGTAGAGGTAGCGGTAGCAGCATGGGAAAAGGAGAACAAGAGGATGACATAAATAAAGAAGACAAAGAAAAGACAACGTAAAAGAGAAGAAAAAGATGTACGATGGACCAACGTTGACCCAACAGGTCACTTGGTCATATAGTACTTTTTAAAACAGAGTTAGGAGTCGGATTTCTTTTTCAGTCAACTCCAACCTCGACTCTTTAAATATGTCAACAAAAACATAAGTCAGTCATGAGACTTCATACCTCCATCTGACAACATAAAGATGAGTCTAAGTCTTATCTAGGCCTTCTCCATATTGTATGAGGTATTCCTGAAGTTATGCCATGGATACGTTGATAACTCAAAAACTGTTTACCTGATCATGCCGAAATGTTGTACAATGGTAATTACTGTTATTAAAGAGCATCAGACCCATACATCAAATTTGAAAAAATCGGAAGTTGAAATTCCGTCAAAATTTCGACCATGACCAAACTTTTCAAGATCAAATGTCATATAAGATGTGAGACTTCATTGGCGACAAACGGAGCCGAAGTTAATGCCAAAAGTGTGACTTTCACTTTTTCCTTGACCTTACCAGGATATCTCAAAATTAAATCAGTTCTAAATTTGACCATGACCGATATTTGGACAAACCTGACCAGAAAACATAATCTCCGCCCTGGCAGAGGTAATGAAAGAAGCGTTGATGTCAATGTCTGGGGAAGAAAAAAAACGAAAATATTTTTATATACTTTTAATTGCATAATCTTCAGAGGATCTTTGTATAATTTCTGGATACACAATCCTTCCATATTGTTTGGTGCGTTGCTAATCCTTCCACCACAGAGGAAGCTCTACATTGCTGCAGATCTGGTCAGTCCAAAGCTTTGGAGATCTACCACAAGGTCTTTTACTGGGAAATTCTTCCTTTGTGTACAGACGACAGAGTTACCTCCCTTCAATAGGATCCCCTTTCGATAGATTCAAAGCTGTGCTCCCTTGAGAAAAAGAGTCAAATCTCATGATCGCAGAAGATACGTGACTTGGGCCTAGTTCGCGCGAAATTCGAAAAATCCCTCTGATTTTCTGTCTCTTCCAGACTGCCCTTCCTGGGGTGAAGTCAACCCTTTTTTATCGGGTCCTCCAGGAGAGCATTTATGCCATGAGACATGGTATCAGCCGAGACGTTGTCCGTTCCCTTGATGAAGCGAACATCCGGTGTAAATTGCAACAAGTAATCCAGGTGTCTGGTTTTGCATGGGGAATACTTGAACACATCTAACAAAGGTTTTTGGTCTGTGTGAATGTAGAATTGCCGCCCCTCACTCTGTCGTGTCTACACTTGTATGATCGGTAAACATTGCTCTCAGAACTTCTTCTTCTGACGACGACGACGTGACCAAACGAGTTCATTCTTCTTTTCTTGATGATCTCATTGTGAAACCCAAGAATTCTTGCAGTTGGGTGATCCAGACGGGTTTTGCCAACCATGGTTCGGGTAGCAGTTATTTTCGAAAACAGCCTGCGTTCATCTTCTGCCTTTAATGCCCAAGTCTCAGACGTATGTGTAGCTATTGGAATCATGAATGCATTGTAGAGATTTAAAGCTGACCATGATTCTCAAATAGTAATTTTCGAACACAGAGAGCCTGCGTTCATCTTCTTCCTTTAAAACGTCCAAGATTCTGAGGCATATGTAGCTATTGGACCGATAAATGCATTGTAGAGTCTGAGTTTTAAAGCACAAGACAAATCGTTTCTGCTGCAGATTGTTTTCTTTAGTCTGCCAAAGACAGTGAAGGCTAACATAATCCTTCTGTTTGTCGTTTGATACATTCGGGATTGCGGATCCGAGAAAAACAAAATCGTCAACCTTTTCAACGTTGTTTTGGTTGATTTTGATGTCACAGTTGAGTTTTTCTGTCTTTTATTATTATTTTTGATGTGCTCTAATATTATTATTAATTTGTTTTTACTAACTTATTTTTTGTCTCATTTTTATCACAAAATTCTAGGTTGAATTAACCCCCCTGACCATTAACGTAAGCGGTGTGTGAAGTCAGAAATAAGGGAGTAGCCTCCAACCAGATTTGAACCCACATCCCATTTGTCCCCGGAGAGCTCATCTTGCATGGGGTGACACCATTTAATTCAGCAACGGGAGCCATTTAATTCAGCGCGGTTAGACAGATCTGGAATAAGTTTATGATATTTCTCCTTCTACCTTCCTTCCAGCCATATTGTTTGTTTACGACTCTGTAATATAATTAACTAGGGGGACCCGTGGAAATTTCACGGTGATTTCTACATCAATTTGTATAATTTCCTGATAATAATAATATTCCTTTTGATGTCTGTCAGGGTCAATACTATTAAGGAAAAAATTACTCTTTCTCCTTCCATAAAAATAATTGTCATTGTCGGCTAAATATTCTTTAAATAAATAAAACGAATATGTCTCTTCATTATTTACTTATTTAAAATTAATTCTTTTTAAAACAATAAATATTCTCTACCATAAAAATAATTGTCAGCTAAATATTCTTCAAATCAGTGAAACGAATTTCACTTTTTTTAAATGCATTTATATAAAAATGTACTGTTTTAGTCGACGAGACAACATAATTTGATTTTGGAACAATTCATTTTAAAATGGGTAAAGTCGGAATTGCTTACCTTAGCGGCATCAGATTAATCACCAATCACCATCTTTGCTGAGTGGATGATCTCATTTTTTTAAATGGGTTTGAAAGGTGATAACGTATGAAATGCCCTAGCAAATTATTATATAGATGAAATAGTTTTTTGTCAAAATTTTTTAGATGAGGAATTTTAATTGAGATCATTACTATCGGACTGGTGTTCTCACCTTGGCTGTTACTGATATGAGGAATAGTAATTTGCATTATTTACAAACGTCTGGCCGATGTACTCTCTGGCTTTCTTTAGATGTCTCTTATTATAATAAAAAGCACCTGAAACTGATATAAATTGCTATTCCTCAAATGAGGTTTTGTAATGTTTAAGAATTCATGAAGTTTTTACCATTGAAAATGCAATTCATGAAGTTTTTACCATTGAAAATGCAATTCATGAAGTTTTTACCATTGAAAATGCAATTCATGAAGTTTTTACCATTGAAAATGCAATTCATGACATTTCACTGTGTAATGAATTTCATGACATCTTATGGAAATCGATTTCACATGAGTGTAACATAAATTGATTTCACATGAGTGTAACATAAATTGATTTCACATGAGTGTAACATAAATTGATTTCACATGAGTGTAACATAAATCGATTTCACATGAGTGTAACATGAAATGCATTTCATTATAGAAATTTATCGTGGAATGCATATCATAGCATTTTACTGTAGAAATCTTTTGGTAGAAATGCATTTTGCACTTTTTGACTGTGGAAATGCATTGGAAATGAGTAAACATGTGAAATGCATTTCTATCATAAAATAACTAAATGTATTTCAACTGATTCTTATTTATTTTATGATATAATTTATTTGCATTTCATTGTGTTCACAATATTTCCCACTCAACGAAATTCTACTTATATGAAATTCTACTTGTAATATTGAAATAGGCACATACGTTTGTATGTCCAAAAGCATATGTGATGTGTAGGTTTGAATATCAAAATTCACATGTAGGTTTGAATATCCCAAATCTACATGTAGGTTTGAATATCCCAAATCTACATGTAGGTTTTTATATCCCAAATTTACATGTAGATTTGGATATCCAAAATTCACATAAAAATCCACATGTAGTTTTAAATATTCCAAATCTACATGTAGGTTTGGATGTCCCAAATCTACATAAAAAAGTCACATGTAGGTTTGAATATCCCAAATCTACATGTAGGTATGAATATCCCAAATCTACATGTAGGTATGAATATCCCAAATCTACATGTAGGTATGAATATCCCAAATCTACATGTACGTTTGAATATCCCAAATCTACATGTAGGTTTGGATGTCCCAAATCCACATAAAAAATTCGCATGTAGGTTTGAATATCCCAAATCTACATGTAGGTATGAATATCCCAAATCTACATGTAGGTATGAATATCCCAAATCTACATGTAGGTTTGAATATCCCAAATCTACATATAGGTATGAATATCCCAAATCCATCTAAAAGATTCACATGTAGGTATAAATATTCCAAATCTACATGTGGGTATGAATATCCCAAATCTACATGTAGGTTTGAATATCCCAAATCCACCTAAAAAATTTACATATAAGTTTGGATGTCCCAAATCCACATAAAAAATTCACATGTAGGTTTGAATATCCAAAAATCTGATTTGAATATCCTAAAAACATGTTAGTGGAAATATATTAAAATCTATGTGTAAGTTTGCATATTCAAAACTACATACGAATACGTCTATCAAATGTAATCTTGAATATGCATATTTAAGCTTTCATATGTAAAAATACATGTGAGTACATATATCAAATTCACATGTAGGTTTGCATCTTGGAAAACATGTGTATGTGAATATTGAACAATATACACGTGGATCTACATAATCCATATACAATGCTAAACACGTGATTTCACCCGTTAAACTATAAATCATAATACAATATGTGTTTCTTAAATGATATTAGAAGCAGAATAAAACATGTTTGAGGAAAATTGTACCATATATTTATTACACATATTATTTATTGAAGATTAAATTGATTTTGTTTTATTTGTTCACCGATTTGTAGTTGTTATAGTGATTACGTCAGTTTTAATAAATTATTTGTTGATTATTTTTTGTGCTTTTGCAATTTTTTATTTATTTTTTATTTTTTACCTTTTTTTTTTTAAAGAAAACTTTCTAAATTCCACTATATAATCATAATAATAATAATGATGACAATGATAATAATTAATATCATTATTATTATTTATTTATTTATTTATTTATTTTATTTTTCTTTAAATTTATTAATTTTTTTTTTTGATTCCAAACAAGGCATACCGTCACAGAAATGGTAAGGGCCAAATTTATAAGGGGGTTGGAACCTAGGTGGAAAGTTGGGCAGCAGATATTCGTTCACATTACATTTAAATTTCTGCATGTTTTTACTTTTGGGGAAACAGGGAGCAGGAAGAGAATTCCAAAGGCAAGTGTTTTTGAGGAAAGAAGCTATCAGAGTAGAAAGTCTTCGGCATCTAGAGACCTCTACAGTGAAGGGGTGGGATTTTGCTGCTAGTCGGGTGGGTTGAGGGTATTTTTTGTTTATGTGGTGCAAGTATAGTAAGTTCATCGGAGCACATTCCGTGGAAGTACTTATAAAACAAGCACAGGGATGCGGTGATGCGACATGGGAATGAATTTGGCAGACAGTGCAGGACCTGTTAGGTTCGAAATTTTTTTTTGCACCCTGTCCAAGAAAGAGAGTGCACCAGCCCAGATATGCACCGTAATATGTAAAATGCTATCTACGTAATAAGATGGAATTCTGTTGCCACATCCTGGGAGGTACTGTTTGGAGCATCTATTCCTGCCTTGACAGAGTACAAAATCGACTTGGCAATCTAGTGGGGGATCTTCTCTTCCCTACAGTCTCTTTCTCACAGAAGAGACGTGGCTAGTTTTTCTCTACTGTATCATTATTTTCATGGTAGGTGCTCGACTGAGCTCCATCTCTGCCCTCTCCCTGTAAAACATTTACAGCAAAAACACGTCTAGCTACAACCACTGTAAATAATTTTCCTTTCTTCCTCTGTGTACCTAAAACTAAACGTAACTTCCATGAGCAAAGTTTCTTTCTAAGAACTGCCCGTCTGTGGAACACAATACCACGGGGCTGCTTCCCAGCTGACTACAACATGGTCCAATGTTAACAAATTCTTATCGAGCCGTCCTATTTAGACTCATCGTCTCCAAGATGTTGTCTCACTGTCCACCTGACACTCATTAACTATTATCCTCGAGTGGCTTTTGGGTTTTGATAAGCGGTGGCTCATTGATGAAAAAAAAACAACGTATCTATATATTAGTCACTTCTATATGAATCTAATAAGCATAACAGAGGTTATCTCTCTGCCCCTTCCTCTTTTCCTTAATTCAGTGCAAAATGACCCAAGAGCTCTCGGTTGGAGTCTGTAAATAGCGGGTGATCGTATGGCATTTGGAAGAATGCCCCGTCCCCAGCAAATGAATGAAAAGAAAAAGAAAAAAAAATTGAAGTGCTTACTGAACATCATCTTATGGCGACATATTCTCCTGGTAAATAGTGATGGAACGGTTAAAGCAGCGTTTCCCAACTTTAATAAATACCAATATACTTATTTACGTTTATTCAACCTTTATCTCATTTCTTTTGTTTCATTCTTGTTTTTTTTTCTTTATTTTTTTCCTTTTATGTTTTGGTGACTGAGTGTTTTTTTGTTTTTTTTTCTGAGTGTGAGAATTGTGTTCTCCCCATATTTTTTGTTTGAAAGTAAAAAAAATAAATAATACAAATGGTTTTAAAAGAAATTGTTCGCGTTCACCTATTTTAATTCCAAAGCTTCTTGTGTGTGAACGTCTCGATTCCCAAGGTGCGGGGAAAATCTTTTAAGAAAAAAAAGTCCTTTCATTCTAAGATTTTTTTTAAATTGGGTTTTTCTGTTGCATTTAAACATTTTTTTTATCCTTTTCTGTTTATTGATCCATTCTGTGGACGAGTATAGCCAAGCGGTTAGTCTAACCCAGTTGGTTATGTGTTCAGTCCCATCTTGGGGCACCATTGGCAAGTGCCTAAAAAACCATATATAGCAGGTCAATCCAAACCCTGTGAGTGACATTGGGTGTGATGAAACTGTTCAGAAGGCGAGTATGGCCAAGCGGTTAATCTAACCAGTTTGTTATGGGTTCAATCCCATCTCGCAGCACCTTTTGGCTAATGCCTAAAAACCATGGCAGGTCAAGTGAGTAAAATTGGGTGTGATGAAACTGTTCAGAAGCTGTCAGCTTGGCCTTTTGGCTAAGATCAAAGTGTAGTATCTGTTCCGATGGATACTGCACGCCTGTCCTGTGCAGTTCTAGGAGGTCCACCCTCCCAGGCTTTGCCTTCCCTCTTTGGGGAGGAGTAAGTTTATTGCTTACTGTCTGAGGCGCCCCTACCGGGGAATGCCGACGGGGCTGCCCAGGCAATTCTTGATGGTCAGAGTGCTCACCTCTCGAGAGCTGGCTTTTCAACCCCCACTTTCCGACCCGACCTTGGGTCACATCTTACTTGTGGGAGTAGGATAAAACTGGCCTTGTGCCTAACTCCTGGAGAGGAGTAAATAATACGACATAGCCTGGAGAGGGATGGGCGCCACCAGCTCTCTGTCTAACACACTCGTAGTCTCTCCTTTCCGTCTCCATTCAGTAATTGAGCGAAAACGAAGAGGAGAGCCTACGAGTGATTCCCAACCTTTTAACACTGAGCACCCCCATTTTAATTAACTTTATGCTTTTTCCGACTTCAGATGGAAACGAGAATAAACGTCTTAATATTAAACAGAACAACTTAAAAGATAGAAATTAAAAAAATTATAACAGAAACTAAAATAAATGAATTATTTATAAAAAAAATAATAAAATAAACAAAAACTTTCAAACTTGAGCAATGACATCTTCTGTGTTTTAGTGAACTGCTGAAAACAATTAGTGCATAGACTTTAATTATTGATTAGAAACTTAGACAATAATAATATTAATCAGCTTAATAGTTCACAAATAATTCATTAAATTTTTTCTATTGTAACCAAATGCAACCGAATTTTAAATTGGATGAAAAAAAACTCTAAAAAATATAAAATATATATACATCTATCCATCCATCCATCCATCAATCCATATCCCATAACGTCAAGGGACGTCGTCGTGGAGTAATGCAGATATTTTATCTGTCATAATAGTACAGAAGTTATGTCATAATAAATATTTTGTAATTATGCTCCGAAAAATTCAACACCAACAACATTTGTATTCTACTGAGCTCTGTTTGATTTTAAGGGTTAACCATTGAGCTCAATTTTACCTACAGTATTTACTTGTATCCTTGAGATTTGTAATGTTATATAATCTTATGATAGAACTAAACTTTTCCTTAAATTTATGTGTGTTTAGGCAATATGTTTGCATAAAGGAAAATGTTATTAAATAACAGTTTTTTTTGTTTTGAGACTTTTATTTTTAATTTTCCGAATAATCCATTTAGTATTCTGTTCGAATATTTTGGTGAGTTTGTGAGTAAAATAAAAATCAAAAAAGTGAGAAAGGCAACAAGGCTGTGCGTGGAAGGCTCTTCTCTATTAACTGCTGCTGATGACGCGCAGCCTTGTTGCCTTTCAGTCAAGTTGAAATTCGTCTTGATGTAATGACGATTGGTGTTGAATGCCGGTGTGTGTATCACGCGGTTTACGTGTTGTTGGGTATAATGAAAAAGTCCACACTTGAAACGTTGATGGGATGGCAATAAGAAGAATATCTTGAAAAACCTGAACAACGCATTTTTTTTGTTTTTTTAAAATAAATTATTTCTTTAAACTTCAGCACTTTTGGCGATAACGAAAAAACATTTTTTTAAATGCCTATACTTTTGAAAAAGGCATATATCGCCGAAAGTGCTCAATTTTTAGAATAAATAAATAATTTATTAAAAAAAAATGCGTTGTTCAGGCTTTTCAAAATATTCTTCTTATATATATATATATATATATATATATATATATATATTATTCAATCTTAGCAACTATTCGAGGTTTTTTAATCTCTGTGCATCTGTTGTTTATTAACTTCATGTTTATTTGTTCTTGTAGTTGTTATTTCTGTTATTTCTGGCATATATCTAATTTACTTATATATATCTTTGTAACAACTATTCAATGTCTCTGCATCTGTTTTTTTGAGCCAACATTTCTTATAGCAATAGAAAAAGAAAGTTTGATTTTTCAACCTTGTATTTCGAATGGAGTCGTTTTGTTTGTAATGACTGTTATTATTTGAAAGTCAATGGCCTGAATGAAGGCATTTGACATTCTTTTGTGGAAACTGTTCCTATCTTATTAACCTGTCTTTTCAAATATTTCTACATTGTTTTTTTTTGCTTTTAAATGTCTACATTTGTTTCGTCGGTCTGACAAATTCGCACGCAGTTCTTTATATTAATCATTTGTTTATCTGTAAATTCTACAGAAGTCTACACCGTTTTAACCGCAAAATTAAATCGTTGGAATTTAAAAATAAAAAAAGCACAACTTCAAATTTTAAGAAAAGGGAAATTTACAAATTTATACAAAGTGCAATTTTATATTAAAAACTTTATTTAAAAAGCGGTACTCCAAATAAAAAAAAGTCGCCACATTTAAAAAGTGGAATTTCAAATAAATCGCAACTTCATAGTTTAACGAAGGGCAATTTCGAAATTTATACAAATTGCAATTTCATATTCATTTCATTAATTTCGTATGAATCAGATGATTCTAGTGTTGGCATTGGTTTCTCCGATATCTCTAGTTAAAATTCTTTCTAGAAAGACATCGGTACTTACAGGAAGGACCACATGAAGGTTGCCAACATCCCTAAGTGAAAGTGGTACTGTGGAACCGACTGGATTCGAAATGGAACACCCAGGTCGTCAGTCCGTATAGTTATCCACTTAATCACTGTCAGCTCCCAATCATATATTAAAAAAGCTAAACGCATATTAAAAGGGTATAACTTCATATAAAAAGTGATACTGCAATTAAAAAAAGCGCATATTAAAATTATAAAACGGAATTTTTATTTTTTAATAAAAAAGCGCTTTTTAATACGAAATCCCACCTTTAGATTTTCAATACGAAAAATCCCACCTTTAGATTTTCAATACGAAAAATCCCACCTTTAGATTTTTGACACGAAAAATCCCACCTTTAGATTTTTTATACGAAAAATCCCACCTTTAGATTTTCAACACGAAAAATCCCACCTTTAGATTTTCAACACGAAAAATCCCACCAATACGAAATCCCACCTTTTAGATTTATATATATATAAATTCTAATATATTGATAACATGAACCAATATTTTTTTAAAATGCTCAATATAAATTGTAGGTTTTATAAATAAAATTAAATTAACATTAGAAACAGTCTACGCGGATCAATCTTCGTTTCGATGCCTACGTAAGAGTCGAAATGTAGGTTGATTCGCGTAGACTCTTTCTAATGTGTATTTAATATTACTAATATATATATATATATATATATATATATGGTAAATCAGTCGTAAATTCAATAGGTTACCGACATGTATATCATTACTTTGAAAAGATTTGATTTCGATACAGTGCTATGATATAGGGACACTACTCTATGTAAAAAAAATCGTGTTAATTCTTTATAACCAAATATCAGAAATCGTATCCATTCTTAATGGAATTATCAGCATTTAATCAATAAATTATATATATATATATAAATGAATAAATGCGAAAGTTTTATTCACTTATTCGAAGTATATTAACATCCAAATGTGTCGGGCTTATTTAACTCAATGATACAACATAATATTTTGAAATACTGTATATATAGTAATTGGCTAACACTGAAGCAAAAATATGTGTAGTTTAATTTGCATACTTATTTTATAAGCAATTTTTAATAAATTAATATTTTGTATTATTCATTTGTAATTTTTATTCTCCTACTTTTTCTTATATATTTGCAATAGTTATGTCAATATTAATATCATCATTTTTATTAATGAAAAAAAGGATAACTTACCAAATTGTGAAATGAAAATTGTATTTTTGTTTTTCTGCATGGAGGGTGGGTAGTTTTTTGCTAGTGTATGTGTGTGTGTGTGTGTGTGTATATATATATATATATATATATATGTCAGTCAGATTTTCAAAATCAGACCCAAATAGCAATCCGTCTGACATACCGAATACTTGATTGGGACTAACTTCTTTTTCTCCTGTTTTTTCTTCTACAATGGTATAAGCATCATTTGGTTCATTGCAGTGCTGATAATGATTACTCCGACTAGGAACTTTCTCAGACTGGGGTCATTTTTCCTTTATAAACTAAAAAAAGTACCACACCCTTGCAATATTAATAAAATATTTTATAAGGAATACAAATTTAGCATGGTTGTAAAAAAAATGAAGTGACTGTATAAATAAATGACTATAAATTAAGTGATTCTATAAGTATGATAAATAAGTGTCTCTATAATTTTTTTTTTGTCAAAATTTTAAGTACGAGAGCAAAAAGTCAAACAAGGCCATTCGGAGTGTTGCTGAAACTATCCCTTCTGGGAGGGGGTAGTTCAGGTCTCCTCACCTTCCTCGGTCGAGGGGTTTTGAGGTAGGTAGTGTTGACTCAGAAATTATTATAATACAAAATTTATGAATGTTTTTTAATGGTGTTGAATAAAAATGTCTGACCATAAAAAAAACAGTAAATTAAAAAATATATATCTTACCTGTTGATTCTAATTTTTTTAATTTAATTTTCTTGCTTTTTGCAAATATTTTCAATCTTGAAAAAACAAATCTTTTGTATTACTTACTGCATTGCTAACGGCATTCTTTTTCATTGTTTTTTTTTTATCTAACTCTTTAAAAAGAAAAGAGAAAATTAAAAAAAAAAACTATTCTCGTCATAATTGATATTTCTGAGACGAGACATTTTTTTATTTATATTACTTGCATGTTTTCAGAGTGTTGTTCTCACCTTAAAAGTTGTTCACGTTTTGGCATTTGCATTCTCCAACCTTTTTCGGGTTTTTGTTGTTGTTGTAATCAGTAACCGATAAGCTCTAGTGACCCTTTAAGTATGCCAAGTGCAGATTTTAAAAAAGAAAAAAAAGAAAGGGCAGATAAATCACAGAATCAGGGCTTATACAAAGTTACAGTAACCAATAATTAACAAAAAAAAGGGTAGATAATTCAAAGAATCAGGGCATATGCAAGGCTACAATAACCTTATGTAGGCCAAGTATAGAGTTGAACACAATATGGAATCAATTAAGAAAGAAAGGGCAGATAATTCAAAGAATCGGCACATATGTGAGAAAAAAAGGAATATATATATATATATTGGAAGTAGTCCAGCTCTAATGATGTGTTTGTCTCCTTATTTTCACTAGCATTTTACCGTGTTTGTTCACATTTCCATAACCAATTTTACATATATATATATATATATATATATATAAGGATATGCACAATATATCATGAAATGCAGTGAAAGACAGGATGTGTGAAAAAGACAAACGGAAAAAACAAATTTAAATACAGGCATAAATCATAAAAAAACGAGAGATTTTACCGTTATTGAATGAATTTAAGATCTACCCTCTTTTTGAAGACGTTCTTTGATCTGAACGAAACTGGTAAAATCTCGCGTTTTTTATGATTTATGCCTGTGTGTGTGTATATATATATATATATATATATATATATATATATATTGGAAGTGGGACAAGGAAAACAAAAACCCATTAGTAAGACCCTCCCAACCATTTCTAAAGAATAGACTACCCACTGCTTTCCGGTTTGTTTGAGACCGAAAACAACCAGATACTACATTTTGACTTTAGCCAAAAGGCACTCAGACTAAAATCACCTGAAGACGGTTGGAGATTATAACGGTCAAAACATAAAAATAAGATGAGAACAATCGTTTAAAACCTGTAAATAATATAATTCTCTTAATTTTTTTTTCTTTGGGCTCTCTCTTTCTTTCTTTTGTCTATGTTTTTTAAATGTTAATCTTTTTAACCTGCTAATTTAAAACTTTGAGCCAAAATTCAACATGGCTGAATCTTTGTCACCTCTGTATTTCCCATAATGCATTTCTGCGTTTTTACCTAACCTTTCATCCTACGATCTGCATTTTTTCTTATATGCTTTCCGACTTATCATCGCTTCATCATAGGTGATCTTTCTTTTTCTTTTCTTTTTATTACACACTGAGGAATAAATGTAATTAAATACTATAATATAAAAATTTGAATTATTTTTTATCCAAATTAAGATATTTATTTTACCTGGCCAATCAACGTTCATTCCAATCTAAATAAATAAATGCAAAAGTTTTTTTTATCACAACTATATTCAAATTACGATCAAACCGGGTTACTCTTATTTAAATCAATAATACAACATAGTCTTTTGAAATTATGTATGTATATTAGAGAGCAAAGCCCAAAACACAGCTATTTGTACGCCAAATTTGCCTGAGTATTTTTTTAACAGTTTATAATAAATTAATGTTTGTAGGCAAAATTGTGGAGCAACGTCCCATAGAAGGAGTGCGTCTACATTGAATGTGTAGGCAAAATCTCGGAATGGGCATTGCAGTTGTGGATGCATGTGTGTCCAAAAATGTTATATTAACATGCTCGAATCGAGAAAATTGGAGAAAATTGGAGAAAAACTGCTGAGAAATTTGAGAGATTAATTTCCGTCAACTCAGTGCCCTTTTGCCTCAATTTCTGTCTCTACTCGACCAGCAATAAAATATACGTTTATAATTTTATACATAATTTTTGATCGGCATTCTTTTAAATACAACTGCAAAATGAAGACCCTCATCAGCCCTCAGATTCAATTGTCTACATTTTAGTTTCACTCAAATTCTCCAGAGTATTATTAAACAAAATTTAATTTGGAGTTTGAATTATTGCTCATTACAGGGTCTAAGTATTTATAAACACATCCTGGAATTGATACCTGATACAGCATTCACCCTGGACGGGTTGAGCCGAATTCCTCTGAAAGAGGAAGTTTCTAGGGAATATTAAATTCACAATCGGTCCCCAGTCACGGGAGATGATGACGTTGGTTTTTGCAGTTATTTTTTTAGCAAGGAGGTATCTCTGTCCTCCCACATACAGTGCCTGGTATTCCCAAAATGGTCACCCATCTGGTACTGACCAGGCTCAACATTGCTTAATTTTGGTGATCTAACAAGAACCGGTGTGTCAACGTGATCGTCATACGATGTCCCAAATAATAAAATATTTGTCTTTAGACATTTGTAAAAATCATATTTTTAAAAAGGGTAAGTAAGGGCCGGATACTTGGCTTCTGCATTTTCGTCCCTTACTCGCTTCCACTCCAGTTATATACTTAGTTCCTGTCCAGAATCAAAACCGTGGATTATTTTATTCAATCACTATTAACAGTAAAGTAAATTAGCTAAAAACTTCTTTTGGATTTAAATGTTTTTAACGCAAATAGGTCACAAATGAGTAGGTAAAGCAAAATTAAATTGTTTTTGACTAATTTTCAACTGTATTTTCTTTAAATAATTTAGGTCGGTAATACTAATGATTACCTAAAAAGTCTATAAAAGTGAAAATAAATTTGTATGTTTTATGAATTTGAAACTTTTAGAGGATCATAATTTATTGTGTAATTGTAGTATAGTAGTAATAATAATAATAATAATTAGAAAATTTGTATAAACATCATTCACTGTATTTACACCCGGGCGACGCCGTGTTCATATGCCTGTAAACAAAATGTTAACATAATATGGCCAGTTTTAAATGGTTTGTAATATTTATCCAATACATTTCCCATGATCCTCTTATGTTCACCGAAATTGGGTTCTAATACAACAATGTAAGACAAATTGATTCACTTTAGTTTCTTTCTGATAATGATTAATCCGACTAGGAACTCTTTCCATCAAAGGCTTTACAGTAATTAAAATGCTCATTTTTATTTGTAATATTCACCTCAGACATTTCCAATGATTCTCTTGTGTTGTAAGAAAAAAAAGAAAAAGAACGATTTAACCTAAGTCAAGCTTTTTAAAATGATTTCTCAATTTTATTTTTATGTTTTTAATAAAGTATTTGATATTTTATCTTTTATATGAATATAAAATTAATGTATAACAAAATATTGATACACAAAAAAATCACAACACTTTATTGATTATTTCTTTTTTTTATTATATGTAAATACTATAATTCTTACAAAAATTGGGTTCTAATACGATGTAAGGCAAATTGGTTCGCTGCAGTTTCTTTCTGAAAATGATTAGTCCGACTAGGAACTCTTTCCATAAAAGGCTTTACAATATTAAACGGCCACAAAAAAATAACGCTTCTCTTGGTTTGTAATATTGACCTAAGACATTTTCTATGATCCTCTTATGTTGGTAAAAAAAAAATTTTTTTAAATGATCTGACCTAACTCCAGCTTTTAAAAATGATTTCTCAATTTATTTTTTATGTTCTTGTATTTTATATTTTATCTTTTATAATATTGGATATAACAAAATATTGGATATAACAAAATATTGACATGCAAAAAAAACACTTTATTCGTCATTTCTTTTTTCTTTTTTTTTTTTTTAAATTATATGTAAATACGATAATTCTCACCGGTACCAATACCATGTAAGGCAAATTGGTTTGCTGCAGTTTCTTTCTGAAAATGATTAGTCCGACTAGGAAACTTTCTATAAAGGGCTTTATGGCAGTTAACGGGCCACAAAAAATGCTTCACGGAAATTAATGATAATAAAAATAAAGGAAGATGATACCAACAAATATATGCCATCTTTAAAACGGTAAACATGAATTTTAATCATTTTTTTTCCGTAAATATTTAAATTCTCTCAGGTCTTTTGACAAAGGAAATTGAAATGTAACATACAAGGTATGCTCAAAAATGTAAACAAACATCTTGCTGCCCAACTCCCAATCAGGTTGCCCCCTATAAATTTGGCTCCTATCATATTAGCCCCTTACACTTCAGTGACTATTTGCCTTGTTTGGGGTCAGCAAAAGTTGATAAAGATGTACGACCTTCGGACTAGGCTCAAAGTTTTGTAAATAAAATTTGATTTTAAACCATCAGGGATATTTTAAGTAGAGTAGTGAATAGAGTAAATGTGGTATTGTGGTGACTGCTGAAGTGAATGTGATGGACAAATGGTGGAAAAACAACATTTCTTGGACGAATGGGCTAGAATCCATCTTGTTAAGAGTAGAATAGACCGAGGATGCCCACAACTCAACTCATTCCCCACATTTTGAAGATCTTGTGCCTAATTTGTTAAATTGTAAATTATTATTAAAATGTAGTATCTGTTCCGTCCTCATTCAGAGAAGGAGAAATCCTTGACTGGAGCAATTTTATTTTTGTCCGATCCAAAGTGCCCTTTTTGGAGGGAGCTGGATATGCTACATATTAAAAATCGATCTCATGTCTAGCTTTGCCCTCGCGGGGAGGAAAATAAATAGGAACTACATGGTTCATCCGTCGAAAGTAATCTTGATCAAGCCTAATGCACTGTCTGTCTATCGCATTTTTTTTTGTCCCTCAATCAGTTCCATCGTTAGACTTTTTGATCGTCTCCATGCCTTCAAAATGGGTCTTCCTGATGATTTAAGGGAATTTGTCTCTCCCTCTCTTCTATTCTATGAGTCTGTCTGTCTCTTTCTCAATGAATCTCTCTCTCTCTCTCTTTGAGTCTGTCTGTCTCTCTCTTCTCTCTCTTCTCTGAGTCTGTCACAAGAGAGAGAGACAGACAGACTCATAGAGAAGAGAGAGAGAGACTCATATGAGTCTGTCTCTTTCTCCCTCTCTCTTTATGAGTCTCTCTTTCTCTCTCTCTCTCCTCTATGAGTCTCTCTTTCTCTCTCCTCTATGAGTCTCTCTTTCTCTCTCTCTCTCTCTATCTCTCTCCTCTATGAGTCTCTCTTTCTCTCTCTCTCTCTCTCCTCTATGAGTCTCTCTTTCTCTCTCTCTCTCTCTCTCTCTCCTCTATGAGTCTCTCTCCTCTATGAGTCTCTCTTTCTCTCTCTCTCTCTCTCTCTCTCTCTCTTCTATGAGTCTCTCTTTCTCTCTCTCTCTCTCTCTTCTATGAGTCTCTCTTTCTCTCTCTCTCCTCTATGAGTCTCTCTTTCTCTCTCTCTCTCTCCTCTATTAGTCTGTCTCTCTCTCTCCTCTATTAGTCTGTCTCTCTCCTCTATTAGTCTGTCTCTCTCTCTCTCCTCTATTAGTCTGTCTCTCTCTCTCCTCTATTAGTCTGTCTCTCTCTCTCCTCTATTAGTCTGTCTCTCTCTCTCCTCTATTAGTCTGTCTCTCTCTCTCCTCTATTAGTCTGTCTCTCTCTCTCCTCTATTAGTCTGTCTCTCTCTCTCTCTCCTCTATTAGTCTGTCTCTCTCTCTCTCCTCTATTAGTCTGTCTCTCTCTCCTCTATTAGTCTGTCTGTCTCTCTCTCTCTCTTCTCTATGAGTCTGTCTCTCTCTCTTCTCTATGAGTCTGTCTCTCTCTCTCTTCTCTATGAGTCTGTCTCTCTCTATCTTCTCTATGAGTCTGTCTCTCTCTCTCTTCTCTATGAGTCTGTCTCTCTCTCTTCTCTATGAGTCTGTCTCTCTCTCTTCTCTATGAGTCTGTCTCTCTCTCTTCTCTATGAGTCTGTCTCTCTCTCTTCTCTATGAGTCTGTCTCTCTCTCTCTTCTCTATGAGTCTCTCTCTCTTTATGAGTCGCTCTCTCTTCTCTATGAGTCGCTCTCTCTTCTCTATGAGTCGCTCTCTCTTCTCTATGAGTCGCTCTCTCTTCTCTATGAGTCGCTCTCTCTTCTCTATGAGTCGCTCTCTCTCTCTTCTCTATGAATCTGTCTCTCTCTCTCTTCTCTCTGAGTCTGTCTCTCTCTTCTCTCTGAGTCTCTCTCTCTTCTCTCTATGAGTCTCTCTCTCTTCTCTATGAGTCTCTCTCTCTCTCTCTTCTCTAGGAGTCTCTCTCTTTTCTCTATGAGTATCATTCTCTTGTCGATTAGGCCTTTCGACCTACTGACGTCATGGACAAGGAATGTTTCCACTTTGTTACTTATATCCAAAGCAAATCTTTTTTGTTTATTTTTTTACCTCAAATCCGTCTGAAGAGGGTTCAAAACTGTTTCCTGCCTAATAACATTATAAACAGAGAAGTTGTTCCAGTACGGTTATGACCTTTTTATTCGACGCTTTATGTAAACAGAAGCAAATGAAAAAAAAAAGCGAGATGCTAACATAATCCACTCATCCCACTTTCACACACAGTACACATGATCTCGTAACAAAAATGTGACGCATAACCCAATACTATCAAATAAGTAAGTGCACAGCAATGGCAATCAAGCTGTAACGTATAAAAACTTTTTTTTTGTCAACATCTCCTTATAGTTTTCTAAAATTTTATAGTCATTGATTTCTGGCTCATTCCGTGAAGCATTTTACAGAAAGTGTTAACTGACCTTGAGCCTTACATTGTATGAGTACCAGAAATTGTTTTAGAACAAAATAACACATTTTTTCAATATCCCCTTAAATATTGTTAAAACTTTGTAGTCGTTGATTTGCGGCTCATTCTGTGAAGCATTTTACGGAAAGAGATGATTGGCCTTGAGCCTTACACTATATTAGTACCAGAAATTGTTGTAGAACAAAATGAAAACATTTTTTAATTAAAAACAAACAAAATAAAAAAGGTCATAAAAACACAACAAAAACATTTTAAGAAGAGAAAAAAAAATGAAAATTTTCTTTCTATAGAAAATTAAGAACTTTGCTTTGTAAAACAAAAAAAAAACATTTTGCTGAATTTATATGTATTTGATAAAGATGATGTAATCGCTGTTTAAAATGCTGAGAATAAAATGTCGAAAATACGTAATGAGAAAAAATAATTTCCTTTTTGTTTTTAGATTTTATTTGAATTGAATAATTTTCTTCCATTTTTTCTTTCTTTCATTATTTGTTTTTCATGTAAAAAAACTTGCTCTTGGCTTGAAGGTCCCAATCTCTCCTGTCCTCACCTGATCGTGATTCTCAAATGAAACCTCACATTTGTTTATGAAAATTCAAAAAGCCTCAAATTCAACAAGAGGCATTCGCATTTTTTTTACATATTGTGTGTATTTAAAACAGTATTAGTTGAATTCTTATACTTCACGCATGCAATCAAAAATCTCTTGAGTCATCCTCTTGTAATCCATAATCCCAGGTTTACCATAATCCTCTCCTTGCAATCCCAAATCTCACAATTCCTCCCTTTTCATCCCAAGTCTCACAATTCCTCCCCTTTCCATCCCAAGTCTCACAATTCCTCCCCTTTCCATCCCAAGTCTCACAATTCCTCCCCTTTCCATCCCAAGTCTCACAATTCCTCCCCTTTCCATCCCAAGTCTCACAATTCCTCCCCTTTCCATCCCAAATCTCACAATTCCTTTTTTTTTTCAATCCTAAATCTTTCCCTAGAAATCGTGGGTTAGGATCAATTGCTTCCCTTTCTAGCTCAACCCCCCCCCCCCCCTGCATATCTAAATCTTCGATTCTTCCCATTGTGATCCCACCGAGACCTTTCACTGCAATTTCACCTCTCCTAACCATAATCTTAACCCAAAACCCTAACCCTTCCGGTCAACACCCACCTTTCTTCAGGGCTTCATTATGTGACCCTCTCTCTTCCCTGCCATGCCACGTCTTTATTTTTAAAGCCTAGTTTACATTTTTCTTGTTCCTAGAATTAAATCTCCTACTTGAAAAAACAATACCTCTTATCATTATAATAGCTCTGGTTGATCTTAATAATCAATCATTGAGCTGATTCTAATATCTGCAGTATTTGGAGTTCTTCAATGCCTATATCTTGACTATACCTATAATTACCATAGTTGCTTATTCTATTGTGCATTTATACTCTACTTATTCTGACTTTACATTTTTATATATGTGTGTATATATGTGTAATATATATATATATATATATATATATAAATATGTGTGTATATATATATATATGTATATGTGTGTATATATATATATATGTATATGTGTGTATATATATATATATGTATATGTGTGTATATATATATATATGTGCGTGTGTATATATATATATATATATATATATATATATAGTCATCCACATACAGCCTGTTTCGCTGTTTCACAGCTCATCAGTGCGGCTAGACCAGTTAGTGTCTCAAGCCGGGATCGAAACGCAACCGTCGAGCTGACAGTCGGCGATGCTAACCCCTACGCCATCATGCGACACTGACTGAATATAAGTGATATCTCAATGTAACGAAATGTAAACATTGCAAATGCCTGAGCTCGAAATTAGTTTTACCTAATGAGCATTGCCTTAAAGCTAATGGCCGTTGACGATACCCTTACAAAAATAAGCTCTACCCAGAGGGAGCTTTTTATAGTCATCCACATACAGCCTGTTTCGCTGTTTCACAGCTCATCAGTGCGGCTAGACCAGTTAGTGTCTCAAGCCGGGATCGAAACGCAACCGTCGAGCTGACAGTCGGCGATGCTAACCCCTACGCCATCATGCGATACTGACTGATGATATATATATAGACAAATGAAAGAAGATAAATAAAAGATGTGACAATAACAAATCTATTACGTCTTCAGTTATTCAAAACAAGGTATATTCAATTAAAGAATATTTATTTTTCCTCTCTTAAGCCATGGCTTTTCAAAGAATGTATTATCATCAGAGGAGTACAAATAGATAAGTTGGCAAAGGATATACCAAAAGTCATAATTTTAAATGGTGTAAATGCAAATGTGTTATATAAATTTGAGGGAAAATGTAGAAAATGTCCAGAGGAAAAAAAAAAGATTGGAAATTGAAAGAAAAAAGTTCATCGTTGGATGAATCATGAAGAATGCAGTAGTGGGTTTAAATGTAATTTCATACGTTTATATATATATATATATATATATATATATATATATATATATATATATATATATGTGATTTTATGAAGGCTTACCAAAGCATTCCTTTCAAGACACCAATGATCACCATTAAAGATATTTTTTCTTACAAATACTATTTATTCAAATTAAATATTCAAAGTAACATTTCGTTACATTGGTGTCTTGAAAGGAATGCTTTGGTAAGCCTTCATAAAATCACATATAAATGCTCTGTACTCTGTAATCGAGTATCATCGAGCTTATTTTTTATTGGAACAACCCCGGTCTTCACTGAATGATCTATTTTATAAGTGAAAAATCTAAATCTATATATATATACATTATTTTTTTACCGACCTAATCAAACCCGACATTATTTTCTTACCAATAGGAGAGGTGATCGTCGGAGGAGTTGAAAGAAGAGGGAGTTGGTTCAGTGGATGTACTCTTTGCATAATAATTTTAGAACCAAAACTTCAAAAACATGTTGTTTTAACCCACCTCAAAATGTCTGTAAAATTACCAAGCTTTACAAACAGGGCCTTAAGTTTCAAGAGCAAGTTGTTTGTTAAATGTTATGTAAATAATTGTTTTTGTAACTGTGAATAAAAAAAAGTGTATTGTGGTCAGTTTTATTAAATTTAATAACGTATATAGGTATTTTATACATATAAGGCAGTTTGCAATGGGGTAGAGGCCGGAACGATTAAATAGGAGATGAACAACAAATAAATACTTCATAAAACTTATTCATTTCTTTTTTTCATTTCTTTTTTTCATTTCTTTTTTTCATTTCTTTTTTTCATTTCTTTTTTTCATTTCTTTTTTTTTTTCTTTTTTTTTTTTTTTTTTTTCGAAGTGTAGAAATTATTTCAATAAACAATCAATGAAAGATAAAAATAAAAACAAATAATAAATCTGTTCATCAATCACGTAGAAACGAGAAATACGCACGAGAAGTCTTAAACGTTGCAGGATGACATTATTATAGACATGGTGTTGCCTCTGATGATAGCTAAGATGTGCTGGAATATCCAAGAAGTCTTCCAAGGTCCGTTTCTACAAGTGGCCATCATCCGTCCAATATTTCATAAACTTATTTATCTTTCAATTTTCAACATATCTTCAACACCCAAAAGTTGCACCTTTTATCACGTCTATCATCTGTTTATTTTTGTTCATCTCTTTCATCATTCACAATTCTACCACATTGCAAACAGTCTTATGTATACACTACCTATACACTTATTTACTAGCAATGCTTCAAGCAAACTACTGTACCCTTTTAATAAAGTATATTTACTTTAATAAAGTATATATTTTCAGATCAAATGGATTTGAGGCACCCCAGAATTAACAACAACCGAAAGGACACATTTTGCTTTTTTTTTACTTCCGGTCGAATTATGACGAAAACAAGATGGCATATTTAATTATTTACAAAAAAATTTATAATATTTTATTAATAGCCTAAAAAAATGACATAGTTTTATTAAAAAACACGTTTTGTTATACGCACATTTTAAATAAAAAATAATAATTTTATTTACAAAACGTTTTGTTTTGTAAACTTTGGGAATTTAAAAAAATATATATATAGTTTTCTTTACGTAAAATGCATCAACAAACGAAACAAATATTAAAAAAAAAAGAAAAACATTTAAATAAAAAGATGTTGTGCAAAGATGGTGTCACAATTTGAAAACAGGATTTTTTTAAATATTCGATCGTATTAAAAAAAATATTTTTTAAATATTAAATTTTTCGCTAACATCATCTTTAATCTAGCATAACCGATAAATAAAATCGGAAGTCAAAAGTAAAAGATTTGTGTTATCAGACAAAATGTATCCTTTTGGTTGTTGTTCATTCTGGGGTGTCTCACATCTATTTGATCCATATTTTCTTTTTTAATGAATTTCATTTGGAGAGAGAAAGAAAGAAAATGAAAATTATTCAATGTTGAGGTTTTATGGATTGAGAATTGTTGGTTGTAAATTTGTTTTGTCAAATGTCAAGTTTTAGAATTGGATGTTAGGTAATCATTACTATTACGGACATAAATTATTTTAAAGGAAAAAAAGTTGGGAAATTAGTTAAAAAGAATTTAACTTTAACTACTCATTCGTGACCTATTTGTGGTAAAAAATGTAACATTTAATATTTAAAAGAAGGTTTAAGCTCATTTTTTAAAAAGCATTCGACCATAGTCGAGGGCGACTCGAAGGCTCCCTTTTCATTAGCTACCACACACTGAGGTGTAGGGGAGGGCGAGGATTGAACCCCGCTCTTTCGGCCCATTAGCGAACACTCCTACCATTATGCTACACCATGAATAGGGATTAAGTACAATAATCCATGGTAGCCATTTTTATTTTGGACAGGAAGTAAGAATGCATAGCCGGAGTGGAAGCATGTAAGGGCCGAATACTTGGCATCTGCATTTTCGTCTCTTACTCACTTCTGCTCCGGTTATGTACTTAGTTTCTGTCCAGAATCAAAATGGCTGCCGCATGTTATTTTACTAAATCACTATTTACGGTAAAATAAATTGGCTTTAAATTTTTTTAAATATTAATTTTTTAAAAAACTAATTTCCGAATGGGATTTCCTTTTAAATAATTTATGTCCGTAATAGTAATGATTAGCGGATTTTGTGTTGTCTGGTATTACTAAACATTAAATTACTAAACTTAAACAGCTTTGAAGTAACCAACTAAAACTGTTAATTCAATTTTTGAACGAATCTAAATACGTGATGATGTGCATAACCATCTTGTCTATATACACTTAGCTATGTGTATATATTTGTATGTAAAGGATTCACTCATGAACTAATTAACCGATCATTATGAATTTTGGAACATACCTGCTGTGAAAATTCAGATACCTCCAATTTTTGCGAAATTTGAACAATAGCTATCAGACATCAATTAATAAATATTCTCCTAATTTCAGTTTTTTTTGTTTTTTTTAGCTATTTAAAGGTTTTTTAGGAGGCATAATATGGGAACGACCTCCCATTTGAAAATTTAAATATTTAAGATTTTCATTAGATAACAATTAAGCAAGATTCCCTGAATTTTAATTTCTTCTGAAAATTCCTTAAGCTTAAGAGCTAAATTTTAGACATCAAAATTGGAATAAGTAGAGATGAGGTTTAGTATCATTATATCTTGATTTTAATCTTTGTTAAGGGAACATAAAAGTGGTGCAAAAATGAGGAATTAATTGTACCCGTCTATTTTTCTAGTTAAAAATAAAAGTCGTTTTATTTATTGAATTATTTCATTGTCGATCTGCTGTTAGAATATAGAACTGCATGCGCTATTAATTTGAGTATCCCATTTCTTAAAATTACGATTAATATTAACTTTAGGGGATTTCTATGAAATGCCGCTCGACACTATTTCAAAACACCTTATAATTGGATAAAACCATTATCTTCCACTAGAAAACATATGCCCCCCTCCCCAGTCGCATACTTTTGCTTGCTGCTAAGATACATATATAAAATAAAAGTGAACGTACGTGTGTCCAGCTCACTTTAATAATCACGTATGCAAATTTAATTTTCATGAGCAAAGGTGGGGGGAGGCTAAATCCTAATAATAACTGATCATAATAAAAAAGAATGGAAAGAATAATCACGTATGTAAATTTAATTTTGATGAGAGAATCCGACATTAATTTCTTACCAACCTAAGAAAAACCGACATTAATTTCTTACCAATCTATGGAAAACCGACATTAATTTCTTACCAATCTATGGAAAACCGACATTAATTTCTTACCAATCTAAGGGAAACCGACATTAATTTCTTACCAACCTAAGAAAAACCGACATTATTTTCTTACCAATTTAAGAAAAACCGACTTTTTTTTCTTACCAATCTAAGAAAAACTGACATTATTTTTTCTTAAATTAAAAAAAAACACAATATTTTCCTACTACTCTACCCTCATCCAAAGAAAGAGATAATGCCTAGAAGGATTCACCATGTATAAATAAGATTTGAATTTGGCATTTAATTTAAGAAGTACAATAGTATAATAATCTTTAATAGTATAGTTTCGGCTCCAGACAGATACATAATATTTATTAATAATAGATGTCTTTAAAAAATATCCATCGTTGTTTGTCAACGCTAACTCACACCATTTTTAACACGGGTGTTTCTTTTCAAGATATCCGAAATTAGCGTTCGAAGCTGAGTAATACATTATGGTCATGAAGGATGTTTTATTTTTCCTTTCAGAATTAATTTGGAATCAATTTTATCCAAAATGTGTGTAAAAAAGATGTCGCTATTCTAAAATTAGTAATTTCATGTTTTTTAAAATTTATTTGTTCTGAAAAATCCTTTCATGACTATAATGCATCACTCAGTGTAGATGGCCACTTTGGAAATCTTCAACAAGCATCTAAGCAAGTGTTAACAAGATACAACCAAGTTGAAAATGGCGTCTAGTTAACATTAATAAACTAGCGATGGTACTTCTTTTTTATTAAATTATTAATTTAATTAAAACAATTTCTTGTCAAGAAAACATGTTGTTTTGAAATAGTGCCGAGCAGAATTTTTAGGGATTTCCCTAAAATCTTTATTAACCAAAATTACATATTATAAATCTGTTTACTGACCTTAAAAAATATTAACCTCTGATAATACTTAATGTTTTTGAAATAACAATTTTCAGTAACGTTAATTCTTAGCCGTTAAGCAATCATACTTTTTTTTAATCTTGTACGCGCTTAGAACGTAATCACTTTCGCATGTAACATCTCAATATTATAGACGCTCTTTTTAAAGTTGTAAATTACTAGCCATTTAACTCAACAGTAAAGACATATTTGTAAAGACACCAAGACTAGCATCGCTCGAAGATGATTTGACGAATCAAATCAGAAGTACTCGTGAAAAAGGAAAGAAAAATGGAACAAGAAACCTACAGAACTTACGTAGACCAATTTGACCGGAATATTAAATAGGCTATTCGGAAAATAGAAGATAAAAAAGAAGAAAAAGTCTTATTAAGCAAAACATGCCGTGTTATTTAATAATGTTTTCCTAAATGCTGCCTAAATACACACAATATATATATATATATTTGGATTTTTCACTTAGAAAATAGATTATTCAATGAAGACCGGGATTAGGCCAATAAAAACAAGCTCGATGATACTCGATTACAGAGTACAGAGCATTTATGTGATTTTTTGAAGGCTTACCAAAGCATTCCGTTCAGGAGCCCAATCAACACCACAAAAGACCTTTTCATTCAAAGATTATTTATTTATCATTTTCAAATTAAAGAGTTTTTTACCTACACATGTTTCACTACCAAGCTGATGATCTGCCAAGCAAGAACCTGCTTGGTAGTGAAACACGTGTAAGTAAAAAAAACTCTTTAATTTGAAAATGATGAATAAATAATCTTTGAATGAAAAGGTCTTTTGTGGTGTTGATTGGGCTCCTGAATGGAATGTTTTGGTAAGCCTTCAAAAAATCACATATATATATATTATATATAATATGATAATAACTTACGGGACCCATGGAAATTCCACAATTTAGTTTCAGAATATACCTAGTTACGAGGGGGGGGGGGTCTATCTCCAAAAGCCTTGTATGAGTTTGTGGCATATTTCCATTCTATAGAAATCTTATTCTTAAATAGGTAGAAATCAAGAGACTTTTTTGCCATCTAATTTACATATGTGTTTGTGGTGTGTACAGACACACATATGGGAATTAGATGGCAACGCTAAATAAAAGAGAGTCACTCTTTGTCTAAATGCTCACAGAGATATTACGAAACATTAGAGAGTGGTTGAATCAGCATAGAGTGAGAGGAGGCGAGAAACCTTAGAAATAATCCAAATAATACGACGACATCATTTCGACATTTCAAAGGTTATACAAGATAAAAAAAGTGAAAATATTTTGGAAGTTTTTTAATCCCGAATTCGTACATTGCTGATGTTAATCTGTTTGACGTTTTATATCGAACCATTTGAAATCTCCGATCGTCCATTTGCCATTTTTCTAATGTTTTCTTTTGATTACCTTTCGATGTGTCTTCTTTTCAACTTTCTAATGAAGGGGGATGTTGAAGTAAACAACCTGGATTATCTGTGTTTGCCTCCACCTCCCCTAGAAACATGCGTAAAAGTTATCTACCATCAGAACGTCTGTAATATAATAAAAATGGGCTTTTTATTTGAAGAAAAATAATTTGAAGAAAAATAATTTGCTCAATATTATTTTGTAGAACGGCACGTTTGACACGAATATTTTTTACTCTGGTTATTTATAAACTAATAATGTTAGGAAAGGTATGAACCCCTAATTTTTTTCCAGCTATAAATAATAAATAGCAACTTGTGTTCAATTAATTGTTTGCAGCTGATATTGTTTTGGCATCGAATATCATAAAAAGTGTTGATATGCCGTAAAAATTTGAACCAGATCAAACCGATCTTAATCTCATTAGTTGATTGTTTTCTTGTAGTACGTCGCAAGTCTCGAAGACGCGGTGAGTTAAATATTTATCGTCTTGCTTGATTTTTGTTTGTTTCTGTTTTCGGGGTTTTTATATTTTTATTTCTTTATTCTTTTTGTTTTTTTTGGGTTTTTGTATTTTGGTTTTAGCGATTCATTTTGTTTTTTTTCTGTTTTGTTTTAATTTGATTTTTACTTATTTACTTTTTTGCCCCAATCATTTTCCAGTTTTTTGGACCATGTATATATTCGGCACCCCAATTTTGTTGGCAGCTGAAAGGCACGTGTTTAGCACAACAGAAACGTGAACACAGATTCTCAAAACAGTTTATTTTTTATTTCTTACACAAAAATACACTGTTTCAATTTACGTGTTAGAGACAAATTTGACGTTTTGGGGAAGGGAGAGAAAAATCGTCATATCTTGGCCAATAATTGATGTATTCTCAAAATTCAAGGTGCAATTCTTAAAGATCTTTTACCAAATACAGCTTACTATAAGAAGCTGCCCTGAGCCCCTCACCATGGTCTTTAGGCGAGACCTGAACTTGGAGCACACAACCTTCAGTGTCAATGAAGAGATGCCTGAACATTAGCTTGAACCTGACAAGTAAGGAGAGTAGAAAGTGGACCTTGGGTTTACTTTCGGCAACTTCGTAACTCTCGCTTCCCTTATTTTGTCCTCACGTTCTATCAGCGATGTTTCTGACAAAAGGGGGAAGAATTCTTTTGGCCTTGAATTAGTATTTTTCTTACTTTTTTATGCCTTGTCTGGAGCGATTTCCATTTTTTTTTTTAAATTAGCTCGTTCTTTTTAGGTGGTATAGTTGGTGTCTTTCTACACTGTGCCTCACACATAATAGTTCATGGGGTTGCAATCAGGCGAGTTGGGGCCAGATATTTCGATTAGTGAAATCGTGGAAATGCTCACACAGCCACTTGTGGTGTGACACGTGGCTAATTCCTGCTCTCACACGTATAACCTTCCCATAACCACATTTTCAACCCAGCGCTTGACGACAGTGGATAGCGATTTGAATTTTTCTTTTTTAATTTTATTTTTATGGAAATCGCTCCAGACAAGTCATGAAGCCACTTGATGTAAGGAGCTAACAGAAATTGAGTCTGAGTCTTTTCTTAAAGATGTCGTAGAGCATAACGTCGCCGTATCTGGAAACACACCCAAAGATCATCACAGTTTGAGGAAACTTGGTCTTCATAACACACAGAACTTTGTACAGACTGTAGACTTGTTCTACTTGCTGTGCAACTGGTTCTGAGAAGAACCAGAGAATCTCCAGCTGGACTTGATGTTTGACCTTCGTGTTGAGGATTTCTTGGATTTCATAAGGTGGTTCTCTTGGGCCTTGGCGCTAAGTAGTTGGCCCTTGTGACCCTTGTATGAGGAGTAGCGAAGATCCTCATCCATCACTTTCTTCATAGTTGCCGCTTTGACGCTCCTCTCTCTCACCAATATCCACATTGACATGACTGAGTATTGAAACGTCCTTTTTTTTTTTTGTAGCTTTTCAATTAATTCGTTGTGCAGACACAGCCAGAATACCTGCTATGATATTTCCTGCTAGCCACTTCTTCCACATCTCCGTTATTATTTTCCAGCTAGGCATTCAAGAAGCACTGAGCTGCAGCTAAAATTTCGAATTTTTTAATCTGGTCGGGGGATTTGCTGAAAGCCCTACACTTTCCCAGCATGAAGATTGTCCTAAGGATAAATCGATTGCGCTGGTATGGTCATGTGAAACGTTCATCCTCCTGGATAGAAGCATGTTTGAAATCACAGGAAGGTTGGCTGGACAAGGAAAACTTGAAAGCAAGTAATTGGACAAGACTGCATAGTGGAATTTGGAAACTTCTGACCTGCTGAATCATGAGAAGTGAAGAATGAGCTTGCATAATATCATTAAACGTCTGCATATATATATATATAGAGAGAGAGAGAGAAAGAGAGAGAGAGAGAGACAGAAAAGAAAGATACGAATCATCATGCTGTAGGTCACTCTTTCCAATATTCCGGTGCTTTCCACTCGCCAATGGTCTCCATCTCTCAAACTCACTAATACTACACAGAAACAGATATCCGTTGAACTTTACCATTATAAAATACTTCAAATAATTTTAAAATTAAAAAAATATACAAAAATTATCAAATTTGTCTCGAACACCCTATAAGCACGAATATTTCGGAAATTTTGAGATGATATTTAATTACTTTTATTAACTAGACTATTTGGACTACTATTCTCATCTTCGTTGTTATATTCACAACGTTTCAGCCGATGTAACCTCCGACCTTCTTCAGGTGCATCTTTACAAACTTGTGAACCTGTACTAAATTTCAAACTGAGTCCTTTATTCAATCCATGGATGTAAATTGTTCGCATTTCATAAAAAAAAAATTAAAAAAGGGGTAAGTTCGAAATTCTGTTCGGGTTCCAGAGTTAAAAAAAAAAATGCACTTAAGAATGTCAAAGGTTACATCGGCCGAAACGTTGTAAATATAATTGACACTAATCCAGTTTTAAAATCTCTGTTTTGTTTATATTTGGGTCTGCATGGTATATGAGTGACCTTAGATATAGTGTAATGCTAAATTTATTCATTTCAGCTGCAAGCAAAATTGCGGTATTATTGGTCCAAAATTTGGCAATTAATTTTTTTTTCAGTTGGGATTTGGCTTTTACCCCTATTTTTATTTTATTTGATCTCAGGTATCTTCTACTTTAAATGAAACCAATATGTATGCTACTTGACAGTCAGAATATCTGCTGCCACCAAGCAGCATGCTGTTAACTGATCATTTTTCAGTTTTCTTCATTTGTTTTCTTTTTTTCTTTTCCTTTTTTTTCTTTTATTTGGTTTGGCTTTATTTTCTCATGTATTTTGACCACTCATAGTCTAGGATTTTTTTTAATAGATTTTTTGCGGTAATTTTTCTCCCTCTAATTTTACACTCTGACTTATTTGCACTTGGGTCATTTCTACAATACTGGATGTTTGAGGAAAAATTTTACACATTTTGGAAAGGAAAGAAAAAAACGTCATATATTGGCCAATAATTGATGTATATTCTCAAAATTCCAAGTGCATTTCTTAGATCTTTGGACCAATGCAGCTCACTTGAAGAAACTGCCCTGAGCCTCGATCATGGCCTCTAGGCAGGACCTGAATGTAGAACAGGCTGTATAGTTGGTATCCTTCTCAACTGCATATAATAATCCATGAGGTTGCAATCAGACGAGTTGGGCTTAGGGAGAGAAAAGAAAGGAAAAAGAAAATTTAAAATTTGGAAAGTTATGTGGTTACTTTCCAAATTTTAAATTTCCTTTTTCCTTCCTTTCTTTTCTTTTCTTCTCTTTCCCATTTCGGTCTTCCCAAATATGATCTGAGGTAAGGATCGGATTTTAATTTTGCCTGATGAGATCTCAGTTTCTAATAGCTGTTAATAGATAACATCGACATGCCAGTGTCGTAGATTTTGTACATGTCTGTATAAATAAAAATAATCATATATATAAGAGCTCTATTTGATATTGAGCACTTTTTATGAGCCTGTGGATGTTTACTTTACCTGGATTACTCATATATATATATATATATATATATATATATATATATTATTTCACCTATGACTGATTTTGGCGCCTTCTGTAACAGTCGTTTATGGTGACTCATTCCACTGCCCCCTTCCTCTATGACCAGATAAGACACATCAAAATTTCTGTTGTCAATTAATAGCTTTAGCTTTGAATAAAACCAGTTGTTCCTTTGTTGCTGTGAACCCGCGAAAAAGAGAATTTTTTGCCTGATATAAAAAATAAATGAGTTCACTTGAATAACATTCTTCCACCTGAGGACAGGTAATCGTTATACATTAATCATCACCTGTGCAAAATAGTCATTGATATATTTAAGTTTCTCTTAGATAATATTATGGTGGTGGAGAAATTTAAATAAATGACAATAGTGATATTATAAAATGTTTAGAAGACAATATCACTAAGCAAAACAGTAGTGTTAAGGGAGTCAGCATTATTATACATTTTCTTTTGAAGTGCAATGTTACGTTATAATTAGAAAGACAGGCTTAGATCTGATGACCTCAGAGGAAGATTAAATTTGAAATAGCATTTTTATAAAAAGTTACTATTGGTTGTAATGACAGACTGACGAAAATGCTATTTCAAATTTAAGCGCGAGAAACCAACGAAAATGCTATTTCAAACTCAATGTAATAGGTTTTAAATAGCATTTTCGTTGGTCTGTCATGCTTAATTTTTTTATAATCGTCCAGGTATCTTCATAAAAAGTTGCTATGTGTTTTAATGAAAGACCAACAAAATACTATTTCCATTTTAAGTGTAACAGACCAACAAAAATGCTATTTCGATCTTAAGCGTGACAGACAAACGAAAATGATCTTAAGCCTGACAGATTGGCAGACAGAGCCTCTTATAGAGATGCAAGGACACATGTCTATATATAAAAAAAAGAAATCCACTCAAATATTCATAGACACCAAAGTGGGTCGCCTAGATCTACTGAAATGGTTTGGTAGTCTTTTCAAAGGGAACCAACCAGAAATTCATAGTCGACTAGCGCCATTCATTCGGCTGAACTTTAATACAAATTCAAAAATAGAAGTTAGAATTTCCTTTTCTTTAAGGAAAAAAAATGATTCAGTCGTAACCTTGGAAATAAATCCCCCCCCTTTTTTTTTTGACACGTATTCTTGTTTCACACTTTGAAGCATAAGCGGCTACTGTGATAGAGGCCAGATTCATAGGGAGACAATCTGGGTGGGGAGTTGGGCAGCAAAATATTTGTTCATATTATATTTAAATTTCTACATGTTGGTACGGTCGGGGAAACAAGGAGCAGATAGGGAATTTTTAAGGGAGCTGTCCGAGGAAAGAAGCTATCAGAGGTGAAAATGTAGGGACCTCTCTAGTGAAGGGGTGGAATTTTGCTAATAATCGGTTGGGATGGGGGTATTAATTTGGGTGTTGTTTGGGGTACAAATACAGTAAATTGATCGGAGCACAAAACTGAGGTGATGTGAAGGGCTGAATCTTGGCAGACAGTGCGGGACCTATTGGGTTAGAAATTCTTTTTTTGTACTGCGTCCAAGAGGGAGAGGCTAGTGGTTGGTGCACCAGCCTAGATGTGGCAGCAGAGCTCTATGCATGGGCGATTGGTAGCTTTATACTAGGATACTGGCAGATGTTAGATTGTTTCTAGCTCGGTAGAGGGAGCCTACCTACTTTGCAGCAACTTTTATTAGTCTTCTGGCTCCATAAACTCTGAATTATTACCTCGATTTGGAACTATGAAAATTACACTACAAGAGATATATCACCGTAGGTAATAAGAATTATACTACAAGAGATATATCACCATAGGTAATAAGAATTATACTACAAGAGATATATCACCATAGGTAATAAGAATTATACTACAAGAGATATATCACCATAGGTAATAAGAATTATACTACAAGAGATATATCACCATAGGTAATAAGAATTATACTACAAGAGATATATCATCATAGGTAATAAGAATTATACTACAAGAGATATATCACCATAGGTAATAAGAATTATACTACAAGAGATATATCACCATAGGTAATAAGAATTATACTACAAGAGATATATCATCATAGGTAATAAGAATTATACTACAAGAGATATATCACCATAGGTAATAAGAATTATACTACAAGAGATATATCATCATAGGTAATAAGAATTATACTACAAGAGATATATCACCATAGGTAATAAGAATTATACTACAAGAGATATATCACCATAGGTAATAAGAATTATACTACAAGAGATATATCATCATAGGTAATAAGAATTATACTACAAGAGATATATCACCATAGGTAATAAGAATTATACTACAAGAGATATATCATCATAGGTAATAAGAATTATACTACAAGAGATATATCACCATAGGTAATAAGAATTATACTACAAGAGATATATCATCATAGGTAATAAGAATTATACTACAAGAGATATATCATCATAGGTAATAAGAATTATACTACAAGAGATATATCATCATAGGTAATAAGAATTATACTACAAGAGATATATCATCATAGGTAATAAGAATTATACTACAAGAGATATATCACCATAGGTAATAAGAATTACACTACAAGAGATATATCACCATAGGTAATAAGAATTATACTACAAGAGATATATCACCATAGGTAATAAGAATTACACTACAAGAGATATATCATCATAGGTAATAAGAATTACACTACAAGAGATATATCACCATAGGTAATAAGAATTATACTACAAGAGATATATCACCATAGGTAATAAGAATTATACTACAAGAGATATATCACCATAGGTAATAAGAATTATACTACAAGAGATATATCACCATAGGTAATAAGAATTATACTACAAGAGATATATCACCATAGGTAATAAGAATTATACTACAAGAGATATATCACCATAGGTAATAAGAATTATACTACAAGAGATATATCACCATAGGTAATAAGAATTATACTACAAGAGATATATCACCATAGGTAATAAGAATTATACTACAAGAGATATATCACCATAGGTAATAAGAATTATACAAGAGATATATCACCATAGGTAATAAGAATTATACTACAAGAGATATATCACCATAGGTAATAAGAATTATACTACAAGAGATATATCACCATAGGTAATAAGAATTATACAAGAGATATATCACCATAGGTAATAAGAATTATACTACAAGAGATATATCACCATAGGTAATAAGAATTATACTACAAGAGATATATCACCATAGGTAATAAGAATTATACTACAAGAGATATATCATCATAGGTAATAAGAATTATACTACAAGAGATATATCACCATAGGTAATAAGAATTATACTACAAGAGATATATCACCATAGGTAATAAGAATTATACTACAAGAGATATATCACCATAGGTAATAAGAATTATACTGCAAGAGATATATCACCATAGGTAATAAGAATTATACTACAAGAGATATATCACCATAGGTAATAAGAATTATACTACAAGAGATATATCACCATAGGTAATAAGAATTATACTACAAGAGATATATCACCATAGGTAATAAGAATTATACTACAAGAGATATATCACCATAGGTAATAAGAATTATACTACAAGAGATATATCACCATAGGTAATAAGAATTATACTACAAGAGATATATCACCATAGGTAATAAGAATTATACTGCAAGAGATATATCACCATAGGTAATAAGAATTATACTACAAGAGATATATCACCATAGGTAATAAGAATTATACTACAAGAGATATATCACCATAGGTAATAAGAATTATACTACAAGAGATATATCACCATAGGTAATAAGAATTATACTACAAGAGATATATCACCATAGGTAATAAGAATTATACTACAAGAGATATATCACCATAGGTAATAAGAATTATACTACAAGAGATATATCATCATAGGTAATAAGAATTATACTACAAGAGATATATCACCATAGGTAATAAGAATTATACTACAAGAGATATATCACCATAGGTAATAAGAATTATACTACAAGAGATATATCACCATAGGTAATAAGAATTATACTACAAGAGATATATCACCATAGGTAATAAGAATTATACTACAAGAGATATATCATCATAGGTAATAAGAATTATACTACAAGAGATATATCATCATAGGTAATAAGAATTATACTACAAGAGATATATCACCATAGGTAATAAGAATTACACTACAAGAGATATATCACCATAGGTAATAAGAATTACACTACAAGAGATATATCACCATAGGTAACAAGAATTATACTACAAGAGATATATCACCATAGGTAATAAGAATTACACTACAAGAGATATATCACCATAGGTAATAAGAATTACACTACAAGAGATATATCACCATAGGTAATAAGAATTATACTACAAGAGATATATCACCATAGGTAATAAGAATTACACTACAAGAGATATATCACCATAGGTAATAAGAATTATACTACAAGAGATATATCACCATAGGTAATAAGAATTATACTACAAGAGATATATCACCATAGGTAATAAGAATTATACTACAAGAGATATATCACCATAGGTAATAAGAATTATACTACAAGAGATATATCACCATAGGTAATAAGAATTATACTACAAGAGATATATCACCATAGGTAATAAGAATTATACTACAAGAGATATATCACCATAGGTAATAAGAATTATACTACAAGAGATATATCACCATAGGTAATAAGAATTATACTACAAGAGATATATCACCATAGGTAATAAGAATTATACTACAAGAGATATATCACCATAGGTAATAAGAATTATACTACAAGAGATATATCATCATAGGTAATAAGAATTATACTACAAGAGATATATCATCATAGGTAATAAGAATTATACTACAAGAGATATATCACCATAGGTAATAAGAATTACACTACAAGAGATATATCACCATAGGTAATAAGAATTACACTACAAGAGATATATCACCATAGGTAATAAGAATTATACTACAAGAGATATATCACCATAGGTAATAAGAATTATACTACAAGAGATATATCACCATAGGTAATAAGAATTATACTACAAGAGATATATCATCATAGGTAATAAGAATCATGCCACAAGAAAGATAAGATCATAGGTAATAAAATGCAAATAAAAACATTTTGTTTTTTCATTTTGTAAAAAATGTTTGGCGGCAAGGGTTATCTTTCTTGTGTCATATTATTAAGTTATTTTCCTTTGCATCCTCCTTGATTTATTTAGATCGGCCATATTAAAAATTCAACATGGCGAGATGTTTTTTCAACGTTTAGCATTTATGATTCAACTTGCCATAACTTTATTTTTTAATCTATATATCTATATAAATAACAATGTTTGTTTGTGTGTTAAGTTAAGTTAAGTTAGAACATTCAAATAAGTTTCAATAAGGGGTCAATTTTTCAAGGAATCTAAAGACACCATTGAAATGTTCCTTCGATTCCATCTGGGGTCATTAAGGGCAAATATCGGTTAGATCCATAAAATAACTGAAATATATTAGACCGTAAAGAAACAAAATTCACTTTTTAAATAGTATTAAACAATGAATATTTCAGTGAACAAAGATTTACACATTTAAATAATTATTTTATTGGCATTTTTAAGATTTAAAATAAACGAATTTAGCGTTTAGCGTTTTCCAGTTGTCTAAGAACAAGTAGTTTTGTTTTTAGTAACACCACCAAAACGCTGACAGTTTTTTGTTTTTTTTACTTTATCTCATATTACAAATGTTATTTTAAAATTGTCTTTCAAGACAACAATTGTAAACATGACTAGATTTTAAATTATTTTTTTCCTAAAACCCTTCCAACTAGCAATATATCTTCACACTAGGCATTCTGGCTGAATACTGCTAGTGAAATATATAAATAAATAGCTTTATGCAATAATAAGGTGTTTTGAAATAGTGCCGAGTGCCATTTTTCAGGATTCTAATCTAATTTTGTATGTGCTTGCTGTATGAGATCTAGCAGTATTTTTCCCTTCTCATTCCTGCTGCTCCATTGGTCTGGTCTGGTTTGGTCTGCTCTGTTGTCATCGTGTGGTCTACCGCTTCTTTTAGCTTGTGGGTCGTATACATAACTAGATTCATATTTGTTTTACATTTGTTCTTCTTTTGAAGCATGTGGTCATACGACTGTTTCTTAATTTTTTACGCAGTCTTTTTCATTATTCTTTTACTCTGCAAGATTTTTCAAACTGCACTTTTTTAGGGCAGTAGAGAGCAAACAAGGCATTGCTGCATCGTATGGCATTCTTCTCCATATTTGCCGATGGTTGGATGAGTTTTGTAGCCCCACCTGGCCATAGTAACTTTTGATCGCCCCATTCCCGTTCTCAGGCAGTTGAGTATCCTCCACTGGACTCAGGGTGCTTCTGAGCCAGAAGGAAGGTCTTCAGAAGGGGAGATTCCCGTATCAGGGATGGGGGCATTCTCTAGCCCTCTAGTCAACAGTTACATTCTGGTCTTTTTCTGAGACGTGTGTTGAATGGTATTAAATTTTAAATGATTTTTAACATGACAGTTGATGTTCTACATGAATTGACAAAATTTCACTGTCAGTCATTTTTTTTAGTTCAAATCTCATGTTTAATTAATAGTATTTAATCTAATCTTCTAATATATAAAATTAAGTCGGTCGGATTTTCGACTTTATACGTAAATAATATTACATCTGACAGATCGATATTTGATTTTCAATCATTCAAATGAGTTTGGATTCATTTCAGTCTCCATTTTTTATCTTGTAATCCAACAAACTTGATTGTTTTTTCATATTGTCTGTATTCTATTTCTTTGTTTGTGTTTTTCGACTTTAGAACTAAATAGCATTGCATCTAACAAATCGATATTTGATTCTGACTAGCCGTTTCTTCCTTTTTATACTTTCACCATATCCTTTACAAGCATATTATGTATTTCCTTAGTTCCTTTCAAATTTGTGCTAGCAGATGAAAAATAAGGCTACTTATTTCTTAGAAATACATAATATCACAATAGTATGTAACACCTACTTATGATGTCATCTCCACATAATGTTAGACACAGCCTTTCGTGCCTATCTTGTACAGAATTGGTCTGGTTTCGTCTGTTAGTTGTCATCCTCTGGTCTACTGATTCTGTGGGGTTTATATATATGTTACTGTTTATTGTTATTTTTAGATTCATATTTATTTTACTTTTGTTTAAAGGTATTAAAATTTTATTAATTTGACATGATTTTTTATATATTGTTATACATAAAGCTTAAATCTTGTGTCAATAATATATCGTCTTTTTCTGCGTTCGGATGTCATGTTTCATGAATTGTATCTAAACTTTTGATATATAAAATTAAGTCAGCCGAATTTTTGACATTCATCTTAAATAGCATTGCATCTAACAGATCGATGTTTGATTTTGACTAGTGAGTTCTTCCTTTTTATGCTTGCGCCATGTTCTTTGCATGAACATTATGTATTTCGCTTCAGTTTCTTTCAAAAAATATTTTTTTCGTCTCAAAGGATTTGTTAAATGGAGAAATTTTTTGCTCATGCCATAAAAAATATGCTTATTTCATTAATGAACAAATAAAATTTATCATTGCTGTATCAAATAATTATATTTATTTTAAATAAATGAAGTTATAACTTCAAAAATGAGACGTGTGAGGGATTAGATAATAAATGGTTTTCATAGATTGCAACGTTTGTATATCGACTTTTGAAATGCTATATATATAGTAGATAGCAAAGACCCAAACACAGCTATTTGTATGTCGAAACAGTTTATAATAAATTCATGTTTAGTGTTATTCATTTGTAATTTTATTATCCTATTTTCCTATATATATGCAGTAGTTTTGTTGCTATCAACACTAATTAATTAAAGTGATTTAATTTTTAAAAAAAGAATAACCAAAACTTTTCTTAAAATATTATGTTCATTAATTTTCAAGGGAGGTAATTTAAATGAAAACTATTAGTTTTTAAAATTACAATAAATTTATATTAAAGATATGTAATGTAAGTTATACATTTAGAAAGAATACTCAGAGCTGGATTAATAGCCGATGGGTGGTGGCTGTTTTTTTTTTAGCTTGTGCTAAATAACGTTCATATTCGTTTATTTGTAGAACTCGCTTCGATACGAGCGAGAGAATCTTAAATAAACTAAACAAAAAAGTGCAATAAAAATGCTTACATTTTTACAATTCATAAAATATTCTGAAATGGTGGAAATGAGGGAATGAGTACCTGTATGCCAGGAACCACAGAAACGACTATGCATGCGTCTTGTACTGAATGAGTCATGTGATACATTAATCAGTCACATGCAGGTCCCGTTCGCTGAGTGAGGACTGACTAGCGGAAGAGGTTTCACACTGACTTTGGGTAGGTAGAGCGAATAGTACATATTTTGACTTGTACCCTGGAAACTTGAAATATACCTGGAAGCGAAACACGGGATGTCATCGAAGGTGAGTGATTGTTTTTGTTTTTTTGTTTTTTGTTTGTTCATCTTTTTTCGTTGTGCGGCAAAAAAACAACATAATCTACAAAGTTAATCTTGGTCAGAATATTTTTTACACTAGATAAGCTCCTAGGATTGACTTTCACTCCACACCTGAGATTTACATCAAATCTGTTACTAATACTAAGGTCGCTGGAAAAATGGCTGGATCATTCTACCGCTCCAGAAAATACCTCATTCCTCCTGATGCAATCGTCTACCTGTATAAGAGTCACATACTTCCGAAGATAGACTACTGTTGCCACATCTGGGAGGGGCCACTCAGAGCACTCTTTACTACCTTGACTTCGAAATCTAGTGGGGAGAGGGCTCTTTTCTCTTCTCTACAGCCCATTTTCTCACAGAAGAAATGTTGCTAGTCTTTCTCTGCTCTATCTTTATTTTCATGATAGATGCTCGACTAAAACATTCACAGCAAAAACTCATCTAGCTGTAAAAAATGTTTCTTTCTCCCTCTGAAACTAAATGGAACTTCCATGAACAAAGTTTCTTTCCAAGAACTTCCCGTCTGTAGAAAACAATACCACGGGGTTGCTTCCCAACTAACCACAACATGGTCGTTTTTAAGTCTAATGTCAACAAATTCTTGTCAGGCCGCCCTCTTAAATAATCAAATCTGCCCAGAATCCTCTCTGTTTTCTCATCGTCCAACTGACAAACTCATTAACACTCATCCTTGAGTGCCCTTTTGGCCTTAACAAGCAGGGACTTATTAGTATTAAAAAAAGATCAGTGGTGGCTTGTGACTTTAGCATATGCTTTAGAAATTTCAGAAAATTTAAAATTTAAATGACCGTCATTAAAAGTAAAGGCAGATGCCGAGATAAGAGATTGAAACCGAGATCTTTAGCCTGATGCACTAACAACTAAGTTATTCGGGATGTCCTATATGTTGTCTAATTCTGAATATTTTAAATTCGCCAAGCCTTCTTCTGCTACTGCTATATAGTTAATGACATTCATCTGAAATTTCTTCCTAGATGAATGGAATATTATGTGAAAGAAATGGAATCGAAATACATTATTTTGTTGTTAAAAACATTTACAAAATTTTCACAATAGAAACTAACGCGAACCAAACATTTTGTAGGAATAAAATGATCAAATCATAAATCAGATTGATTATAACCCTTCAGTGTTAGGGTTCAAGCACGTATAATCGCTGTTGGTCTGAGGTATGGTCCGGTGCATTTCTCAGAAGTCCACCTTCCCACGCTTTGCCTTCTCGTCCTTTGAGAAGGGGTTGGTTTATTGCAAATTGCTTGAGGCCTCCCTACCGGGGAATGTCGACAGAACTACCCAGGCAATTTTTGTTCAGCTAGAGTGCTCTTCCTCTAGAGCTCTGGTTTCAAATTCCACTTTCCGACCTTGTCTCACATCTTCTGCTGAAGGAGGGAGGTAAATACATACTCTATTATATAGATTATATAGTTTTGGTCATTCACAAACAGCTGTTTTGCTGTTTCAAGACTCATCAGTGTGGCTAAACATAGCGAGCACGTCGATCCCAAGATTAGAAACCCGGACGCTAGTCATTACCAATGGTGTCTTCTCGCATCCGATTCTATACCATCTGAGCTAACAAGTACAAGTGGAAGAAATTGTATCGTTTATAAAGAATTTTATTCATTTGTTTACATTTTATGATACTGATAAGTGAGAGGACTCGATTCTTTTCACAGAAGAGTATTGTTACACTTAGTGGAAACCATCATTCGTCTACCAGAGTGCTCTGCTCATAGGGGAGCATATATATATATATATATATATATATATATATATATATATATATATGAAAATAGACAAACAAATGCCTCTGGAGACCACGTTTTGAGATGCAATATTTTATTAAAAATCGTTTAAATGTTTGGGTTATTTTTACTTTTTTTCTTATTAATTTCGAATAATAAAACTTTCTTCTTCAGAGAAAGAGGGTCCGAATCAATTTAAAAGCAATACCTTAGTATTCTGTGATGGTAGCTTATCTCCTCGATGTTATTGGAGCATTGTTCAGATTTTGTCGCAGGGTGATGAAATGGAAACGTTCTATTTTAAATTTTGAACTTAAACGCGCATGGCCGCATAGAAGGAAAGAGAAAGAGAGATAAAATATACAACCCCCCCCCAAAAAAAAAAGATTTGTCTTTCAAAATTACAGTTTACTTAAAAATAATCAGTTGAGCTTCAAGATATATTTAGACTGGATTTCAACTATTTTTGATCCATGGGTACACACACACACACACACACACACATATATATACTAATACAATAAGTGTAATATATATATATAACAGAAACTAATACAAGCCGTGCGTGCGTGCATGCGTGGTCCCCCTCTGTATGTGACTCGATATGGCGAGTGTAAAATGCAATAAATTTGGGCAATTTGGGACATTTTTGACCCCCCCATTGACCCCCTGGGGCGCGAACCAGAATTTTTCTGAGGTCAAGGATGCTCATTTTATATCCAAAACAATTGCCTCTACATTTTGGCCAAGTTTCAGAAAAATTGAATGGATGGATCAAACGTTATGGGAGAAAAGGGTCATTTTTTGCCATTTTGGGGGCTTTTGACCACCTGGGGGCGCGAACCAGATTTTTTCCAAGGTCAGCGATACTTATTTTCTATTAGGAACAATTGCCTCCACATTTTAGCCAAGTTTCAGAGAAATTGAATGGATGGATGAAAAGTTATGGGGCAAAAAATGTCATTTTTTGCCATTTCGGGGCTTTTTGACCCCCTGGTGGGCTAACCAGATTTGTTTTCAAAAATCGGAGAATGTCACTTTCTAACCTGACCAAAGTTACAACTTCATGCAAAATTTCAGAGAAATTCAATGGATGGTTGCGGAGAAAAATCCAGACGGACGGACATGCCTCAAAACATAAGTCCCCCGATTTATAAAATCGGGGGACCAATAAGTGTACTATATATATATATATATATATATATATATATATATATATAGCAGCGGTAGTACAGTGAATTAAATATATGGTTCAATTTGAAATTCTTTGTATGTTACCAACTTTAGCATGAAGAAAGCCAAAGAGTACAACAACCGAAACATTGATACCCCCTCTCCCCCAATTTAATTGTCGTTCAAAATAACAGTTTGATTCAACAAAAGATTAATGGGTTGAGCTTCAAGATATTTTTTTTCAACTGATTTTAACACATGAATGATCTTTAACGATTTGTTTTTGTTCTTTTACTGTTTCTTTTGTGTCTTTTCAATCTTTCTCATGGCTGACTTAACTTTATTCCGTCCAGAGTCGTATAATCTTGTATTTTGTTCGACCATTGACACAACTTTATTCTTAGACGGCTAAATATAACATCGCTATTTAAATAAACGTACAACACACAAAAGAATTTTCTTTTCTTTCTCTTGTGAGCCACAAAATCTTTACGATTTTCACAAGATTTTTTTTATTTATCAGAAGTTTCGAACAGAGACAAGTCGTAGCCCATGTCAAAATTTTATGTGTATCTGTAAATAAAACGTCGAATATATATAAACACTGCTGTTAGAATATACGTTATAAGTTCATATATTAAAAATATATTCTAAAAATATTCATCTATTATATAAATGGAAAATGTCTGTGTGTATGTTTGTTTGTCTGGCAAAGGCTCCCAAGATACTCGACATATACCATAAAGTTGACATTTTCTGAATCCTCCAACTTTCGGATGCATAATATCCAGAAATTGGAAAAAACATCGATTTCTTCATATAGAAAGAGACAGCTTTTTCCCAGGCAACCGTGGTAGGGAGAGATTGTTACACTTTTTCCTAAATGCGGTGGGGTGGAGATGAGGGAGGGGTCGAGCAGGAAGACTATGGGGCGAGGGAGTGGACAACGGGAAGGGGGTGAGGGAGGACGGGGTGAGGGGGGGGGCGCCGGGATGAGGGGACCTCTGGGGGGGGGGGAGACAGCTTTTGCCCCAGACAACCGGGAAAGAGAGAGATTGTTACACTTTTGCCTACGGGGGAGGGTGGGGGGAAACACGGGTTACCCCTGCAAGTTATAATGAAAGGTTAAGATAAAAAATACAGTTAACACATTTATTACAGTTGACAATTATGAAAGACAAGCAACGTATATTATACAAAACAATAAAATATATTGAGTTCTTACTCTACTTTTAAAAATAGGAATATTGCTTACCGAAGGGAGGGGGCAGATTCTTTGCTTTGTGGGAGCCTCACGGGAGAGGTCTGACAGAGGTAAATTCTTAATACTCTCTGGTCCCTTTCCGGTAAAATCAGTGGTGTTCAAAAATGGTGCATCACCAGAATCAGTTTCCTACATCCTGTAGACATCCTGAATTTGTCCAGGAGGCTCTTTACTGTCAGTCCAGTTAAAGGGTTTCTCCCTGGAAAGTTTCTCCGAAATTGTTGTTGAGTTTGGACAAACGATTTTGTCACAAAGTAGACCTCTACAATTTGGATCTTCTCCTTGTTGCCTGTTCCATTGGTACACCAACCACTAGTCGCCCCCTCTTGGACAGGTAGTAAAAAGAGTCTGTAACCTAATCTCTTAAATAATAATAATTAAAAAAAACTATTGGATTTTTCAGTAAAATTTGGTTACCGGTTTTTAATCACCATAACAAATATGTATTTCCTAAAATTAGAATTTTATTTAGCGTATTTACTGGGGAGTGTTATGTCAAATGTTGTCTTACAGTCATGATGTTATTTTATGTCCTGACTGACCATAGCCGACCACTGCAACCTTCAATGTTATCCTTGTTAGAATATACGTTATTTTATTTCCAAGCTCATGTATTAAACATATATTCCAAACATATCCATCATCAGAACGAAAAACAATGATCAAAGTATGTTAATACATATAGGACCTAGATTCTTCATTTTTTGGGAAGCTCCACGGGAGAGGTCCGATACGGGTTGATTCTTAATACTCTCTGGTCTCGTTCAAGCACACTCAAGGGGAAACAATCAGTGGTGCTCAACCGGTGCACCACCAGAATCGGTTCCCTACAGGTGCAAAGGCAAATTGCTCTGAGAGTGAACCAAGTCTGAAAATCAGCAAGGCCTGGACTGAGATGGACAAAGTGAAAGCACATCTTATTCGTGCCAGTTGATATTTTTGGTACACCCGGCCCAGATATGCAACAAAAGTAGCGATTGCCGCTTGCTGAATATTCAGTCATATCATAAAGATAACTTTTAACTGCAATTTTTAAACATGTATGTTTTTATGGTATTATGTTATGTTAATTTCTTTACATTTATAAAAGACGTATCCTGTTTTAAAAAATACTGCCTTGTGTATTCTGCCTATTCCTTTTTTGTCAACTAATTACGTGTTTCTATTTGTGTACGAAGAGACAAACTCCCAAAACACCATAGCGTTTTAATAGTATATAGATTGAGTGAAAAACTACTGCTTTAGTAATGTGCATTCTGCCTATTCCTTTTTTGTCAACTAATCACATGTTTCTATTTGTGTACGAAGAGACAACCTCCCAAAACACCATAGCGTTTTAATAGTATATAGATTGAGTGAAAAACTACTGCCTTAGTAATGTGTATTCTGCCTATTCCTTTTTTGTCAACTAATCACATGTTTCTATTTGTGTACGAAGAGACAACCTCCCAAAACACCATAGCGTTTTAATATATAGATTGAGTGAAAAACTACTGCCTTAGTAATGTGTATTCTGCCTATTCCTTTTTTGTCAACTAATCACATGTTTCTATTTAGCATAATAATAATATAGATTGAGTGAAAAACTAGTAAAGTGAAAAAAAAACCTTAGGGAAACAAACGTTGACTCGACTTTAGCATAATAATATATTATTTAGTGAAAAACTCGTAAGGTGGCTTCCTGTGACAAGAGTAAATGTTAAATTATTTTGCTTTCCCAAAAAAGATTTATTTATTGAGGTTACAGACGAGTAATCAAGTATTCAAAAGTTTTGCTGTTGTTCTGTTCTTTCGAAAAAAGTGTTTTAATGGATTCAGTTCATCGTTAAATTAAGTATAGCAAATGGCACGGTGTCAGTCGATGTGTTGTGAAGCTGGGGGTGCATTGTCTGCGCGGATGTCAAGGGAGGGAAATACCACACACATCATGCACTTTGCTCTTTTCCATTTTTTTTTTAGTCTATTTATTCATTCAAAACAATTTTCATTTAAGGCTTGTCTCTAGTTTATTTTTGTACTCTCTCTCTCTCTCTCTCTCCCCCCCCCATATGTGGGAGTCTATCTATCTATCTATCTATCTATCTATCTAGATATACTCCCACATATATATATATATATATATATATATAATATTAAATTATTTTTACCTACATATGCCAGCGTTTCAAGCTTTCGCTCTCATCAGTGTAGGGAATGATAATCTCAGACGGTCGCAAGGTTCGAACCCATGCTACAAAATCAACCAAGACTCCGCAAGCAAGTGCCATAACCATACGGCCACGAGACATTACCATGGGAATTTAAGTTCTATTTATGCAAAGGGAGGCACATATAGAAAGATTGATTAGAGTATTCAATGAACGTTGTCGGAATATGCCTTATAGCTACGTGTCAGTCTATTTTTAATTTCTCTGAACAGGGTTCAACTTAAATATATATATATATATATATATATATATATATATATATATATATTACACACTTCCACATCCAGAGAGAGAATAAAAGAATAAACCAGAGACAAGCCTTAAATGAAAATTGTTGAAACTACCAGGCCCAGCCTTGGCCGGGAATATATAGTGTTTGGCAAGATTTGTTTTAACACTTTTCATTTAAGGCTGTCTCTGGTTTATTCTTTTACTCTCTCTTTCTCTCTCTCTTTTTCTCTTTCTCTCTCTCTTTCTCTCTCTCTCTCTCTTTTGATGAAAAAAAATATGTATATATATATATATATATATATGTGTGTGTGTGTGTGTGTGTGTATTAATTACATAAAAATACATAAAATATTTAGGTGATAAAAATCGTATATATTTCTAGACAGGGCGTCTTGGTCCAATGGTAAAGACGCTGGACTATAGACATCAATATCGAAGGTTCGATTCTTGTCTAAGTTAGCTAGTCTGATGATGGATTACTTTTATGTACGTATAAAATTAATAAAAATATATATATATAGCGTGTGTCAGGTTATGTTGAAAAGAAATCCATAAAGTGATCGATCGCAAAAAAGTGAGAACGCTAAATATAAATAATTTATTAAAAAACTATACGTTACATATTTCAGCTAAAGTTTCAGTTGCAGTTTTGCAACTAAATATTTAGTTTATTAGCTGAGCCACTTTGTGTCACCTGACACTGTAAATGACAGCTTACTTTTATTATAACCTTCCCTTTAATCAGCCAAACTATCTGTTGGCAAGTTTCCATTTGTAGAAGTGACATCAAGCTCATGTTATGTAGACAGGTAGAAATATGTAACGTATAGTATTTTAAATAAATTATTTATATAAAATATATATATATATATGAAACTAAAAGTATACTTTTAGTAGTGAAATGGTTTAAGCTCAATATACGAGATAGAGCAATTATAAAGATAGATGAAAGAGGAGGGATAAACATGTACGAATGACAAATTTATTTGTCATTTGATTGTTCAATGCGAGGTGTACTCGATTGAACTAAACATCTTTCTATTAGATTTACTTCATTCTTGAACTTTTTCAAAGCTGCCTTCATGAAAATCCTTCTTTTCCATCTTTAAATCTCCTTTCACTGAACACTTTATCAACGGACATTTACCAACTGGACAGACCCCATATCTTTTTACACGCACATTCTCACTCTCCATTACTTAATATTTTTTTAAATTTTGAATTGTGTCTTTTCCACTGCCAACTTATCTATGTAATTCCTCTGATAAGATTTTAATCTTTGAAAAGCCTTGGCTTAAGGAAAGAATAATAAACATGTTTTTACCGAGTACACCTTGCATTGAATAATCGAAGTTGAAATAAATTTGTCATTCATACATCTTTATCCCTCCTCTTTCATCTCTCTCTCTCTATATATATATATATATATAGATAGATAGATATGTTTTTTTTGTTATTGTTTTTCTTAAGCGCAGTTGAGTGAATGAACATTAGCTTTTTTTATTTGCACATTATTTCTCTCTGCTTTTACGCAGGATTATCGTTTGTATTTAGATCATCATCATCACATGATTTAGAACATAAAATAACAATTAATAATGGTTAATATTTTTCACATTTGTTAATTATTTGTTTGTCTTTTTCATAACATTTAAATATACATCTATATATATATGTATATATATATATATATATATATATATAACATTTTCGATTGACATTTGTTGTCGACAAATTACGAGCGAACCTTTCAAATGAGCCATCTCGTCTTTCAAAATATTCGTCAGCAAAAGTCATAGCGAGTATGCATCTATGAATGTCATTGGCATCATGGTCTTGGGACACCATGACGGTTGCACCCTGAATCAACAAGCATTTGCAGTGCCATCTGCTGTGATTTGCAAGTGGCAATCCTTCTTGCAACTAGGATTGTGAGGTCTGACTCAAAGCAGCTTCATTCCTTTAAGATTCTGGGTTCGGGGAAACTTCATTGCTTTAGGAATCTGGTTTCTGGGCAACTTGATTGCTTCAGGAGTCTAGCTCCGAGGCAACTCAATTGCTTTAGGAGTATGGGTCCAGGGAAACTTCATATCGACAACTTTGGCTTCGGTGTTCAAAATATTTCCCTTGTGAGAAGGCTCTAAAACGCTGACCGGTCTGGAGGGGGGGGGGAACTGCTGTGGACATTGCCCCAATCCTGCACGCTAATCAAAATACCGATGATGATGATGAATGCGAAAATCAATGATGAATGCGAAAATCAACTTGGAGTTTCTTTTTAAATTTCAATCTTGTTTGGACGCTGACTACACAGTCCTAAATTTTAACCCTTCATCACCGTGGTAGGGGCAGTGGCAACATGGTAGTATCAGAGCGATATTGTCTGGAACTTTGGTTCCTGACACAGCCACCCATGGTGGACAAATCTGACACCCAGTGGCATTAGGGCATTACCCAGCTAACAGAGCTCTGGTGAAAATCCAGGAGGAGGTGACATTAGAATCCGTGATTTTCTGGTCGTCTCTGCTGTGGCGTGTGGCAAGCAAAGATGTGTCAGGCACGGAACCACAAATCGATGGAGTGAAAGTGACAACGTTGCTTCTGTGCCATTCCTTTATGTGTTCTGGGCCAAACCTTCCCTGACTTTGCATGCAACCGCTAAGCCTTGCTGCACTCGGTGTCGGGGGTAAAAACCTGGAATCTGGCAGATTGACAAATAGCTGTGACTAACGAGCTGGACTTCATGCAGAACAGACAATCCTGAGGCACGATCTTTGTGAACTCGATGCAGAACGCTAAGCAGCAACAACAATCACAACATCGACTGAATATTTTTTGTTCCAATCATTGTAGACCCCAATTTTTGCCCAGGAAGAGGTTGGGGGTGGGGGGGGGGAATGTTCCTTGTCGTTGAATAATCATTCTCTGGACAATAAGATTTCTTTCTTCTATCTCCACCAATGCGATAATAATGCGTGGGTGTTTTTTTATTCATATATATTTTTGGTGATATGCATCTTGCACACACGTCCCCGGCACCTCGCTTTTAAAGTCATTCTTGTATGACACAAAACAAAACAACCAGTGTCAGGTGGAAATAGTTTCACCTGCCAATAATCATCAAAACTAAAAAAAACTTTAGAGTCATTGAAACGCCACAACCTCTTGTGTTTGTTGAATGGAGAAGAAAAAAATGGTCGGTTCGTGGGTAGGGATTTATTTGTCCCCATTTTGGATTATTTTTAGGGGTTTTCTCCTTCTTGTACACCCACATTCGTCTTTTTCTTTTTTTCTTTTTTTCTCTTTTCTTTCTTTTTTTTCTTCTTTTTCTTTTTTGCTTTTCTTTCTTTTCTATCTTATCTATTTATTTTTAATTTTTACTTATATTCACCCCAAACAAGGCACATTGCCACTGAGACGTAAGGGGCTACTATGAATTAGGGGCTAGATTTATGGGGGCATCCTAAGTGGGGTGTTGTGCAGCAAGATGTTTTTTTCTTTTATTTCCCTCTTTTTTCTCTCTTTATCTCTCTTCCCTCTTACTATTGCTTTTCTTTCCTATTTTCCTCTTCTTTTCTTTTCCCTTTTCATCTTTCTCTTCTTTTTTTCTGTTTTCATCTTCCTTTCTTGCTTTCTCTTTCTATCGTCGCTCTTTATCTTCGATGCTTTTCTTCTCTTTTCTCTTTCTCCTATTCTCTCTCCCCCCCCTCTCTCTCTCTCTTCTTCGAGACTTCTATAGGGTTCGAACCTGTATCTCAGAATAAGGTTCGATTCCTGCATGAGTTTCATTTTTCTCTTTGTGGTTTTCTTTGTTTATTCTAATCTCTCTTTTCTACTTTTTTCTGTTCTCTTCTTCGTTTCTTCTTTTTCTCTTTTTTCTCCTACCCCCTCTCTTTTCTCCTTTCTCTTTCTCATCCCCCCCCCCATCCATTCTCTCTTTTTTTTCTCTCTGGATCAAATTTAATGCAAATCTCATATAGTTTAATTTTCAAATATATAATATTTTTTTAAAAGTAAATATTAAATTACTTTTACCTACAGACGTCGGCGTTTAAAGCTTTTTGCTATCATCATGAAGGAAGTGATACAGTCGGAGGATCTGAACCCAGTTACAGAATCATATAATATATATATCATCATCATCATCATCATCAACCGGTTTATTTGTTGAATCAGGCCACAATTAATCCTCTGATGAGGGTGGGGCCTGATTGTCTAGTCTCGAAATCTAAGTCTTCCTCTCCACTCCTGTCTTTGGCAAGGTTTGATGGAATCCATACCCATGGCCTTCCTATCACGTTTGACTACGTCCTCCCAAGTCAACTTGGGTCTGCCAGTGGTGATGTTCTCTGCTGGCACATTCAACTTTCGGACTTTAGCAATCCAGCCATCGCTACGCTCAATGTGACCCAACCAACGCAGTCTGTTCTTCCGCATGATGTCCGTAAGGCTTTTCAAGTCGACCTGTGAGAGCAGGGATTCAAAAGAAACGTACTGTTCAGGCCTCACCAAACAGATCCATCTGACCATTGCCCTGTCATTACGGTGCAGCTTCTTTAGTATGCCAGCAGAGACAGCCCAAGTTTCTGAGCCATACAACAGCACACTTCTGACACATGAGGAGTATACACGCCCTCTCGTAGTTGTTGGCAGGTGTTTGTTTGTCAGGATTGGTAGCAGCTCTCTAAATTTATATATATATAAGTTAGTTGAGATCAATAAAATTTGAACATTGTTCCAAGAATTCAAAACCAACTATTATTAGGCGTACGATCGTTTCCAAGACATTTTTGAAATATTTTATGATTCCAAAATGTGTCTTCATCAGCGCCTTTTATATAACATCACATACAGAAGTCTCTTGATAAAAAATTTTTTCTTATATATATATATATATATATATATATATATATATATATATATATATATATATATATATATATGAGAGAGAGATAAAACCGACTAATGTCATTAGATTTACCTTTTATTTATTTAATAATGGCTGACACTATTATTTTTTTATAAAAGCCGGTGTCAACAAATTTTCCTGTTCACTCATGCGGAAATCTGTTAAGAGATGACCTAGCATTCCTACTATATTGGCAAAAACACATTTAACAATTCTTTAAATTAATCGTCCAGAAAGTAAATTATTCTTTTTTTTATTGTTTCTTTTATAAATCTGTTCTCGCTTCAAAGGCCACCGAGAGCGATTCTTTTATACTCGTTATAAATAAGTATCTGGTTCGTGTAAATTACCCGGCATTATTATTCCAATATATAAAAAAAAACATCATCATCATATTCGGTTTAACATCCGTTTTACATGTTGACATATGTTGGACGGCTTTTAGAAATTGACTTCCAAACTAACCTGGACATTTTCAACCATTAGCAACGCTTATTCCAACTGTCCTTTGATTATGCGTCTATCATGTCGTCATTACCGACAAGCACAAGTAATTTGTTCAATGCATAAATAAGATCTTATTTAGTCTGTAAAAGAAAAACTCCTCATCATCATTATCGGTTTTAACGTCTGGCAGGTGTTGGATGGCTTTAAGAAAATTGACTTCCAAATTAACCTATCTCTGGGCAGGTCTTTATTTATCCATCAGGTTCATTTTTATTACTTCCTTGGCCTATCTACCAATTGATCCTGCTATCCCAACATCTACTAACTCTCATCCCTTTTTCCAACATGGTCATACTATCAAAGTCTTCTGTTCTGCACACATCTCCCGATACTGGCCAGATTCAATCTTCCTCTGAGCTCATCAGATCTAAACCTCGAAAAATTCGCTCAAGATCGAAATTTTTACAGAATTTAACCTTCCGATTTTTCCAAATTTGATGTATGGATCTGATGCTCTTTGATAACAGTAACAACCATGCAAAATTTCAGCCTGATCCGATAAATAGTTTTTGAGCTATTAACGTTTCCATAGAATAACTTCGGAAATACTTCATACAACATGGAGAAGTAAGGCCCAGGTAAGATTTTGACTCATCCTTACGTTGTCAGGTGGAGGTATGTAGTCTCCAGACTGACTTATGTTCTTGTTTTTTTTATCTACTATGATTTAGATCTGACCCACCCAAAGTATGTTCGCTTTTTATTTAAATCTATTCATTCCGTCGTTGCATTCATGTGTGAACGAACGTGAAGTATGGGTCACTGACCCAAAAAGCTGGGAGTTAATCTCGCATTTACATTGGCTCAACCAATCGATAAACTTTCTAAGCATTTTTTTGTCTCAGAATGTGGCACCTTAGAAAACAAAATGCGTACACATCTATCGATAGGGGTTAAAGAGTTTGGATGGTGAGACAACGTCGCGTTCACCGATACGATGGTTGTAGCAGGGCAGAAATTGATTATTTATGGGGGCGGTTCAACAAAAACTTGTTTATATTGGACTTTAAGACGCCCATATTGTAGTCAGCAGAGAAGCAGACTCGCGGTACTGTGTTCCACAGACGGGCAGTTCTAGGAAAGAAGCTCTGCCCATGGAAGTTTTATTTCCTCTTGGGCACGCAGAGGGAGAAAGGGAAATCATTGACAGTGGTAGTAGCTAGGCGGGTTCTAGCTGTGAATGTTTTACAGGGGGGGGGCATTGATTTGAGCTCAGTCGAGCACCTACTGGAGAATTCTAGGAAGATCTCCATCATTCTAGTAATCATAGGAGTAACCGGAGTTATGAAAAAGAATTTCAAAAACTATCTAGCGAATATACCCGGTGAACCAAATGCAAGAGAGATACAGACAATTGCGCTTAAAGGGACGGTTAGAATCTTTAAAAGATCTCTTGGTTGGAGTATGTGAAATAGTGAGTGAATGTCTGGCATTTGCTATGATGCTTCAGTCCCAGCAAAAATAAAAAGATGAGAAAATTGCAAAAAAAAAGTAAAAATATTTATAAAAGATCGAAGTCGAATATGTAATTAATCTTATTATTATACTTATGTGTAACATGCAAGGACCTATTTACTTTATTCTAAAGTCTTCAGAGTATCTATATTTACTTGCTCCCCGTGAGGGGAGAGTTCGACACATGGTCGGTTATTCATGTAGGGGAAATCCAGCTCCCCAAAAAGGGGCACTCTGGATTCAGACAAAAATAAAAATTGCCTCAGTTGAGAAGGATTTTTTACCATCACTGTTCGAGGAGAGAAAAGATGAAGTGTAGTATCGGAACAGATACTACACTTTGTTCCTAGTCAAAACGCCAAGGAATTTAAGTGTTTGTATAAATCTGTCCTCAATGTTACGCGATATATTCACACTTGATTAGAGTCAGCCTTCTTTTAATTCATGTGTAAATAGTCACAACTATCGAAAAAAATATTTCTAAAGAAAGGAAGATAAAAGAAAATAGGTATTTATTAAGAAGCTTTTCATGCCCAGTTTCATGCAGGCACGTGTCACCAACACATGACAGAAATGAAAACATCTACGCTAATACCAGAGGCGCCGTCTATCGATTTTGTATTTTTTAATTTTTTTTATGAAAGATACCAAGCTACACGTCTTTAATGAACAAACAGGACCTTCAACGAGAGAATTTGAATGACTACTAGACACTGTCCTCAAGTGACGTTTGGTCATGTTAAATTAATTCCAGATCAAAATGCATATTTTGTAATCCAAGAGAGACACGAAATATTCATGCGATTTGTAATTCAACAAATTCCTAGTCATTTAAAAGGGGCGTAACTAATCTACTTTTTATCGAGGGAGTTATACAGTTTTTTTTTTGTTGTTTTTTTTTTTTTTTCATTTAAAAATTTTTTAAAAGGGTTTTAGATATTTTTTCCTCTATCCTTCTTCTACTTCATTACATTTATAACCTCACTCCACCTATACACATACTCACACATCTATACACATACTCACACATCTATACACATACTCACACATCTATACACATACTCACACATCTATACACATACTCACACATCTATACACATACTCACACATCTATACACATACTCACACATCTATACAGGTTTTTATATTTTATTTTCATATATTTTTACTTTCTATTTGTGTCCTTCTATTTCCAATCTTACTCATAGTACTTCATCTACACACACATAATTTTAATGCCTACTAGACACTGTCATCGAGTGTCTTTGGTCTCTCTGTACAGGGGTTTGTCAGGACAACCTGATATGAGAATACTCCCCCCTACAAGTAAACCCTGGCCAAATATTCAAAATAACATAGTATTAAAAGCCCAAATAAGATTCCTTTGGTATGGCCACCCCATACTGGCTTATACGAGGAATGGTCCACCTTCTCCAACTGCCTCTATTAACAGCACTAAGCTGGATACTCCACCAGACTAGATGAATTCTTGTCCTGGAATCCGGTAAGACCAAGAAACCACAAGAAAGATATACTATGACATAGTGAACTGGTCAATTGGGCAGAGAAAAATTAATGTTCTTCACTTCTTTACTAACTGTGTTTTTGGGTTCTTTTATGGAAATCGCTCCAGACAAGGCATGAAGCCACTTGATGTAAGGAGCTAACAAGAACGAAAGATGATTATCACAAAGACAGGAGATGCCTATTGGCTTTTGTATTGAAAAGACCAAGGTTATAGGTAGGAGGAAAACAGTCAGCAGGAACCAGAGAAGAAAGTTCCCTCGCTTAATTTGTTTAAAGGGAATCGGAGGTAATTCAATTTCTTGTGGTACTTGTGAGCATTGAGTACACAAGAAGTGCAGTGGAAGTACTGGTAGGTTGAGAAGGAATAACCAGTTTGTGTGCAAGAAGTGTAAAAGAACAAAGAAATCAGATGTGGAGAAAGTATATTTAATTGGCGAAGCTATTGTGATTGTTTTGTTATCTTGGTGATACCATTGGAGCACAGGGTGGAGCAGGTACTAGTGTGATTGCAATAGTTAGGAGTGGATGCAGTAAGTTCAGGGAACTTCTGCCATTACTAACCAGCAGAACGATACCACTGTCGACCAAGGAAAGAGTCTATCAGGCATTTGTACACAGTGTGATAATGTATAAAATTGACATCTGGCCAGTGATGGTTGAGGACATGCGTTGCATGGAGAGAAGTGATATGAGAATGATACGATGGATGTGTAATGTGAGTTTTAAAGACAGATTTAGATTTGATGAGCTCAAAAGAAGATTAAATTTGGACAATACAGGGAGATGTGTGCAGAACAGGAGACTTCGATAGTGTGGTCAAATCGAAAGAATGAATGACAGTTCTTGGGTTAGTAGATGTAGAACAGTTGAGGTAGCAGGATTAGTTCACAGGGGAAGGCCAAGGAAAACATGGAATAAATGATAAGAAAGAGGAATAAATAAAGACCTGGCAGAGATAGGTTAGTTTGGAAGTCAATTTCTAAAAGCCGTCCAACACATGCCAGCATGTAAAAAACGCGTTAAATCGATGATGACGTTAATAATGATTTTGTCATATATCGTAATACTTATTAGTATACCTATATATAAAGTTTGGTATGTGTATATGTTTATATATTTGTATTACCGGATTCACTCCTAAACTAATTAACTGATCATTATGAATTGGGAACACAGCTGTTATGCATAAGGGTAGGTAATGTGGGCTATATTTAGTTTAATTTAGATTTATGCAAGGGTGTGCAAAAAGGGGTGAAATTCCTTGATGAAAATTCAGATACCTCCGATTTCTGTGGAATTTGAACAATAGGTATTAGATATCAATTAATTTTCACTTTCTTTGGGGTATTTTAAAGAGCATTTAGGGGCCATAATATGGACAGAACCTTCCATTTGAAAATTCATATATTTGATCGATAGTCATCAGACACTAATTAAGCAAGATTCCCTGAATTTCAACTTTTTCTTAAGACCCCTTAAGCTTAAGCCTTACATTTTGGACATTTTCCAGAATCAAAATCATGTAATGAATTTTGATCAAAATAGAAACAAGGATTCTAGACATAAGGTTTAGTATCATTATATCTTGATTTTTATTCTTTCTAAGGAACATAAAAGTGATGCAAAACATTTCAGTTCGGGGAATTAATTTTACTCGTCCTGGGACGGGTATTTTTCTAGTTTTTATATATTTGTGACCTTTCTTATTTTTAGTCTGCATTTTAGTCTGTAATGACATCCAATGACTAACTGCTAGTATTGTTCCGCTATCTATCCAATTTAGGGGGGTCCCGTATCAGTTGAAATCTCACACTCCCCTCAAGTTCCGACTTCCACTTGTTTAACGATACCGAACAGCGACTTAGTAATTACTACGTTGCTCTTCAATTATGATTTCAAAACATAAAATTATATTCAGCCGTCTCATGTCATGACGTTGCGCCTCGTGTTTCTTACCTGTGTAGCATAAGTCATTTTTATATACTGAAATAAAAATGTCTGTCGCTTTATGTGACAAGATTAGAAATTTGAACTCTGACCCCCTCAGGTGTCTATTGTCGATCAGTATCCTGCATGTCAGAGGTCAAACTTGTTCCTCATATATATATATATATATATATATATATATATATATATATATATATATATATATATATACTTTTATGTACATAAAAAATTAATAAATATATATATATATATACTTTTATGTACATAAAAAATTAATAAATATATATATATATATACTTTTATGTACATAAAAAATTAATAAATATATATATATATATACTTTTATGTACATAAAAAATTAATAAATATATATATATATACTTTTATGTATATAAAAAATTAATAAATCTATATATATATATATATACTTTTATGTATATAAAAAATTAATAAATCTATATATATATATATATATACTTTTATGTACATAAAAAATTAATAAATATATTTATGTACATAAAAGTATATATATATTTATATATATTTATTATTTTTTTATATTTATTAGTAATATATATATTTTAGAGGTAAAAGATGAGAATAAAGAATTGTATAAATATATATATACTTTTATGTACGTAAAAAATAAATATATATATATATATATATATATATATATATATATATATATATATATATATATATATATATTACTAGTACAACAAAATGGTAAGATAAATTTCAGAGGAAACATTATTTTTAATCAATGAAACGGGACTGGTGGAAAAAAAAAAGAAATTGCTAAAATTTTCTTTAAGGCCTTATCGTCTGACCCTCTAAGAGGAAAGGTCAAAATGATAAATTAAAATGTAAGAATATCGGATGAGAAATAATGGGAAAATTGTTTCAGTTGGAGAAATCAATTGAGTGGACTGTGATACAGCGAAACAGTCTGTATGTGGATGACTATATATATATATATATATACACACACACACACACACACACACACAAAGTCTTCTCCCCCCCCTCTCTCTCTCATTTGGTGGATGACGTCATCCATTATACCCTATTTCTCTCTTCCCACCATTTTTGCCTTCTCTATTCCCCTCTTCCCACCACCCTCCTATGTGTCAATTGTCGATCACTATTCTGCAAGTCTCCTATTTGAATATACAAAGTTAGGCTTCTCCCTCCCCCTCTCTTTTTGATTTGATGGATGACATCATGATTTTGTGACATCATTCACTACACTCTCTATTTCCCTCTTCTCAGCGCTTTCCCTTCTCTATTCTCCTCTTCCCGCCACATTTCGTTTCACTCGCCCTTCCTCCTACCATCTACAAACATTCAATATGCAAACAAACAATCGAGATTATCAACGTTTTAGTATTATAGAGATTAAAAAGAAAGATTTTGATTATTCGAACTTCTGTTTTCATCTTGGATGTTATTCTCATAACGTAAATGTAATCTCCGACCCTCCTCCAGTGTATCTTGTCAAACTCGGGAATCTGTATGGAATTTCGAACGGAACTCTTTATTTAATCCACGGGGGTAGCTTGCTCTCGTTCCGTCAGTTAAGTAATTCATAATTGTATTCTTAGTATCATTCGCAATGAGGATTGAACCTTCAACCTCCAGAATACTATTACTTAGAACTGATTCTTAATTAGTACTTTTATCCGTTACGCCACGGGTCCTCACGGACAATTCTAGTATGAATTCTAGAAGCCTTAAATCTATTCTCATTTTAGCTGTGTAGTTTTACTACTTATCACTATAGATTACTATATATATAGATTAATTTTGCATACCACTGACCATGGGGAATCAATCCAATAGTGAAGATATATATGCTCTGAATCTTGTAATACAACTTCATTGAGCTTAAAATTTGAAAACATTTCAGGTATTATAAGGACTATTGTAAGCTGCTTCCTAATATGTATAATTGCTAATTACTGGATATTACTAAGAAATTTCTTACGAAAGCTTTTCTCTGTAATTTGTCTGCCCCCAGTTGTGGACCCCAGTCGCATGCTTGCCAGGCCTGTATTATGGATCGCCTTGAGCAACACACATACACACAACTTTGCTTTATATATAGATATATAATCTATTGGCCAGTGTTCTCTTGTTGGAATGGTGTAACCTTTAGTTCAGTAAATAATCTTGCCCTTTTCTCTCACATTTAAACGAAATCAAATGTTGTTTTGTCTGCTCGAATCCCCAGCCGCACCACCTGCCCCCGAAACTGCGTCAGTTCTATTTGATAATTGCAATCACTTGAGGAAATTATGCTCAGCCGTCAGGCGTTTCGTTTTTGCCACCAAACTAATTCCCGTCCATTTCTGATGCTTTTTTTTTTTTTTTTTTTTTTTTTTTTAAATGTGACTGCGTTCTGACTAAAGTCGATGGTCTCACCGGTGTGCAGGTTCATTGTTAATTTTTTTGTTTGTTTCGTTAAGGATAAATACGAGGCCTGTCTAAAACGTATCCGATCTTAGGCCAGAAAAATATTTCAAATATGTGACGGGGTTGGGACCCCTTCAACTTAGGGCCTTTGTGCTTGCACACACTTAGCCTACCGATCCATCCACTGCCGGAAACACTTCTGGAAGTCTTCTTTTGGAATGGTGTTCATCTACGCCGTCACGTTAGATCCAGCAGGTGTTTAGAGAAGATGCGATGGGTGTAACACAAATTAAGAAGTGGTTCAACCGATTCAAAAATGGCCGCACATCAGTGGAGAGTGACCAGCATTCTGGCAGGCCCTAAACTGCTCGGAGTGCAGCTGTTGTTGAGAGGTTGTGAAAAAAGAGATAATGTGGGACGCGACGGCGGAGATAACACCATTCAAAAAAAAAGACTGTCAACAAATAAACCACTCATAAGTAATCACATGTGATACCTTAACCCTAACCTTTGATCTATACTGACCTGGCACAGCGTACCAGTCGGGGATACGTCCTTGTTGATGTCGGGCTGAGGTATGGTTCTGTTCAGTTCTAGGAGGTCCACCTTCCCAGGCTTTACCTTCTCTTTGAGAAGGGAATAGTACATTGCTGATCGCCTGAGGCGCTCCTACCAGGGAGTGCCGACGAGGCTTCTCACGCATTTTTTGTAGGCCATAGTGTGTTAATCCTAGTATGCTGACTTTTCAAAACCACACCTGATCTTGTGTCTAACCATCTGGAGAGGAGTTAAGTAAAATACCTTAGATCAATGTTAGTACTCCCATAGTGTTCCTCATCTATCGGCTAACAATCATTCCTGTCATGTTAACCCTTATCATCGGGTGACTCTTGACCTTGATAAATATTGCTGCAGATGGTTTTATGTAAGTTGAATTCTGCTGATATTGCTCTTTCCTTTTTACAATGCGAATTGAAATAAGAATTGAAATAAGATATCTTCAAGATAGAATTTTACAACTACGAATCTGTATCTCTCAGTTATTTATAAGAAAGCGAGAATTATTTTGTATCCCTTCCCCCCCCCCCCTCCCGTAAAATGTCACTTTACCAAAATAGTAATTTTATTTTCGAAAACATTATTAACAAGAACAACTTCAGTGACTTTTTTCTTATTTTTACTTTTTTAGATTTGTGTCTTTTAAGAGAAAATGACTCATTCGCATCAGAGGACAATTTTCATATTTTGCTAATGTGCTTCTTGTGGGTGTCTCCCCAGATGTATGTAATTAGGTTGTTCTATATATATATATATATATATATATATATATATATATGTATTCATCAACGTTTAAGGGCTGGACTGAAATAATAACGTTATAATTTAGAAAGCTTCCATGGGGAGGTGGGGGTTTAATTAACTATTCTGTACTTTCACCTAACAATATGATCAACAGAATAGTTAATCAACCCGTCACCTCCTCATGTTAAGAATGGCTTTCTAAAATTATAAAGTTATTATTTCAGCCCAGTCGGTAAACTGCATAAGTACCCTTTTTTAAAATTTATTTTCTTACTAATTCTCTGGATTTTCCTTATGGCTTATGGTTACAACAAAAAAAAACAGTTTGAATTATCTCCCCTTTCAACTGACTCTTCTAAATTAGAGATGAAAAGTTCATCTGTCCCCAATAATACAGATGCACCCAGCTTCTTTTTTTTGCTATTGGCTACTCACATTCAAGTACTGATAGCAGGAGGAGATAACGCATGGAAGCACACATACTTTATTCACTGTTTTTTGTATTCGAACTGAATTGAACCTAGTAAACCTATAAGTAGGCATTGGTTACTAATTTGTACACTGTTAGCCTTAACAGCCGTCGTATGATGCAGCCTCGGATTGAATTGGTCACGGAGACCGGTTTGTCTGGTGCGTTTTCTTTGTGAAAAGTGTTGCCATGACATTTTCAGGTCGAAGTTGGTTAATTTATGTTAATTTCTGATTATAGTGTATCCCCCCCCCCCCCCCCCCCCGCGCTCCCCATTCTTTTCACGTTTGGTACAAATACGCTTATAATGATAACACGCTCATAACTCATTCGTTATTAAAGGCCAACTCATGGTGCAAGTTAGGATATAAATACCGGAGGCCATTTGAATATGTTTCTATTTCAAGAGTTTTGCACCACTTTTATGTCTCCTTACGAAGATTAAAATCAAGATATAATGTTACTAAGCCATATGTCTAGAATCCTTATTCCAGTTTGATCAAAATCCATTACATGATTTTGATTCTAGAAAATGTTTATGGTTTAAGCTTAAGGGGTCTTAAAAAGTTTATTCCACACACCTACCCCATTCTTTCACGTTCGGTGCAAATACCCTTCTAATAATAATAACACACACATAATGTTCTAGACTAAAGGCTAACTCATATTGCAAGTTAGGATTAATACTGGAGACCATTTGAAAATGTTTCGATTTCAAATATCTAAAAATATGAAATTGTTCTTGAGAGACAATGGATACACCCTGTAAAGGAGCCGTGTAGGGGAGGTATATTGTGAAGCAAGGGTTGCACACTTCTAACCACCAATGGCAAGAAGTTTAGGATGATTTGAAACAATACTGAGATAAGTGTAGATTAAAAAAATTATCTCTAGTTATCTCTCTTGGACCATCTTCCTTGATTCGAGTTTGGACTATATCGCTGAGCTGATAGGAAGTGGAACTCTTCGGTCTCTAAGACAAACAGAGATTGTGTTGTAGATATAAACAAACGCGGAAAACTTTGACAATTGGTAGCAGAGCGTAGTTCCAATGTACAAACCTCTGACCGCTTCCACTGACGATAAGTACATACAGCACCTGGTATTCCCAAATGGTCACCCATTTAGTACTGACTAGGCTTAACGTCGCTTAACTTCAATGATTAAATGGGAACCGGCGTGTCAACATGATTATACCGTATATATGTCTGGTAGTGAACTATATAAATACACGCTGTTCTGAAAATCTTGTTTTTTCTTTCACGATAATCTCGAGCTACGGTGGTCTCCGCAATAATGGATTTTTATCTTCACTTGACACGATCATAGGTTTGGTCCGAGTCAAGGCCGATTTTACACAGATAATTGTGCAGGGCGTCTGTCTTCTCATCATCGGCCTTCCATCTCGGTCGCTTACCAAATATCTAAAAATATGAAATCAAATGTGTTACATTTAATTTCATATGACATTAACTTAATAACATTGATTAATTTTAGAATAAAAAACATTTTGTTTTTTAATGTTGAACTAAACTAAAATTTATGATTTTATTTTTAAATAATTTTTAGAAAAATAGACACAAAACTATTTATCTTAATTTATTTATTAAGATAAATAGTTTTGTGTCTATATGCGAAAGTTTTTTCTCTTAATCTTACTATATTAACATCAAAATGGGTTATGCCAATTTAATTCTATGATACAACATAAGATTTTGAAATACCATATATATAGTAATCTGCAAACACTCACAAACATTTTAGGCATTCCTAATTTGCATATTTATTATTTAAAAAGTTTCTAATAAATTAATATTCTGTAATTTTACATTGTCATATTTTCTTATATATATATATGTAATAGTCTCGTCCATAGTAGAACATTTGATGTCGGTGGGATTCTGAGAACAGATACTACATTTTGCAGAAAATATAAAAAGTTTACATTTAATACAAAGTAGGCACAAGGCCATCAAAAGTGTGGAATAAAATGTGTCGTTAGTTATCCTTGGTCTATAGTGACAACAATGTCTATCCTACTCTTAACTAGAATCATCTCAGTCACCACAATACCACAGTTACACTAGGGGCCGTCCTACTTAAGATAACCCAAAATTGATTGCAAATTTTATTATTCATGGTGCTACACTTTGATCTTAACCAAAAAGACTAAGGAATTATAAAAAATAATTTTTTAATGAATGAAAACAAAAAACATGATTTAATCTATGATTGTATTATTAATGAGTTTGGATAGTGTAGCATCAGTTCTTTTGTCATAAGACCCTCCTCCCAGGAATTACCTCCTCCTTTTTAATGAAGTGGGTCTAATCCTCTCAGATATTGCATCCTCCTTTGAGGGGGGTAATGTAGTATTTGTTGTGCTGTCATGAGACCATATTCCCAGGGACTACCCTCTCCTTTTTGTGGGGGTGGGTGTAGTGTACTATCAAGTCTGTTATGATATCATCATCCTATTTTTTGGGGAGGGGGGGTAGTATTCGTTCGTCATGATATCATCCTCCCAGCCAAGCAAAATATGCAAACGGGTGGAGCATATATTTGCTAAATGTGATTTAATTAACCTCAAGACGACTTAATGAAATTTGATTTGATTACTATAGTAACATTTAAGATATTGAACATAATTTATTCAAGATGACTGACAACTGGTCAAACTTGCTTTGAAATATCCTCGTGACACAAAGCATATTGTCCGTAAAAATCAATATCATTCATTCATGATTCATTAACGTTGATTCATTCGATGATCAATAATTGAGTGCTGCCCTGATTGATTTGTATTAACCTAATCTCAGTGTGAAATAATAAGATATTAGTAGGGTTTCTGTTTTTTGTGTGACTTTATTTATTTCCATTTTGGAAGTATGAATAGCTCATCTTTATCTGGCTATAATTAATATTAAATGACGTCATATACCATCAGAAGACCTTCAAAGTTTTACGGAGGAGGAGGGGGGTTCAGGTTAACCGTAATCCCACGATTTTCTCACACTTTCAAGTCCATTGACTATAAATAGTGATGCCATTTGCAGAGGTTACTAGTTATTCTTCATAGTTTTGTTATCATTGGAGCACAGGGTGGAGCTGGTGCTAGTGTGATTGCAAGAGCTAGGAATGGATGCCAGCTGCAGAGGTTATTCTAGTTATTACCTCCGCCAAGGAGGTTATGTTTTTGGTCGAGTTTATTTGTTTGTGTACAGCAGAGCGTCCACATCGCTTGACCAATCGTCACCAAACTTGGTCAAAATATTCAACATAACTACGGATCAAAGTGAATGCAAATCTGAAGGATTTGAATTTTCAAATGGGACTTTGTGCTCGTATTATGCCCCCTAAAAACCCCAAAGAAACTGAAATTTGGGGAATATCTATTAGTTGATGTTTAATATTATTATATATACAGCATAATCCCGTTGACACACCGGTTCCCAGTAGATCACTGAAGTTAAGTGACGTTGATCTTGGTCAGTACTAGATGGGTGACCATTTGGTAATAGCGGGCGCTGTATGTGGACACCTGGCTATGGGCGAATAGCGTCACCAACCCGCAATGCTTAGCATGGCGACTATAGCAAAAAATACCCTGAATGACAGTCACCAATAAGGTTGACGGAATCCAGCGAGGGGTCAAAAACCCTGATGGTTATTGTTAAAATTTCACAAAAAATCGGTGTCTGAATTTTTACAAGGGGCTTCCAACCCTCTTTGCCTTTCTTTGCATGAAACTCTATAAAACTAAATATAGTCCAAATTACTAACCCTTACACCTAGCATCTGTGTTCCAAAATTCATGATGATGTGTTCATGTACACATACCTAACTTTATATAATAGTAAATTTGTACGAATCATCATGATACAAGTTTTCTTGACTAACGTGATTCTGTTGTTGGCCTTGTCACAGGAGGGACCACGTGAAGGTTGCCAACATCCAGAAGTGAAAGTGGCGCTATGCAACCAACTGAATTCTACTTTGGCATACAAGTCGTCAATCCATGTTGTTATATAGCATTACCTTCATAAGGACCGCTTGCCCTCGGAATTCCCTTTCTGTTCCCTGTTTCCCCAACCATACCAACATGCAGAAATTTAAATGTAACGTGAACAAACATCTTGCTGCCCAACTCCCCATCCAGGTTGCCCTCTATTATTCTGCATAGATCACAGTAGCACCTTACGATCCTTGTGCTCCACGGAATGTGCTCCGATAAACCTACTGCTTTTGTACCTCCTAAACGAAAATACCCCCGACCCACCTGACCTGCAGCAAATCCCCTTCACTGTAGAGGTCCGTAGGTGCCGGAATGATTTTGTACTCTGATAGCTTCTTGCCTCGGACCACTTGCCTTTGGAATTCCATTCCTGCTCACTGTTTCTCCGACCATACCAACATGCAGAAATTTAAATGTAACATGAACAAGCATCTTGCTGCCCAGCTCGCAATCCAGGTTCCCCTCCTATAAATCTGGTCCCTATCATTATAGCCCCTCACGCTTCAGTAGCAATATGCTTTGTTTGGGATGGGGGGGGGGGCGAACAAAAGAAGAAAAAAAAAATTTGTTGCAGATAATATCAAGCCCATACCACCACCACCATCATCATCATCATCATCATCATCAGGATGATGATCATCATCATCATGATCATCATCATGATGATGATGATGATGATGATGATGATCATCATCATCATCATGATCATCATCATCATCATTTCAACGTCCGTTTTAAATGCAGCCATGCATTTGATCGCTTTTAGAAATTACCTATCTCTACCCAGGTCTTTATTTATCTCTCTTTCTTTCAAGTCTATTCTCATCATTTCCTCCCGTGATCTCCTTGGCGTTTCCCTGTGAACTGAACCTGCTCCCTAAACTGTTCTACATCTACTCAACCAAGAACTCTCATCCATTCTTTCAACGTGGCCATACCATCGAAGTCTCCTGTTCTGCACACATCTCCCGATACGGGTTTAATAAGTTGTAATCTATTGGATGAATATGAAGGATACTATAAGACTTCATATCCAAGTTCTTGAAGCTTAGCCACTTTTATAGGAGAAACTTCAAGGCTAGGAGCAAAGTGTAGTATCTGTTCTGATACTACACTTCATCTTTTCTGTTCTCGGTCAGGGAGGAGAAATACTTACGCTTTTAGTGTCAATATACCTTCTTTCAGAATTTTTTTTTTAATGAATGAATGTCCTTGTTGGCGCCTCCATTCCCCAAACAGTTAGAAAATAGATGACACCTTTTACTACAGCCCTGTGACAAGGTATAATTTTAATCTCATTCACTTATAGACAGATGGATGCAATATTACAGTTGACCTTTGACCCCTTCAAGGGAAATAACTGCAATTAATACTTGTAAATTGCTTTTTAAATAAATCAGTTTAGCAAGATTAATAATGTTTTAATAAAACTGTCATTTGATGAAACTATACCGTTACTTACAAATTATTAATCTATATACTAATAAAAAGTTATGGTGTTTTAAAAGTTTGTATGCAAATAGAAACACGTGATTCGTTGACAAAGAAGGAATAGTACACATTACTAAGGCAGTAGTTTTATGTCTTGGTGTATTTCTGGCGGCTCTTTTGGATTATTTCCGTGGCATGCTTGTTTGGTGTTTATGTCTCATTTGTGTGACAGTCTTGTCCAGTTTGGCCAGTTTTGTGATTGAGGGTGTTTTACTGGCTCTTGTTTCTCGCTAATAGATGTCAGAGTTTATGAATTTTAAAATAAAAGAAGAATACATAGTGATAGTGATCGTGATCCAACAGGTCACGTGTATAAAAATTGCCTCAATTTCTGAGGATTTTTTGACGAGTTGCTCTACCAAGGCTTCAAACTCTCGTCTGCACTACTGTGGGTTAAATATCTTTGCTAAGAATATTAGTGGTGAAAAACTGATGCAGTAAACCCACAGTTTTCTTCAGTAACCATTACAAAGCCGCCAATTCCTTCTTTATAGTGTAACATAGATAAGGACATAGGTAGATATATATAGATAGTAGGTAGCAATATAAAGGCATTTTGTTTTTAGTTTCTTTCAGTTTTGTTTTACAAATTGACTAAATTGACGTTCTGCCTTTTTCCGAAAATAGTTGACAGCCTTGGCGGCTGCTATCTCTACCCCTAATTGCACATCTGTACTTCACTCCGGCCACTGACCGATTCATGATCTACATTTGCAAAATGTGAAAAGTTAGCTACCTGCAACTCCCCCCACCCCTGGTTTTAGTACAGGCGGGGAGAGGGGGAGATAACGCGGCTAGAGACGACGAATAACAATAATGATTATCTATTTATATAAAATTAGGTATGTGTATATGTTTATATAATTTTATGTACAGGATTCACTCCTGAACTAATTAACCAATCTTAATGAATTTGGGAACACAAGAATTGTAGACATAAGGTTTAGTATTATTAGATCTTGTGTGTATATATATATGTATATTTATTTATTCACTCACTGCCATCCACATTACTCCCGCTAACCCCAACCCTCCACTTTTTCACTTACAACCATCCACAGTATTCCTGCTCACCCCCACCCTTCCACTTTTTTCACTCAGTTTCTTCAACATTTATTTTCATTCCTCGCAACTGACTTCACCAGTAGTGGCTACTATTTCCTCCCTTCAACCCATCATGTCAACCCTATATATCCACGTACTTGCATGACATTTTTCTTTATATTATCATCCTGAAGAAGTCTTACAAATAAAGACGAAACGTTGATGAACACATAAAAACTTCCTTTTTGGTTTTTCCTTTTTCATTTCCCATTACGTCGGATTACCTTCATCCTTCTTTTCCCACATATATATATACGTGAAGTAGTGTTATAATTGAATAAAAGAGATCTTTAAGTGTTCTTTGTCATTTGCTAGTGAATGTTTCCCTGTTCTGTTTGCTTATTTTTTTTGCCGGAGTTTTGCTGTGAAACGATTCGAAATACCTGAATCCGCGAATAGATCCGTAATCGGCGGAAACGCTTTTGTTTCTTGCTTAACTACATGTGATCAGTGTCTGCATGTTTTTTGTTTTTTTTGTTGTTTTGTTTTTTAATTAATCGCTTCTTAGTTACGGGGGATCAGTAAAAGTTTCGCCTTCAACATGTTCACCTTTCTTTTTTTTATCTTTGTGTTTTTTGTTTTTTAGATTTTTTTCATTTTTGAAAGAGGATTCTTTTTTAATTACAGGGTAGTCCAAAAAGATGTAATCATTTGTCATAAAGTAACATTTGTTATTGAAAGGAAAACTTTACAATTTTTTTTTTCATAGACCTGATGAGCGGCCGTATGAAAAAATATTTTTTATAAAAACAATATTATATACTTATTCAGCGTTATCTTCTTACTCACTGTACAAAAAAGTAGAAAAAAATTATCCACTAGAACTTTAATTACAAGTATTTTTCCATTCTGCGTATCATAACAGCGATTCGTTCACTAAGACTCCATCTTGTTTTTTAAGAAGATTCCAAGGGCAGATAACTGAAATCTTAAGAAACAAGATGGAGGCTTACTGAACGAGTCGCTGTTATGATACGCAGAATGGAAAAATACTTGTAATTAAAGTTCTAGTGGATAATTTTTTCTACTTTTATGTACAGTGAGTAAGAATATAACACTGAATAAGTATATGATATTGTTTTTATAAAAAAATGATTTTTAATATGGCCGCTCATCAGCATAAGCACCGACCTGTCTTATAGACATGTAAGTTTTGTGTGCGATAAGTTTTTTCGGAGCTTTTTAATAGACACAACCCGGTAATACGCTAAAAATTCTAATTTTAGGAAATACTTGTTATAGTGATAAAAAACCGGTAACCAAATTTTATGGCAAACAATCCAGTACTTTATTTTTTATTTAAGATTTTATTAAATATGTTGAGTGTTCAATGCAGAGTAAAAAAGCCATGGTTTTAGGGAAACTAAATCCCTTGTTTTAAACAACTGAAGATGTAATAGATGTTGTATTTTTTTACAACTTTTATTCTCATCATATATATATATATATATACTATACTGGTACTTGGGTTCAGAATCTCAGCTGTAAACGTTTGTCATGTCTAGCCATACTGAGGGGCCGTGATACGACAACACAGCTATCTGTGGATGACTGTGTTCACTCTTTGTTTCATGTTGAAGTTCTCAAAAATCAAGTGGCCCCTTCCTGGGGCTAACACTTGATTTCTATATGAGATACATAGATATTTGAATATTTTATTAATGTTCTCTTTACCTGTTAGTAAAGAAGTTAAAAACATTAATTTTTCTCTCCCTAATTGACCAGTTAACTATAATATAGTATATATTTCTTGTGGTCTATTGGTCTTACCGGATTCCAGGACAAGAATTCATCTAGTCTGGTGGAGTATCCAGTTAAGTGCTGTTACATGAGGTAATATAACTAGGAGTAGGTGCACCATTCCCCTCATGAGCCAGTGTATAGCTGTGTCAAGGGGATCTTATTTGAGCTTAGAATACTGTTCCTCAGGATTTACTTGTAGGGTGAAGTATCCTCATGTCAGGTTGTCCTGACAAACCCTTGTACAGAGAGACCAAAGACACTTGAGGATTGTGTCTAGTAAGTAATTCAAACTCTCCTAACATGTTTGTGTGTGTGTAAGTAAAAAGGAAACAACTTTTATCTATTTTAAAACATGATTATTTCACATTGGATCCTAAATAAATTTGACATGGGGGTTCCTTATACATCCCATAATAATATACTAAGTTATAACTTATTCTTTTTTAACCTTACTCCATTTCCACGTTCCAATGTGTGGGTCACTTCTACACACATTGTTGTAAAATTAATCTCATGAATATTCATGCCTGGTGCAATTTGGTTCAATCATATGCCCATCAGTTTGTCTGTCTTGTTTGAACAGGGTGGGGGTGGGGGGGGGCAACCTTTAACATTCCACCGTCATTATTTCACGCGTCACTTCAGACGCACCTTACACTTTTTACGTGACAATGATTAAATTAGGTATGTTCTCCAAAATCTTTGCCCCATTTGACATAACACTCCCCGGTAAATACGCTAAATAAAATTCTAATTTTAGGAAATACATATTTGTTATGGTGATTAAAAACCGGTAACCAAATTTTACTGAAACAATCCAATAGTTTTTTTATTATTATTTAAGAGGTTTGGTACCTGTTAGGTTAGAGACTCTTTTTGCTACTTGTCCAAGAGGGGGCGACTAGTGGTTAGTGTACCAATAGAACAGGCAACAAGATATTCCGTGCAGGAGAGGATCAAGATTGTAGAAGTCTACTTTGTGACAAAATCGTTTGTCCAAACTCAACAACAATTTCAGAGGAACTTTCCAAGCAGAAACCCTTTAACTGAACTCACAATAAAGCGCCCCCCCCCCCCTGGACAAATTCAGGAAGTCTACAGAATGTAGGGAACTGATTCTGGTGGTGCACTGTTTCTGAACACCACTGATTGTATCGGAAAGGGACCAGCAGATATTAAGAATTCACCGCTGTCAAACCTCTCCTGTGAGACTCTTACAAAACAAAGAATCTTCCCCCCTTGGTAATCAATATTCCTAATATAAGAACTAAGTATATTTTATTGTTTTGTATAATGTACGTTGTTTGTCTTTCATAATTGTCAACTGTAGTAAATGTGTTTACCATACTTTTGGTCTTAACCTTTCGTTCTGATGATGGATACGTTTTGAATATATGTTTAATACATGAGCTGTGAAATAAAATAACGTATATTCTAACACAACTTTACTGCCAAGATAGATAAACGCATCGACATTTTTGAGACGTCCCATTTAGGTTGGTTAAATAGAATGTGCTGTTTTGCTTGTGTTCACAAAAAGTCCTATATAATTTGCCATTTCTTCGAGACAGTGTAGTCATGCTTCTGATTGTTGTATCAGCAAAAATAGCAGACGGTAATTTCTAAATTCAAAATATGACCCCTGACCTTTTTCTAAGTGATTTTGAAGACAAAAAAAAAGCTTCTGTTATGTTATATATGTGGTATCCTTTTCAACACGAACCAGAAATCGCTCTCTGTTTCGTTTTCCCTTCTCAGTCTTTTCAACGAAATAACTATAATCAGTCTCAATTGTAGGGTGATCTTGATTCAGTCGAAGAATGTTTTGGTGTGTATTTAGTTTGTCGATCGGAAAGGCCTGACCTTGTCAAATTGACCCAGTCAAGGACTGACCAAAGCAGGAATGTAACCAACTTTTAAGCAAGAGACAAAGAGAAAAGGACAAGAAAAGAAAGACAAAAAAACATGTAAATATAAAATGAGGGATTGATTTACTACTGTAATAGTGTTGAAAACTGATCCCTCATTTCTTCAAAATTATCAAAAGTAACCACAAAAAGTAATGGGGGATCTCTCTCTACCTCTATCTAACTTTCTCTCTTTTATCTTTCTCTCTTTCTCTCTAACTCTAATTATCTATCTATCTCTTACTTTCTCTCTCTTTCTCACTCTCTTCTTTCTTTCTATTTTGACTCACTTTCTCTCACTCATTCTATCACTCTTTCGCTCGCTCTATCTCTTTTTTTCACCCTCTATTTTTCACTGTATCTTTCACACTCACTCTCTTTCTCTTACTCTCTCGCTATCTCTATATAAAGTTAGGTATGTTTATATATTTCTATGTACAGGATTCACTTATGGAATATATATTCTCGGCGACACGGTGAGTAACATGGGCACTAATTTTTGGCTAAACTCTACCATTTAGGGGGCTTGCTCCTCAAACTCGACTACTCACCCCCCCCCCCCCCCCCACCACACAAAAAAAAACTTTTAAAATAAGCAAGATACAAAAAATAGAGAAAACAATTGCTCCACATTAAATTTTGAAACGCCTCATCTCAGAAATACAGACAATTACTATCCTGGATGTACCTTTTTTGGGACATGTTACATTTTTCCATTGCGGTTGATTCTCTTTGCTCAAATATTTTGGTGTATTTTTTTATATATTTTTTTCAAATATTGTTTTATATTTTCAAATCTGTGTTAACAGTAATATAATTTTACTGATTTATCCCAATGATCTTCTCTGATGATAAAAGCTTGCATTTTTGAAAATCCATGGGTTAAGGACACGAAAAAAGTTTATTTATATATTCCTTGTTTGAACTACTTGATGATTCAATAAATATTGTTCTTTTTCCAATTTTTATTCTCATCACTAATTTCATATATATATATATATATATATATATATGAGGACTAAAAAATAAAAGGTATTTTTATATATCTTTATTTTGAAATTCAGAAATTCTGATGATGAAGTATATCTTCGAAAATTAAATTGGAAAAATAAAAGAAGTTAATAAAACTAAAATGCATTGTATGGCGTTCTAATTGCTCATTATTATTTTTAATAATTAATATTACCATATAAATAATGCTTTCTAAAACAAGGACAACATTTCTTATTACAATTTGCACCGCCACGTGCCGTCCAAAAAAGACACTCATCCATATTCTTTTCATCAACACCGAACCGACAACACCAAAAACGAGATGAGGACTAAAAAAAAAATTTTTTTTAAAGGTATTTTTATATATCTTTATCTTGAAATTCAGAAATTCTGATGATGAAGTATATATATATATATATTTCTCTTTCCAACATTATTACTTCCGATGCCTCATAAGTTTATGATAATTTACTGGAAGCCTTTTTTTCAATTGACTGTCTCCTGCTGACAAAGATATTTAAAAAAACAATGCATTGTGGGATATCAACAAGGCGGCCATCTTATTTCTTCCCCCACGCCTTTGTTTCCCCTTGCATTATAACAATGTCAACATGACACCAAACAACTGTTTAATTTCAAATACACTCAATGGGACACTCACTGCTTTGTGTGCACAAATAATTATGCGTCAATTAACAAGTGAAGACGGTGGTGGGAAATTAGAAAAGCAAAATACGTTTTCTTATTCTTCTTTATGTATGACAGACCTGAGCAGATATACATGTCATTTATCAGACCAAAGTGCTATAAACCAGCACATTGGTGGTGTACACAAGAACTATAATAATATCAGCAGGGATTAATTAGTTCTCCGCTTTTTATCGGAATTCCGCCAGAAAAGGCGGATTTCCATTTAAATAGCGAGAGCCTCCCAATTGGTGTGAATTCCCGCTTTTTGTTTGAACTCAGCTTTTTTTTTAAATCGCTAGAGCCTCACTTATGTATTTTTTGTCGCTATTTGGCTGGATTTTATTCCTCTCTCTCTCACACTTTATCTTCCTCTCTCTCACACTTTATCTTCCTCTCTCTCTCACTTTATCTTCCTCTCTCTCTCACTTTATCTTCCTCTCTCTCACTTTATCTTCCTCTCTCTCACTTTATCTTCCTCTCTCTCACTTTATCTTCCTCTCTCTCTCTCTCACTATCTGTTCCTTTTCCTCTCTCTTCCTCTCTCCATCTTGCCTTGCCTTCCTTTTTCCCTCCTGGTGATACCAGATCAGGCTGCCCTGTGGCTCCCTGAGACGAAATTCACCTACATTGACGTTTTTTTTTTTTTTTTTTTTTTTTTTTTGTAAAACTTAATTATGTTCTACAAAACCAAAAACAAAAACAACAGCCCCTCTCCCTTTCTCCCTCCCCTTTTTTATTTTATTTTTAGAACTTGAAGCATAAATCTTTTACTATAATGACCAGATTCGGCATTAAATAACCCAAAAAGGGTTGATATGCCGTAAAACAAAACTACCAAACCAAAAACGATGATTAAACATTTGAAGATATAAAGAACTTGAAGCATAAAAACTTTTACTATAATGACCAGATTCGGCATTAAATAACCCAAAAAGGGTTGATATGCCGTAAAACAAAACTACCAAACCAAAAACGATGATTAAACATTTGAAGATATAAAGAACTTGAAGCATAAAAACTTTTACTATAATGACCAGATTCGGCATTAAATTACCCAAAAAGGGTTGATATGCCGTAAAACAAAACTACCAAACCAAAAACGATGATTAAACATTTGAAGATATAAAGAACTTGAAGCATAAAAACTTTTACTATAATGACCAGATTCGGCATTAAATTACCCAAAAAGGGTTGATATGCCGTAAAACAAAACTACCAAACCAAAAACGATGATTAAACATTTGAAGATATAAAGAACTTGAAGCATAAAAACTTTTACTATAATGACCAGATTCGGCATTAAATTACCCAAAAAGGGTTGATATGCCGTAAAACAAAACTACCAAACCATACCAAACCTTTTTCCCTCTTATGACAAATCTCTCTGAAAACTGAAAATGTTAATTTTGCTGTGAAGCCTAAGACTTCAAACGATTCATGAAGAGGGTAGGGGAGTTAGATGGCATTTGTTTCACCAAAGAATGACTTCCTGTGCCCCCCACCCCCCACATGTGCACTCAGTGTCTTTCTCTTAATTTTGACCTTCTTAGTTGAAACTGACTGGAGTTGTTTAGGAAAACAAGTTTTTTTTGGCACTGCTCTCTCTCCACACACACAGGGGCCGTGCCCCCCAGGTTAAGAAATTCATCTCAATTTCAGCTTTTCTTGCCATTAGCTACTCACCTCCCTGCATTAGACAACTACGATTAAACAAAATCAAAATGTGTATAATAATACACTCATCTTCGTACATACGTTATTATCCTCAACCCCTTTTGTAAAAGATGGGATCACCCGATCATCAAAGAAAAATTTCATCTGATGTCGTTGTTGTGTCGAACTTGAAACTCAAAGGAAATTACTTCCTTTTCTTCTACTTGTATCTAAAATCAAAAGGAACTTCCATGAATAAAGTTTCTTTCCAAGAACTTCTCATCTGTGGAACACCTACCCCGGAACTGCTTCTCTGCTGACTACAACATTGTCGTCTTCAAGTCCAATGTAAACAAATACTTGTTAAGCTGTCCTCTTTAATAATTAAATTCTGCCCTTTCCAACCATCGTTTCCAATCCTTTCATAGTATTGTTCTTCGTCTGACAATCCTATTAAGCCTTATACTTGAGTGGCTTTTGGGCTTGGTAAGTAAGTGGTGACTCATTTGTGCTTATCTATATAATAATACGCTATGGCAGTTTCATGTTCGTACGTACGTTATCACCCTTTTTTGGGATCTCCCGATTGCCGAAGATGCAATGCAAAAAAGTCATTTGAAAAATTTCATCTGATGTCGCTGCCATGTCGAACGTGAAACTCGAGCTCAAATACTCCTTCTTAGCCTTTGAACTAGTATCAAAGTGTAGTATCTGTTCTGTTCAAAGATGGTACAATAATATCAAGGGGTTTGCGTTTGGGTCAGACAGAGGTCACAAATTCCTACAAGTCTTTTCGAGATAGACCCCCATAACCAGATAAGTTCTGAGACTACATCATCCAAGAGTGCTTAGTTTGAGTTTGAACAGAAGTGGCACAATAATTTGTGGTGTCAGCGTTCGCGCCGGACATCCGTTCTAGCATGGCAGATGAAGAATATAAAAAGTGTAGGAATAGCAACTTCTGAAGTTGGTCGTCTAAAAGAAAAGATACAGAGCAGGAAGGACACATCAACGTCTCTGAAGTTAATACTTTACAATGCAATGATAGTTCCTATTGCTGTATATGCAAGTGAAACATGGACTATATTGGCAGAGCATAAGCAATGTCTTTGGAATGAAATGTTTAAGAATTTTCTTAGACTAAGAAATGAAGATATCAGCAACAAAGTTATTCGAAAATAAGAGATTAACAGGGTTTGAACATGTTTCCCGGCTACCATACTCCAGCTATGTAAATAAATCATATCAAGATTCTATTCAAGATCAAAAGGACAACGACCAGAGATATGGGCTGACCAGATAAGTGTTGAGACTGGCACACCGCTCCTAACAGCTGAAAGACTGGCCCAAGACCGTGATAAGTGACAGAATTTTCAAGCATGTGGAGAAGCTCTTTGGAGTATGCCAATAAGTCAAGTCCAGAAGGATAGAACTGTGAAATTTTCACGGGTCTTGCTAATTTTACTTAATGGCTAATCCAGCTCTGCTCAAGGCATGATATGCACAGGAAAATACTGCTCTCGTGCCCCCTCGACGTAAATACATTAGACCAACCCGACAATCAACTAAGCCCCATCCATTCACTGTGGAGGTCCCCAGATGTCGGAGAGCCTTCTATTCCAATAGCTTCTTTCCTTGTGATGCCGGCCTCTGGAACTCCCTCCCTGCTTTCTGTTTCCCTGATTGTACCGACATGCAGAAATTTGAAACTAATGTAAACAGACATCTCGTTGCACACTTCCCAACTTAGGATGACCCCGAAAACTTACACCCTAATTCTCAGTAGCCCCTTACGTCTACAGTGGCGGCCTGCCTTGTTTAGGGTGAACTATGATTAAAAAAAAAAAAAAATTTTTAAAGTACCTTCATAAGTTTGGAAGAAGGAATAATTGCTGACCTTTAAGTATATTCATTTAAATTCATTTTTATCTGCTCTTTGTTTTTGTCTCACCCACAAACTTCCCATTAGTTTTTTTTTTGGGGGGGGGGGGGGGTCTTCCTACTATCCGCAGTCTGTGATAATTAATAGCTATGTAACGTCCAGCACAAATGCAGACTTAAGCCGTTTTTTTCACTGACCTACTGACCAGATTCCCGTTTAAACAAAAGGGTTCTTTTCTCTGAATAACATTCTAGTTTTTGATCTAAACGCGTTTCGCCAATGACGACGCCCAGTTAAAAGTCATGTCATTCCTTTTCCGCAGTTGTTTGTACAATTCGATTGCATCCGTCCTAAAAAAGAATAAATGATAAATATTTTCCAGATGGAATTTTTTTTTTTTTTAATTAAAAAAAAATATTCTCAAGACCTGATCCAGGACACCGGTTCCCATAATACCGTTGAAGTTAAGCAACGTTGAGCCTGGCGAGTACTAAACGGGTGACCATTTGGAAAGACCATGTGCTGTATGTAACAAAAAATCTCTTCAGATTAATCTATAAATCTACAAATCAATCGTATACAAAATAAAGATGATTAAAACCAAGGCCATAGTATTAAAAGAGGATCCGAGCGTTGGTGGTGAAAGGAGAGATGTATAGACTTCATTACAAAATGGACCTTTTAAAACTACTTTTAAAATATCTCATCCTTTTTTCTATAGATTGCTACATGGATGACTGTTTTAAGATCTTAATTTACGAGTGTACACCCGTGTAATATGACTGAGAAAAAAAAAAAAATGAAAAATTATGCTTCGCCAGTGTTCGCACTTATACTAATGCTCGCTCCCCTCGTTTTAGAGACTATTAAAATTCTTTCTGTACAACCATCCTTCTGCAACTAAAACGATTTTCTTTTTTGCCTGGATCTTTTTTATGAACGTTGTATGGATAATTCTGTCTTCTACTTTTCTTTTCTCACGGAAAAGACGTTGATAGTCTTTCTCTACTCTATCATTAGCACCATAGAAAATTCTCGACTTTGAACTTCAATCTTGTAAGACATTCACAGCAAGAACTCGTCTTCCTACCACAACTGTAAAGAACTTTCTTCCTCCGTGTGCCTAGCATTAAATGGAGTCTCTATGAACAGTTTCTTTCCAAAAACTTCCCATTTGTGGAACACATTACCACAAGACTGTTTCCCTGAAGACTACAACTTGGTCGTCTTCAAATCCAATGACATCTATCTTTACATATATTTTATTTGTTCTCGATGTTATTCGGTTTGTCACCTGAAGATGATTCGACGAAGAATCGAAAACGTTCGTGATACATACAGAACATATACTAATATTTTGGATTTTAACACAGAAAAAAGATCATTCGAAAAATAAAAAAAATAAATGGTATAATTAAGCAAAAGAATTGTTTCTTTTAACAATGTTTGCTTAAATGAAAAAATGCTGCCTAAATACACACACACACATATCTCGCAGCCAATAAAAATTTCTTTAGAGTTTTGTGTTTTTAAATATTGATCACTAAATTAATCCTATCGTTTTGTGCATTTTAAGCAAAAAATTAATGAAGAAAATTTATTTGCAAAAGAAATTGGCATTTTTGCATTCTAGTGGACAAAGATTTCCTAAAACCATGACCAGGTTTTCTGAAAACAAATGAACCAATTTTAAGAGTCAGCTCGGCCTTTTGGCTAAGATCAAAGTGTAGTATCTGTTCCGATGGATACTGCACGCCTGTCCTGTGCAGTTCTAGGAGGTCCACCCTCCCAGGCTTCGCCTCCCCTCTTTGGGGAGGAGTAAGTTTATTGCTTACTGTCTGAGGCACCCCTACCGGGGAATGCCGACGGGGCTGCCCAGGCAATTTTTAAATGGCCAGAGTGCTCACCTCTCGAGCGCTGGCTTTTAACCCCACTTGCTCGACCCGATCTTGGGTCACATCTTACTTGTGGGAGTAAGATAAAACTGGCCTTGTGCCTAACTCCGCGAGGAGTAAATAAACATGTACAAACCAATGCCATACCTAAAAGAGGCCAAGAGATCTAACATTTGGGAGCTTCTAGTGGAGGAAAGATTTCCAGTCAGTCAGCAGATATCTTTTCGCTGTTAATACTTCACTCATTTGTTTGCTTAGTTTAGACTATAAGATCACACAAGTTTTTAGTTTGAACTTTTTGGGGGGGGGGGGGTATTATTTTATCATGTGACATGAAAACTAGTAAAACATTTTGAGTTAAACAAACATTTGGGTAAAAATCAAACGGCAATATAAAAGAATTGAAAAGTACAGTTCTTGGAAAGAAAAGCAATATAAAAGAAAAAAAGATAATGTTTCTTCTCTACATATAATCTATATTTAAATGAATGCCGTTTACAGATGTTTTAAGAAAACATTTTGTTTGTTTGTTTTCTTTCAAAGTCGCCGATGCTAATCAAACAAACGGCATACCCGTTTAAAGTGAAAATCCAACCATAAACTGTCTTATACTGATATTATTAAAAAAAATGTTGTTTTCTTTCCAATATTTTGATTAGTTTTGTCACTCTTCTTTGTACGGATTACAATCTCAATATTACACTCCAATTTCCATGTCTTATGTTTGGAATTGTATTTTCGTTGGTCTGTCACACATAAGTTTGAATGCATCATCTTTTGGATATCATGCGTTGCCAGTCGCAACATTAACTAATTTGCATATTGCTTAACTATTTGCTATTGTTTTTTAATTCAATTATTTTGATTTTAATATAACAAATCGTTCCGTTTTGCAATATTGTTTTATTTCGTGGATGAAAAGTTTAGGAATTGTATTCAACTGTTCTTTTTCTCACGTTTTACTTTACTGACATGATTTTCAACAAGTTACAATCTACTTCTAAGTTAAAAACAAATCGAGCCCCAAAAACGACCCAAAATGTTAATGTTTATCTATCTATATGAGAGTGATTTTGTTCCGTGTTTACATTGAACACGGAACAAAAGTTATGAATTAAATGTTTATTATTTAAATTTTTGTATTTTTACGTAGTGAACTTTGCAAAGCGGTAGCAAGCCGGCAAAGCCAGTTAGTGTGTATGTGTGTGTATGTGTGTGTATGTATATATATATATATATATATATATATATATATATATATACACACACACACACAATGTCAGTCGGATTTTCAAAGTCAAACCTAAATAGCAATGAATCAGCCAAGTTTTATGTTTCAAATTCTTTACATTTTCAAATATTTATTCATGGTTTTTGTTTTGGTTAACGGCATATCAAGCCTTTTTGGATTATTTAATGCCAAATCCGGTTCAAGTTCTTTACATCTTCAAGTATTTATTTATGGTGTTTGGTTTGGTTGTCTTGTAGAGGAAAATTGTTTTTGACTTTGCAGAGCATGATTGAGTTTTGCAAAAAAATAACATCAATGTTTGATTTGGTTTGTTTTACGGCATAACAACCATCTATGGGTTATTTAATGCCGAATAAAGTTGTTAAATGAAATTCCAAGGTAGTTTAATTATTTTATATTGTTTTGAAAAAATAATAAAATAAAAATTAAATGAAAAAATTGAGATTAAATTTTTTTTAACAGTCCAACTTTGATGAAGTTTAAGATTTTGGTCAGATTTGTGTTTTTAAACAGGTCCTTTAGATTTTTCGAGTTGTAGTATTTCCTTCGGCTTTGTTGTAGATCCTGACAATGTATTAACATATGTTTGACTGTAAAAGGTTCTTGACATGATATACACATTGGAGACTCTTCACCTTTCCATAAATGTTTGTATGTCCTATACGAAGTCTGGCTACTACAACCTCTTCTCTTCTTGTCTTTCTGTAGCCTAAGGACCACTCATCAATAGTTTGTTTTACTCTACTGATGTCTAATGTAATACAAAAGGGTGAAATAGATTTTTGATAAATTGGTTAAGAGTATTTTTTTTCCTGGTTTTGAATACTCACATGGAAAATCGCTGCTTCTATTTGACTTTTTCCATTTTTATTTTTCCCGTTCTTCCCTCAGCCTTTTTTCTCTCCAATTTTGTCTCCTGCCTCTCAATTTCTCACCAAAATGGCTCGACATTGTCCCACGTTGTAAGCCAACTGTTTTTTTTTTTGTTTCCTTTTCTTATTTCGTTTTTACTTTCGTTGTTCCTGTTTTATTTTTATTGTTTTCCATTAAGTAGGAAATAACAATTCACATTGGTTTAAACTTTATACAAATTAAAAAAAAAAAAAAATTCTATTGAACATAAAACAGCTGGAGTAATTGTGTCTTTATGCCGAGAATATTCAATTAGATTCAATTTTCTACAAAGCCGCCATTTGCTCAACCGCCGTGCACCAACCACTAACCTTTTGGACAGATTGCAAGAAATAATTTCTAACCTAATAGGTTCTGCACTATCTGCCAAGCGCAGCCGTTTCCGCATTGTCGCAGAGTTGCATCTTTATGCTTCTATTATAAAGTACGTCCATGGAATGTGTTCCGATGAACTTACAGCACTTGTACCCCTTCACTGCAAATACCCTTAACCAATCTAACGAGCTACTAAATCTCACCCCTTCACTAGCTTCCTTCCTTGGACAATTTACCTTTGGAATTCCTTTTCTGCCTCCATTTTTCCCCGACAGTACTAGCATGCAGAAATTTAAATTTACTATTAAAAAAAACCCATCTTTTTGTCCAATTCCCCACTCAGATTGCCCCTGTAAATCTGGTCTCTACCATAGTAGCCCTTTTACGCTTCAGTGACAATATGCCTTGTTTGTGTTTTAGAGTCAGTGACAATTTTCCTTGTTTGTCTTTTAGGGTCAGTGACAATTTTCCTTGTTTGTCTTTTAGGGTCAGTGACAATTTTCCTTGTTTGTGTTTTAGGGTCAGTGACAATTTTCTTGTTTATGTTTTAGGGTCAGTGACAATATGCCTTGTTTGTGTTTTAGGGTCAGTGACAATATGCCTTGTTTGTGGGCTAGGGTCAGTGACAATATGCCTTGTTTGTGGGCTAGGGTCAGTGACAATATGCCTTGTTTGTGGGTAAATAAAAGTAGAAAAGCAATCAATATATTTGCAAAAGATGAGCACGTGGCTAGAGCCCTGTAAAAGCGAGTTATGAAAGAGGGGGGGGCATGTACAGGGGTGATCATCCACAGATCAATGGCCACAATGCGTATAGCGATGCCTGCGGGCTACTCACGGTGTCCAACAACTCGTTCCATGGCCCAGTGACCCCCAAACCAAAAATAAAAAAAGACATCCGTCGATTCAGTCGAAATCGTCCCAGGTACACCTTTCTGTAAGAGAACTTTTCTACGGAGCTGGTGTGAGAAAGAGCTCATACAGTATATTATAGTTCCCGCACATAATGGTAAAGTTGTGGATGAGGTCGCCATGCAACTATCTACGCTCCAATGAGTACAGGTTGAGGGATACTGATACCAAACAATATTAAACCATCAAGAATAATTCAACTTGCACCTCCCTTAGTATTTAGCCCGGCTGTAATGTTGCCAATACACTAAATCAAAGGGAAGTAATTCATCCAAACTCGACGCAGTAGTAGTAATAATACAGCTTTCCTTTTATATGTAAACTAGAAAGAATACCCGGTAAAGGTCTAGTTTGGAGTTTTCTAGTAAAAAATTATAAGTGCTTTGTTACATTAAGACCCGTGCTAACTTTGACCCCGTCGTTAGGGTTAGCAATAGGGTTAGGGTTAGCAATAGGGTCATGGTCAAAGTTAGCGTGGGTCCTAATGTGTTGATTTTTATGTATGAACTCCAAGAAAGATTTGATGAGAGAGAAAGACCAAGAAGTTTCAGAAGTTACTTTCGTATACCTTGGTATACCCCGTACAAAGCCGGGTACTTCTGCTAGTAATTTTATAATATTTATTTAAAAAATATTTTTTATATTTTGTTTGTTATTTTTGGTGTTGGTCGGTGTCCAGTACGTTTAGTGTGTGTGTGTGTGTGTGTTTACATTTTGTTGTATGGCGGAGTGGACGTACACATACAACCTGTTTTTCCAGTTATAATGTTAGTGGGAACAAAATCAGACCCAACCGCGCCTAACATGTCGTCCGCCTTTATTGCATCAAACAGTACAGGCATCGTGTACACTGTTTCACCATTGTCTCGCTCTCTTTCTCTGTCTCTCTCTCTTAAGATGCATATTATTTAAAAGAAGCATGGCGCAAAATAATAGCCATTATGAGCATATCCATTTATTTTATCATCTTATTAAATGCTGTGTATGAGGGCTACACATGACAAATAAAGGGAAACTCGGGATCTTCGTTGGAGATGTCCTTATCCGTCACTGATGTAAGGGCAAATTCCATCTCCATGGTGATCTTGAGGGTTGTGCCTTTAGGTCATGTTAGAATAGTGGTTATTGTTGTGTCTATAAATTCAATCCCCTCTTCTCTGTTTCTCCCCCACCCCTCCTCACTGGTTTCCATAAATAACTGTTATTTGTTTGTTTTTTCATTTTATTGTAACGTTTTGCTCTGTATCTGTTTTACGTATATTAGAGAGTAATACAAATGGTGAAAAAATGTATTAAATGTATTTTATGTTATGGTGCCGTACCTATAACAAACTTTTGGACTCGTCCATAAGTGCTGGAAAATACTGAAAATATATATACGCAATATATATTATATCGCGTTGTAATATGTGTATACATGAAATAGTAATAAATAATACAAAAAAAAAAAGTTTCACAGACTTCGAACTAGTAAGTCGAGGATCCGTTCTCGACAATCAGTTCAGCAAGAACTGGGCCATTGGTTCTGGATTGTTCTAGGAGGTGCACCCTCCCAGGCCATGCCCCCCCCCACCTCTTTGGGGAGGAATAAGTTCATTGCTTACTGCCTGAGGCGCCTTGACCATGAACAGATACACATACCTAATTTTCACGTTAATTCGATAGACCTAACTTTATATATAGATATGTTGTGTGTGTCAAATGATTCTATGCGAGTCTGACCTGGATTTGATAATTTTGTACTTCATCTCACCCTGTATTTACTCCTACGTGTTTTACAATAGACCCATCCTACAATGTTGTGTTTTCAGTGATGTCCCACCCTCATCACATAAAATCAAACAGAAATTATTCTTGTGTGCACTGACACGCCTCTCTCTCTCTCTCTCTCTCTCTCTCTATATATATATATATATATATATATATATATATATATATATATATGACAGATCAGAGTTGTATCATACTGTGATTTAATGTCAATTTTGGAGCAAAGAAAACTTACACACAATTGAATATTGAGCTTCATTTTGCTTTGGAAATTGATTTCCATAAGAATCTATCTGAGATATATAAAAAAATTGTTCTTTTATATTATCATACACCCACACACACATATATATATATCGCTTTTATTCATTTATATATATATATATATATATATATATATATATATATATATATATATATATATATATATATATATATATATATTTCTGCAAACATTGTTAAAAATAACAGAATTCGTCTGTTTAATTATACCTTATTTATTTTTTTATTTTTCTGATGGTCTTTTTTGTATTAAAATCAAAAAAATTAATAAATGTCCCATAGGTTTCACGAATATATATATTATATATATATATATATATATATATATATATATATTTCTGCAAACATTGTTAAAAATAACAGAATTCGTCTGTTTAATTATACCTTATTTATTTTTTTATTTTTCTGATGGTCTTTTTTGTATTAAAATCAAAAAAATTAATAAATGTCCCATAGGTTTCACGAATATATATATATATATATATATATATATATATATATATGTGAGGTTCCTCATACGTCGCAGTCGACGGGGGAGTCCATCATCATCATCATCATATATATATATGAGAGAGAATGAATGGTAGTTTGCTTGAAGCATTACTGGGAATAATAGTAGTATGTTTTTAAAAGGCTGTGGGCAATGCAAAGTCTCGGGTAGGATGTAAGCTGGAAGGAACAAAAATAATAAATCGAAATGTGACTTACTATTTATTTTTTCTTAAAATCTTACATAACAGCAAGTATGGTGTTAGCTGGTTGTGTGTTGTCCGGATGATTATTAAAAATCATTTATTTAATATTTCGAGAAAAAGAAACTTCCCTTTGTCAAAAATAATAAACACCAGAGGAAAACGGAGTTTTAAACCCTAAAATAAAAATACAAGACTACAAATAAATAATTAAATAAAACACTTAGTAGAATAAAAAATTTAAAAACTTTTTGAAAACACAAAACTATAAATAATAAAATAAAACTCAATGAATCCCAACCAACATACTTTTTCCAAAAAGACACTTCAGTAATGCCGCAGTTTTTTAACGATGAACACAAACGCCATTTCTCATTGTGTGTGTGTGTGTTTTTTTTATCTCATTTCAGTACGCTGACAATTCCCCTTTGGTATAGACTTTTTAAAAATTTAAAAAGTCAGCCCATCTGGATGAAACCGCGGTACGATTCTGAAATATGTAACTTATAGCTTTCAAATAAATTATTTGTATTAGCTATGTCTTCTGCGATCGAACACATTACTGATTTCTTTTCAATATAACTTGACACACACAATATATATATATATATATATATATACACATATGTGTATATATATACCTTCATCTCTCGATCTATATATATCTTTGTATATGACATTGTTAGATATTTATTTATTAATGGACAATTATTTTTTTTATTCTTCAATAACATAAATTGGTATTATATGAAAATAAAGAAGAGTCGTGAATTGTATGAGGAAAGGATCGCTGAATAGATATCCATCCTCTAGCTTTGCTGGTTATGAATAAAAAAAGGGTACCATAGTTTAGTTGTTTTTTTTTTTAATGGAAATCGCTCCAGACAAGGCATGAAGCCACTTGATGTAAGGAGCTAACAAGAACGAAATAATATTATTGCAAAGACAAATGCCTATTGGCCTTAGTCTTGAAACAAACAACGCTATAGGTAGGAGGAAAACAGTCATCAGGAAGAGAGTTCCACAAGCCTGCAGTTCTTGGAAATAGGCTACTGGAATAGGAAGCTGTATTACAATGAGGTATCAAAACAGCGAATTGATGGAGACCAATGGGTCAAACGAGCTGGAACAAAGAAGTGGGGAATAGATCACATAATTCTGAAGAACACATGCCATAATAGTATTTATAGAAAAGACTGAGACTGGCAACATCTCTAGGATTGCTGGGCAGGAAGATAGATTGTAGCTCAGTCGAGCACCTATCATAAAAACAACGATAGAGTAGAGAAAGACTAGCAACGTCTCTTCTGTGTGGAAGGAGAAGAAAACACCCCCGCTAGGTTTTAGTTTTACACTCTGTCAAGGCAAGAAAGAGTGTTCCGAGTGGCACCTCCCCAGATGTGGCAGCAGTATTATCCGATCTATTATGTTGAATGAAATGATATTAAATTATAATTTCCTTTCAGCTATGGGTAAACTAGCAACTTGTGTTTGATTATTCGTATACAATAAATCGTTTCCAGTAAGTATTGTCTTTCAATATTGATCCCACAAACATTTCCATTAAAACCGACTAACCAAACCTGCTGATGTTTTTTCTCATACAAATACGCAACAAACTTTAAAACTTTGTCTCAAAGAAACGTTCACATTTTGTTATCATCGTTAAACCCTTATATAATGTGTAGAATTCACGGATGGTAAATGTCAAAAATGTTGACGCTTATACTATTACGTTTTTTCTTTTAATGGAAATCGCTCCAGACAAGGCACGAAGCCCCTTGATGTAAGATAGACAGATTCAGACCCAGAAAACAGCAATTCTTCTCCCTTTATCAGAAACATCACTTATGGAATGTGAGGACTAAAGAACAAAATAGGGGGGGGGGGACAAGCGATTAATCAAATTATTATTTTTTTTAATGGAAATCGCTCCAGACAAGGTACGAAGCCCCTTGATGTAAGATGGACAGATTCAGACCCAGAAAACAGCAATTCTTCTCCCTTTGTCAGAAACATCACTTATGGAATGTGAGGACTAAAGAACAAAATAGTGGGAAGGGAGGGGGTAAGCGATTAATTAAATTATTATTTTTTTTTAATGGAAATCGCTCCAGACAAGGCACGAAGCCCCTTGATGTAAGATGGACAGATTCAGACCCAGAAAACAGCAATTCTTCTCCCTTTGTCAGAAACATCACTTATGGAATGTGAGGACTAAAGGACAAAATAGTGGGAAGGGGGGGGGGGGACAAGCGATTAATTAAATTATTATTTTTTCTAATGGAAATCGCTCCAGACAAGGCACGAAGCCCCTTGATGTAAGATGGACAGATTCAGACCCAGAAAACAGCAATTCTTCTCCCTTTGTCAGAAACATCACTTATGGAATGTGAGGACTAAAGAACAAAATAGAGGGGGAGGGGACAAGCGATTAATTAAATTATTATTTTTTTTAATGGAAATCGCTCCAGACAAGGCACGAAGCCCCTTGATGTAAGATAGACAGATTCAGACCCAGAAAACAGCAATTCTTCTCCCTTTGTCAGAAACATCACTTATGGAATGTGAGGACTAAAGGACAAAATAGTGGGAAGGGGGGGGGGACAAGCGATTAATTAAATTATTATTTTTTCTAATGGAAATCGCTCCAGACAAGGCACGAAGCCCCTTGATGTAAGATGGACAGATTCAGACCCAGAAAACAGCAATTCTTCTCCCTTTGTCAGAAACATCACTTATGGAATGTGAGGACTAAAGAACAAAATAGAGGGGGAGGGGACAAGCGATTAATTAAATTATTATTTTTTTTAATGGAAATCGCTCCAGACAAGGAACGAAGCCCCTTGATGTAAGATAGACAGATTCAGACCCAGAAAACAGCAATTCTTCTCCCTTTGTCAGAAACATCACTTATGGAATGTGAGGACTAAAGGACAAAATAGTGGGAAGGGGGGGGGGACAAGCGATTAATTAAATTATTATTTTTTCTAATGGAAATCGCTCCAGACAAGGCACGAAGCCCCTTGATGTAAGATGGACAGATTCAGACCCAGAAAACAGCAATTCTTCTCCCTTTGTCAGAAACATCACTTATGGAATGTGAGGACTAAAGAACAAAATAGAGGGGGAGGGGACAAGCGATTAATTAAATTATTATTTTTTTTAATGGAAATCGCTCCAGACAAGGAACGAAGCCCCTTGATGTAAGATAGACAGATTCAGACTCAGAAAACAGCAATTCTTCTCCCTTTGTCAGAAACATCACTTATGGAATGTGAGGACTAAAGAACAAAATAGAGGGGGATGGGACAAGCGATTAATTAAATTATTATTTTTTTTAATGGAAATCGCTCCAGACAAGGCACGAAGCCCCTTGATGTAAGATGGACAGATTCAGACTCAGAAAACAGCAATTCTTCTCCCTTTGTCAGAAGCATCACTTATGGAATGTGAGGACTAAAGAACAAAATAGTGGGAAGGGAGGGGGTAAGCGATTAATTAAATTTTTTTTTTAATGGAAATCGCTCCAGACAAGGCACGAAGCCCCTTGATGTAAGATAGACAGATTCAGACCCAGAAAACAGCAATTCTTCTCCCTTTGTCAGAAACATCACTTATGGAATGTGAGGACTAAAGAACAAAATAGTGGGAGGGGGGGGGGGCGAGACTGTCGAAAATAAACCCAAGGTCCACTTTCTACTCTCCTAAAAAGATAAATGGGTTACCATTTCTTCATCTACAATTTAAATCAAATTATTCATGCAGTTTCATCAACACAACAGACATGGTCTGGAAAGAGTCACGTAGACAAGAATACAAAAAACATGTTGAGTCAGTAGATGCGCCAGTACTAGAAACATGTGGTTGAGTCTGGGTCGTTTATCTCACCTCACCCAAGTCGGAGCTGAAGGGGGCGATACAGGAATATGCCGCCTTGTCACCTTGACGCTTAAACACAAACTGTGAAAAAGGGGTGGGAAAATAGAAATGAGAAAGTTTGGCGGAAGTGCTTGCCGCACAAAAGTGCTCTGACCGGACACTGTATCAATCATTCCGCGAGTGTGGATAAACTAACGCAAAAGAAAATAGATCGTAATCATATAACTGTTACATAATACAAGTAGTTTGTGTCTTGTTTTTTATTTAATATTGCATTTAATAAAGGATACTATTACAGGTGTCGCCATCTTGTCTGCCTATACATAAAGCTCAAATCATAACTTTGTTGCAACCCACGGACGACAAAATGGAGTTAAGATAAGTTTGACTTCTTGCTTGAAAGCAAGATAATTTCAAAGCTGGATGTGATAAAAAAAAATTTTAAACCCACAGATATTATGCCAAACAACTGATTTTAGAAATTTCTGAATCTAACTTCGAACAATCTTGTTTACGGAAATTTGCGGGATTTTGCAGGACCATCATTAGATCGAAAGAAAAAAAAACGGCGCTTCTCTGTAGTTTCACAATAACATTAAAATATTTAAAGAAATGTATAATATAGAAGATCGCCTTCATAACAAAGTGTCGATCTTCTAGTTTGACGTCGTAAATTATCGAGGAAATTGTTGAGCTCGTTAGGCCACGCCCACGCCATATTTGGAGTGCCCATATATGAATTGAATGCTTGTTTACGTTTTGATTTTTTTTTTGGATTTTTGGACACAATATATTTTAAACATTATTGTTACACCATTATTTAATTATTTTTACACCATTATTTAACAAAATAAATAGATTTTTATACGATATTTTAAACATAACCAAACAAATAGATTTTTATACGATATTTGAAACATTTTTACTTACCATGATTTCAAAAGTATATCAACAGATTTTTACACGAAATTTTAAATAGATTTTTATACGATATTTGAAACATTTTTACTTACCGTGATTTCAAAAGTATATCAACAGATTTTTACACGAAATTTTAAGTTTCAAAACAAAATACATAGATTTTTATACGATATTTTAAACATTTATTTACAATACACGATATATTGTTGTGATATACAATGCAACATTTTCTGGAAACATTTACCGTCTCCATAGGGGTACGTGTCATTCCGCCACCGCCATTCAAATTCCCTCAAATACGATTGGAATAGTTGGTGGCTCGTACCGTTAATGCGTTTAAGTTTCTTCTTCGCATGTGACCACAAGCCCTCAATGTTTTGTGTATGAGTGCCGGATATAGGGTCCACAAAATACTGCGAGTGATTCACTGTTGAATGCTGAAAAGCACCCGGCAAATTTCGGATTCCGCTATATGATCTCCACTCATCCGTGTGGATCATAGAGCCATTTTCACAGTGTTTCCAGAAAATGTTGCATTGTATATCACAACAATATATCGTGTAACATTGTAAATAAATGTTTAAAATATCGTATAAAAATCTATTTATTTTGTTAAATAATGGTGTAAAAATAATTAAATAATGGTGTAACAATAATGTTTAAAATATATTGTGTCCAAAAATCCAAAAAAAAATCAAAACGTAAACAAGCATTCAATTCATATATGGGCACTCCAAATATGGCGTGGGCGTGGCCTAACGAGCTCAACAATTTCCTCGATAATTTACGACGTCAAACTGAAAGATCGCCAAAAAACACGATTTTATGTATCGCACGCCATTTTTTTTTCATTTTCTAGTGCTTTTCCATGAAAATCAAAAAATATGAGTTATCTCCTTCCTCCCTTGGCGACCCATGATAAATCTGGCGATTGATAGATACAATATGGCGGCCAACCGATAAAATCGTTTTGTTTTTTTTTATTTAATAAATACTGGATGAATTTGCGTAATTTTTGGTGTACAGTCTTTTTTTAGCTAACATGTAAGTACATAAAGTTTATACATTTCTTTAGCTATTTCTTTTTTAAGAGAAGCCGAACATGTCATTGTGAAACTACAGAAGCACAAAAAAAAAAACGACTGGAGAAAAAAGCCGCCCACGTTTGTACATGTGGGAGCACAGAAAGTGTGTGACATTTCGTGGAAAAAAGTATTTCTACCAAGAAGACGCAAAAGTGTTTTATGAAACAATGAATTCCATGTTTATAAATAAACATCAAACCCATTTAAAAAGAAAAAACAAAGATCTAAAAGATTTTCTTTTCTTTTTTTTCTGTGGCTGACCCTAACTCGCCCCCTCCCTCCCTCCTCCCCACACGGCCAAAGAAAGAATCCTTTGATTTTTCTTTACAGTCCATCAGTCGGTTTCTTTTTCATTTTTATCAAAGATTTTCGTTTAGAAAATGTACTTATATATATATATATATATATATATATATATATATATATATATATATATATATATATATATATATATATATATTTGTTTTGAACGTATACGTTTCATCCTTTCGGGAATCGTCAGTGTAGAGATAATTATTCATACCGGTCGCCGGACTCGAATCCTGAAACACGGGTCATGCTTCAAACTTATATATATATATATATATATATATATATATATATATATATATATATATATATATGAATACGTTTTTTTTGTAAGTACATAGTTTTAAAATGCATTTCAATAATAATGGCGAGGTAGCCATAATTACCGGAGAACGGAGAAAAAAAAATATTCTTCTTCCTTAAGGAAGAATAATTTTTAATTCTTTTTGCTTACGTAATATAGGCCTCTCCGTTCTCGGTAATTATGGCTACCTCGCCATTATTATTGAAATGCATATATATATATATATATATATATATTATTAAATGGACAGTATACATTAATTTGATCTTCCATCGATACCTTTGGTTTCACGGAAACACTGGAAACTCAACCAAAGATACCAAATGTGCGTCATACGATCAAAACATCGACTGATGAATTGGCTACATTTGGTATCTTCAGATCTGTGGGTTGACTTTCCATGAACCAAAGATACTGATGGAAGATCAAACGAATGTATAGTGTCCATTGAATGATATATATATATATATATATATAATTTTTATATTATATAAACGTCAGCAAATGCAGGTAACAAATTTTAGTAAATTCATCAAAAAACAGTTTTTATTTGCATAAAATTGTTTTAGCCTACCTTCATGATATACATAATGCTCAAAAAAATATACAAAACATAAATTTTCTTGAAGGGAATATCATCAGTCAGTGCTCATAAAAAGTTTACCCTCTAGTCCGGAAAAAAACTGAAATGCATTCAGTATTCTGTGTGGCAGAATGTGTACTTGTTATCGTAGCTGAGACCACTCGTCTTCTTGAAAGCATTGGATATCAAGCTTTGATCTTGGGCAGCCATTATCATTCTCTCCTGATCATAGTAGAGCGATGTGTGTGTGTGTTATTTTAAAGCCATTTTACCTCACCCAGAAGAAGTTGTATTTCCCTCTTTTCTGCCCACGTTCATTTGTTTCTTTGCCGCTTCAACCCATCCCATTTTTGGCTTTTGTTTATTTTACTTGTGGGAATGTCAACAAAATAGCTTTGTGCACTTTTTCTGCTTCTATTCGTGTTCACGCAGACCTTTGCGAGGTTGCAAAAAGGGGCAACAGATGTTCACGCTTACTATCACCCCCCCCCATTCTTCTCTGGTTCGTAATTAGAACAATGGATGCCGTCAAGCCAAGGGAATCAGCTATGCTGAGTTCAAATCCCATCGGATCTGTTTTGATCATTTATGCACTAATAATATTGGGGAAGGTATGAACCCACAATTTTACCACATCAGCTGTGAGTAAAAATGGACACTTCAATTGACTATATACATTAGGTAATGTGATTCGACATTAAATGGCCCACAAAGGGTTGATTTGCTCTAACTTAGACAAACCAACTCTCTGCTTCTTTTTGTTCTTTTACCTCTCTCTCTTTTTCTTCCTCTCTCTCTCTCACTTCCCTCCCTCTCTCTCTCTCACTTCCCTCCCTCTCTCTTTTTCTTTCTCTCTCACTGTCTGTGCTCTTTCTCCCCCTCTCTCACACCCCCTCTCTCTCTCTCCATTCTATAATAACGACAAATGTGCATTTGTATGTAAATAAATATCAATCCGTCCAGTCACACAAAAGATAGTGAGTAAAAAAAACGTGCCCCCCCCCCTCCAGACGAAACCATTCCAATTGGTATGGGGAAATGAGGAAGCAAATAGCAAGTCAGACAAGTCCCCCCGCCTGCAATGAATTCGGACAGAAATCTTCCACTCTAAATGAAAAGTCAACGGTGGGTATTTTTTTAGGTCATTAGAATTGATAATAATAATAATAATAATTTATATATGAAAATTGAATTACTGACATAATTCTATGAATATTAGTGCGAACACTGGCGAAGCATAATTTTTTTACAGAAGGTGTACACTAATGGGGAGCATATTGGTCTTAATTTATTGTTGTTTCTATAAAAAATTCTCAGGGTATCATAATTTTTAACTGATATGCGTTTCAGTGCTGTGTTGTTTGAGGAACGGGTGAAAATCGGATACAGACAGACAATGTTTCTCTTTTATATGAAGACTATGGAGCTGCTACCCCGCTGACTGCAGCATGGTCGTTTTCGAGTCCAATGTTAGTAGTGTAGTGATAGAATTATGTTACCTTGGAGATGTGCTGTCATCGGGTGGAGGCTGTGAACTCGCGGCAGCTACACGTTGCGAGTCTGCCTGGAGACAGTTTAGAGAGCTCCTACCAATCCTGGCAAACAGACACCTGCCAGCAACTACGAGAGGTCATGTATACTCATGTGTCAGAAGTGTGCTGGTGTATGGCTCCGAAACTTGGGCAGTCTCGGCCGGCATACTAAAGAAACTGCACCGTAATTACAAGGCCATGGTCAGACGAATCTATTTGGTGAGGCCTGAACAAAGTATACCTTAGTGGTTTCTACTCGTGCAGTTCAACTTGGAAAGCCTCGCGGACATCATGCAGAAGAGCAGACTGCGTTGGTTGGGGCACGTCGAGCGCAGCAATGGCTGGATTGCTACAGTCTGACAGTTGAATGTGCCAGCAGAGAAGACCACCACAGGCAGACTCAAGTTGTCTTGGGAGGACGTGATAGGAGAGGCGTAGGTATGGATTCCGTTGGGCCTCGTCAAAGATAAGAATGGAGGGGAAGACTTAGATCGAGACTAGACAATCAGGCACCACCCTCATCAGAGGATTAATTGTGGCCTGATTCAACAAATAAACCGGTGGTTGTTGATGATGATGATGCTGAATATTAACAAATTCTGGTTAAATAATCAAATTCAGCCCAGATTCAACCATCGTCTGCAATCCTCAAGGTGTTAGTCGTATCATTCACCTGACATAAACCATTAAGCCTTGTCCTCGAGTGGCTTTTGGGTTTTTTTTTTAAAGACTAGCAAGGTGACTCGACGTTGCTCGGGTATTAATAGGGAACGCTATGTCCTTTTTTCACTCTGCTCATCACACCATATTACTTTCTTTCTTTTTTACCCCCCCCCCCTGTTTTGCTCCCTAATATTTTATTTTTAATGGAAATCGCTCCGGACAAGGCATGAAGCCACTTGATGAAAGAAGCTAACAAGAACGAAATATGATTATCGCAAAGACAAGAGATGCCTATTGGTCTTGAAAAAAACAACACTATAGGTAGGAGGAAAAGAGTCAGCAGGAAGAGAGTTCGGCAAGCCTGCGGTTTTTGGAAAGAAGATACTGAAATAGAAAGCTGTATTACAATGAGGTATCAAAACAGCGAATTGATGGAGACCACTAGACCAACAAGTCAAATGAGCTGGAACAAAAGAAGCAAGGAATAGATCACATAATTCTGAAGAACACATACCATAATAGTATTATAGAAAAGACTGAGACTAGCAACATCACCTCTGTGAGAGAGAGGGTGGGGAGCCTATCAAATTACAGATTCCTTTTCGTACCTCATTAAGAATCCTGAAATTGGACAGAGATTCACCAGCCCAAATATGACAACAGTCTTGACATGGTCTTTGTGTTTACTCCTTCTTCCTCCTCTCGTTTCGCCCCCTAATATAGTCGGAAGAAGCTGAAATGTTGGAAAACTTTCTGAATTAGTGTCTTATACACATGGTTTAAATTTCATTAAAATCAGATGTACCTATTTGTAAGTTTTAAGGAATTTCACCCCCATATTGCTCCCTTAGAGATTCAGCACATCTATTGTCGTCCGCCAGAGAATTTTATCCATATGATTTAAATAAGATATATTTGAAGTTTTTTAAGAGGGGTTCTGCCCCCATAGTTCTACCAGGTGGGAACTTAGAGATTCAAGACCACTTCCATTGTTTTCCCCGGTAAATTTTACCTAAGAATACACTTTTAGGTTTTATGTAGATTCTCTAACCTTTCTTTCTATAGGGAACACCCACATTGACATATATATATATATATATGAGAGAGAGATAATGATGAACTCTTATGATGTAATTGCATATAATAGCAATTAAAAAATATTTTACCAAGAAAAATACTAAATTTTGTTTCTTTTCTTCCAGGAAATAGATCTACAGCACCTAGTCCCCCAACAACTGCACACTCCGAGAATCCAGAAGCAGCAGCAGCAGCTGCACATGCACCAGTAACACCTTTAAAAATACCACTCCCCCTCGAAGAACATGACGAACCTATCAAAGAACGGGTTTACCTCAGCTCATGGGATCCTGTAAGTTCTGTTACATTTTTGTTTCTGTTTAGGGCGAGGGGGAGGGGGCTTGTTTGGGGCAAAAATATTTAAAAGAAAGAGAATCGTACTTTTTATTGAATTATGAGGGAAAGCTGATGACGGCTGATAGCCAGAAACATGTGTCCATTAATTACTTTTATGTACTTAAAATTAATTTTTATATATATATAAAATTAATTTATATATATATATATATAAAATTAAAATAATGACACGTCCTAATCAAGAGCGACTCAATGCAATATTCTGTATACGCTTTACCTACCGCTTAGGAAAAAAACCAATAACAAACTATGTAACGTAATTAAAATATATATACGGGTGATTGGAAAGTAACGCCTTATACTTGTAAGTTATATTTGTAAGGGTGGAGTAAGATTTATGAATTATGCGTTATTTTGTCCTTTAGTCCTCACATTCCACAAGCTATTTTTTTTGACAATGGAGTAAAAAATGCTGTTTGCTGGCTCAGCTGCTGTTTTCAATACTCTCATAGTATTCATCATCTGTCAATCTATCCATTTTGTTGACCCTAACCTTCGACTTGGTTTTTAGCCTTGATAAATGTTGACTCATTAGTGAAAAAGGAAAAAATTTCCTTGTGAAATCAGTTGATGCAGTTTCCAGGCGATTGCTGGCACCCATATCGAGTTTTGAATAAAACCCCATGCTATACACTTTCTAGTCATTTCTTGTGAAAATTATATTTCAGTAATAAATTACGAGCACTATATAATAGAGAGTTACTTTCCATTAACCCTGTATGTATATATATATATATATATATATACATATTATATATATATATATATATACATATTATATATATATATATATATATACATATTATATACATATATATATATATATATACATATTATATATATATATATATATATATATACATATTATATATATATATATATACATATATATATATATATATATATACATATATATATATATATATATATATATACATATTATATATATATATATATACATATTATATATATATATATATACATATATATATATATATATATATACATATATATATATATATATATATATATACATATTATATATATATATATATATACATATTATATATATATATATATATATACATATTATATATATATATATATATATATATACATATTATATATATATATATATATATATATACATATTATATATATATATATATATATATATACATATTATATATATACATATTATATATATATATATACATATTATATATATATACATATTATATATATATATATACATATTATATATATATACATATTATATATATATATACATATATATATATATATATATATACATATCATATCATATATATATATATATATATACATATTATATATACATATTATATATATATATATATATATACATCTTATATATATATACATATATATATATATATACATATTATATATATATATATATATATATACATATTATATATATATACATATATATATATATATACATATTATATATATATATATATATATACATATTATATATATATACATATATATATATATACATATTATATATATATACATATATATATATATACATATTATATATATATACATATATATATATATACATATTATATATATATACATATATATATATACATATTATATATATATATATACATATATATATATATACATATTATATATATATATATATATATACATATTATATATATATATATACATATTATATATATATATATATATATACATATATATATATACATATTATATATACATATTATACATATATATACATATTATATATATATATATATATATATATATATATATTATATATATATGTATGTATATATAATGAGATGGGAATTTTGAAAAAAACAAGAAACGTTATTTTAAAAAAAATATATTTAATAAATGAATAAAATCATTTTCCATAAATATATGTCTGAGACTTTCGCCGATAAAACAGCCTTGTCAAAGTATAATTTCCTTTCTTTCTTTTTTTTTTCCTGTTCATCTTGCCGTGTTAAAATCGCAAGTAAATCTCCTCGTGGTCATGAAAGATTATTTATCGTCTGGTCTTGTTGACAAACTTGAAGAAAGTGAAATTGAAAATATTAAATATATATATATATATATATATATATATATATATATAAAATAATAACGTTTCTTTTCTTTTTTTTTTCAAAATTCTATAATACAATTTTTTTTCAAAAATTTCTGCGGATGTGTGACTCCTTCTTCAATATATATATATATATATATATATATATATATATATATATATATATATATATATATATATGTGTATATGTAACTTTTTAGTCTTTGCGGATTTTTCTGATGATTCTATAGTGTGGCAAAGACGATATTGACATAAAAATGTTGTTTGCCTCACGGCAAATGAAACGGACCGTAAAAAATACATATCACAGAAATGTTATGTTTTTGGAAATGTGAATAAAATAAAAATAAAAACATGGTTATTGGAATATAAACGAATCGTCTAGACCCTTGGGTATATTAGGAATAAAACAAAGTCAAAGCTTTCGGCAATTGCAAATCGAGAATTATTTTCTTTTATTGTTGTTGAACTTGTTTTTGCTTTGTTAGGAAAAAGCTGAATGACTTCCATGTGGAAAATACGTTATCAATTAAAAAGCGATCTCATTGGAGCTGAGAAAATCAAGTAATGTATTAATAGCTAGACAAAATAAAAAGAAGCCAGTCAAAAAAAAAACGAAGCCGGTTTTATTCAAAATTATTGTCTGACAAGGAATGTAAACCGGTATCGTCCGGGCCTTTGGGTCTGGATTTATGCCGGTCTATTGGGGGTTGTCGGTCCTGTGCAGTTCTAGGAGGTGCACCCTCCCAGGCTTTGCCTCCCCTCTTTGGGGAGGAGTAAGTTTATTGCTTACTGTCTGAGGCGCCTCTACCGGGGAATGCCGACGTGGCTGCCCAGGCAATTTTTAAACAGCCAGAGTGCTCAAATTCTCGAGCGCTGGTTCTTTCCCACTTTCCCGACCTTGTGTCACATCTTACCTTGTGGGAGGAAGATAAATAGAAAGGAATGTCTTCACAACTAAAAAAAAAAAAAAAAAAAAAAAATTGAATCTTAAGAATCATTTTGAAAAAGATTAAAGTAGAAACATTTTGTGGATTAAAAATAACACAGAATTAAGATGGCACTTGGTAGAGTGCGTACCTCCACCAATGCTCAACAGTTAAAAGAAAGAAGAAAAAAACTACAGGATAAAAGCATTAAAATGGAATAGAAATCAACAGATAAATTAAAAGAACATCTGTTATAGTAAGTATTTTAAATAATTAATACATTGATGGCTTTCCGTCGATCCTTGAAGTGGTTGGCCACAACAGAAGGGATGGCAAACATCCCCATGGCCTGACGGTATTTCCCTTCTCAAACGGTAACTAGAATTGGAAAGTTCCCGCTAACATTTGTACATTTTTTTTGTATTTGAAAAAAAATTAAATAAATGCGCTTTATTTTTATTATTATATTTGTACTCACTAGGAGTTCTCACAGGTCATCATCAGTGATTGCTCACTAATAATAACCGGTGGTGTTCCCTGGAGTCTGGGTGACAACAAGTCTCCCCAGATTTCCAGTACTTTCCACCTCTTCCTATAACCTTCCGATAATGAAGTTGCATTATCGCAACAGCCGCTTACCATTGATTTCTCGCTGGCAACGATCATTGGTCATCATTGGGATTTGGGTGGCAATAAGCCTCCCAAAGGTCCCAGTACTCTTCACACTCATCCTATAAATTTATAATTTTAACAGATTATTTAAGAACAGGATGTAACCTCTAATTTTCTTCAGGTGCGTCTTGTTGAATTGAAAATCTCTTATTAAATCTATGGGGGTAGCTTGTTCTCATTCCGTCAGCCATGACCGAGTAGAAGGCTTTAGTAAATCCATAAGGACTCCGTGGTGTAACGGCTAAAAGTGCTAAGTAATAATCAGTTCTAAGCGACAGTCTTATGGAGGTTGAAGGTTCAATCCTCAGTATGGGCGATGTTCTACTTTGTCATGGCTGACAGAACGAGAGCAAGCTATCCCTGTGGATTTAATAAATGATTATGTTCGAAATTCCGTACAGATTTCCGAGTTCGATAAGATGCACCTGTAGAGATTACATCGGAGATTACATCGGAGATTACATCGGCCGAAACATTGTGAGAATAACATCCAAGATAAGAACAGTAATTGGAATAATTCAAATTAGAATTGTTATTGTTTATTTCATTACAGTTTAATTAGTTTCATAAAATTTTCATTAAAGTTTTATTAGTTTAATTAAATTTTTATTAAAGTTTTATTAGTTTCATTAAATTTTCATTAAAGTTTTATTAGTTTCATTAAATTTTCATTAAAGTTTCATTAAAGTTTCATTAAAGTTTCATTAAAGTTTTATTAAAGTTTCATTAAGGTTTTATTAAAGTGTCATTAAAGTTTCATTAAAGTTTTATTAAAGTTTTATTAAAGTTTCATTAAAGTTTTATTAGTTTTATTAAAGTTTTATTAGTTTCATTAAATTTTCATTAAAGTTTTATTAAAGTTTCATAAAAGTTTTTTTAGTTTTATTAAAGTTTTATTAGTTTCATTAAATTTTCATTAAAGTTTTATTAGTTTTATTAAAGTGTCATTAAAGTTTCATTAAAGTTTTATTAGTTTTATTAAAGTTTTATTAGTTTCATTAGGGTTTCATTAAAGTTTTATTAAAGTTTCATAAAAGTTTTTTTAGTTTTATTAAAGGTTTATTAGTTTCATTAGGGTTTCATTAAAGTTTTATTAAAGTTTCATAAAAGTTTTTTTAGTTTTATTAAAGTTTTATTAGTTTCATTAAATTTTCATTAAAGTTTTATTAGTTTTATTAAAGTTTTATTAGTTTTATTAAAGTTTTATTAGTTTTATTAAAGTTTTATTAGTTTCATTAAAGTTTTATTAGTTTCATTAAAGTTTTATTAGTTTTATTAGTTTCATTAAAGTTTTATTAGTTTTATTAAAGTTTTATTAGTTTCATTAAATTTTCATTAAAGTTTTATTAGTTTTATTAAAGTTTTATTAGTTTCATTAAATTTTCATTAAAGTTTTATTAAAGTTTTATTAGTTTTATTAAAGTTTTATTAGTTTCATTAAAGTTTTATTAGTTTTATTAAAGTGTCATTAAAGTTTCATTAAAGTTTTATTAGTTTTATTAAAGTTTTATTAGTTTCATTAGGGTTTCATTAAAGTTTTATTAAAGTTTCATAAAAGTTTTATTAGTTTCATTAAATTTTCATTAAAGTTTTATTAGTTTTATTAAAGTTTTATTAGTTTCATTAAGGTTTTATTAAAGTGTCATTAAAGTTTTATTAAAGTTGTATTAGTCACAGTTTTCGACAGTCGAGTGAATGCAATGAAAAAAAACGACATTGTGATCTAATATAAAATAGCTTCTGTCCCATTTTAAGAAAATTAAAAACCAAGCTCAAGCTCCTGTCCCATTTTAAGAAGGTTGAAAGCCAAGCTCTTACTACTGTCCCATTTTAAGAATGTTGAAAGCCAAGCCCTAGCTACTGTCCTATTTTAAGAGGGTTGAAAGCATAGCTCCAGCTCCTGTCCTATTTTAATGAGGTCGAAAGCCAAGCTCTAGCTTCTGTCCTATTTTAAGAAGGTTGAAAGCCAAGCTCTAGCTACTGTCCCATTTTAAGAAGGTTGAAAGCCAAGCTCTAGCTACTATCCCATTTTAAGAAGGTTGAAAGCCAAGCTCTAGCTACTGTCCTATTTTAAGAAGGTTGAAAGCATAGCTCCAGCTCCTGTCCTATTTTAATGAGGTCGAAAGCCAAGCTCTAGCTTCTGTCCTATTTTAAGAAGGTTGAAAGCAAAGCTCTAGCTACTGTCCCATTTTAAGAAGGTTGAAAGCCAAGCTCTAGCTCCTGTACTATTTTAAGAAGGTTGAAAGCCAAGCTCTTACTACTGTCCCATTTTAATAAAGTTGAAAGCCAAGCTCTAGCTACTGTCCCATTTTAATAAGGTTTAAAGCCAAGCTCTAGCTACTGTCCCATTTTAATAAGGTTTAAAGCCAAGCTCTAGCTACTGTCTCATTTGTATAAGGTTGAAAGCCAAGCTCTTACTACTGTCCCATTTTAAGAAGGTTGAAAGCTAATCTCTAGCCACTGTCCCATTTTAAGAAGGTTGAAAGCTAATCTCTAGCTACTGTCCCATTTTAAGAAGGTTGAAAGTAAAGCTCTAGCTACTGTCCCATTTTAAGAAGGTTGAAAGTAAAGCTCTAGCTACTGTCCCATTTTAAGAAGGTTGAAAGCCAAGCTCTAGCTACTGCCCTATTTTAAGAATTGTTGACCTGGAGAAACGAAACGAAGCAAAGCTGTGTGTAATTATAAATATTATTTTATTTCAAAAATTTAAATTAGGTATAAACTTAATTCAGTGTTAATAAATATTTTTTTATTGACACTTCATGTAAACTTTATTGCTTATTGTTTTCTGTTAAGCGTTCGTTTTTTGTTCAACACATTCTGGTCAATCTAAAACGTGACCCTTGGCAGCCATATTGGACGAACTTGAGATTATTTAAGAAGTGTGTGCCTGTGTGTGTCTGTGCATTATTTCTAGCTTTGATAATTACACATTGAATTATTATTTCGATGTTTTAAATTTTTATTTATTTATTGTTTAATTTTGTTCACTCCAAATAAGGTATATTGCCTCTGTTTGAACTGCTATATAAATTATCTTAGCAAATTCTGACTCTGATGAATAATATCTTAAATCTAGAAAAAAATATTCATTGTTTGACTCTAAACTGGTGCAGAACGCGTCAGGGTTAGGGTTTTCCAGACATTTCATGTACTAACTAAAGGGAAATAACTTTGATTGTGTGTGCATTATTTCTAGCTTTGATAATTGAATTATTTTTTTTTTTATTTATTTAATTTAACTCGTTTGAACTGTTATATCAATTATCTTAGCAAATTCACATCGCTGCCAATAAAAGACACCAGTTACACGACCGCCTGGCATCTTATAGGGATGGCCTTGTATAGAAATAGATTTGAGGAAAAGTGCAAGTGTTATCCATTTTTTCACTGTTTTCTGTTCATCGTGCAGATGTTTTGAAAAAAAAAAAAAAAATCTTTATTCTTAAAAAGTGTAAGTCGGTTAATATCAAGGTCACCATGACATGACACTCCCAACTTGTGATTCTACGCACCTGCCAGACGATGGGCAAAAGATTTTCTCAGTAGAAATAATAATTGCAAGTATTAAAAAAAACATTACTCCATTTGATTGAGAACTAGAAAAATACCCCAAACAGAACGAAGATTAAATCAAGATATAACGATAATAAACCTTATGTCTAGAATCCTTATTCCAATTTTGATCAAAGTCCTTTACATGATTGTGATTCTAGAAAATATCTCAAATTTAAAGCTTAAGCAGTCTTAAGAAGAACTTGAAATTCAGGGAAGTTTACTGTTGTAGACCCGTGCTAGGGGTCACAAAGATAACAACCACAAATTGTGACAGGTTAAAATATACAATGTATTTATTCATAGCAATACAGTAACGCCACTAAATGTGGTAGGAGATGACCGGATTCCTACCATGCGGTAAGACATGAATAGGAATGTCCTCGATATTTAACACCTACCCACATTAGGAGTATGTGACACAAGGTCGGAAAGTGGGATTTGAAAAGCCAGCGCCCGAGAACGTGAGCGCTTTAGCCATTAAAAATTGCCTGGACAGCCCCGTCGGCATTCCCCGGTAGGGGCGCCTCAGGCAGTAAGCTATCAACTTACTCCTCCCCAAAGAGGAGAGGCAAAGCCTGGGAGGGTGGACCTCCTAGAACTGCACAGGACAGACCCATAGACCGGCGGAATCATGCCCCGAAGGCCAAGACAACACCGGTCTATAGGGTGTAGTATCCATCGGAACAGATACCACACGTGGACACTCACATGATAGGAATGTCCTCTGTTTGAGTCTTTGCAACCATGGTATTTATTATAGATGGTTGCTTCCATTAGTTCTTCAATAGGGGTGATTTGTACCCCACAACATTTACTTAATTGGTGTCTAATGGACTATATATCAAATTCAATACAAATCAGAAATATTTGAATTTTCAAATGAGAGGTTGTACCCATATTATGGGCCCCTCAAAATCCTTAAAAATATCCCAAATAAATAAACTGAAATTTGGGAAATATGCATTAACTGATGTTTAATACTTATTGTTACAATTTCACAAAAATCGGAGCTATCTGAATTTTCATGAAAAAACAAACAAACTCCTATTTACCTCCTTTATATAATTGGCTAGTCAGAAGAATAGTTGATTTGTCAACTTAAATACGACACAATAATTTTATATGTTAGATTTATACACGTGATAATTGCTAGTAATCTTCTAAAATAATATATATATATATAGATAGATAGATAGAAGGATGAAAAGGAATTAGAAAAGCGACGGAGGCAGATCTTTTTTCAATTCAGTTGCTCAATGCAAGGTATATTCTGCAAAAAAGCAATTTATTTAATTAATTTTTATCTAAATCTTATCATCAGTGGAAATTGCTGGGATAGATAAGTTGGCGAAAAGCCAAGATTTAAAATTTGAATAAGTATAACAAAGATTGTGGGGGAAAAAAAACGAGGCAAAAAGTTGCCCGAATGCAAGCAAGTGTCCGATTGTAAAAAAATCCGGTGTCCAAAAGTCCAGTGGAGAAAGTGGTTTGTAGGTAGGCCGTTAGAAGGCACGAGAAATAAATTGAGAGGTTTCAAAGATAAACTCCAGAAACCACCGTCTTCAGGTGCGGCCAAAATAGATACAATCCAGAGGGTAAAAAGTCCAATAGAGGGTTCGTGAGGTAGGAAATATTAGCCATATTAAAAAGTCTTCCTGGGCTGAAAATCCGTTGCTTTTCTAATTCCTTTTCATCCTTCTATCTATCTATCTATCTATCTGCTCTATCCGGTATATTGAGCTGTATACTTTTCACAATAGGTTTTACCTTTCCTAAAAGTTCGATTTTAGTTCTCTACTTTATATATATATATATATATATATATATATATATATATATATATATATATATATATATATATATATAAACTTTTATTTTCATCATTCATTTTCTGAAGTGTGTATATATATATATATGGAGAGAGAAACTCATTTATCCCTTTTCCTCTATGAACTACTCTTGTTCCGATGGATACTGCACCCCATAGATCGGTATTGTCTTGACCTTCGGGGCTTGATTTACGCCGGTCTATGAGTCTGTCCTGTGCAGTTCTAGGAGGTCCATCCTCCCAGGCTTTGCCTCCCCTCTTTGGGGAGGAGTAAGTTTATTGCTTACTGCCTGAGGCGCCCCTACCGGGGAATGCCGACGGAGCTGCCCAGGCAATTTTTAAACCCCACTTTCCCGACCCGACCTTGGGTTACATCTTACTTGTGGGAGTAAGATAAAAACTGGCCTTGTGCCTAACTCCTGGAGAGGAGTAAATCAATACTCTTGTCCCTCGTCGGTAAATCTTTCTTTCAATATTCTTCCCTCCTACTCCCACGTTTTCTTTCTCTCTTTTTTATTTATAACTAGCTGACATTGCCTGCCTGCTATCGCTTCGCAAAGTTTGTCACTTGAAAATAAAAATAAAAATAAAAATTTTGAATAATAAAAATTTCATTCATAAGCATCTTGTAAACACGAGACAAAAACTTTCGCATTTATTCATATAAATAAATAAATATCAACATTTTTGATATTTTCGATACAAATTTATTAATTTTTCCTTTTTAGTGAATCACTGTATTTTAGTGAATCACTTTATTTATCGACAAAACTATTGCATATATATAGGAAAATAAGACAATAAAATTACAAATGAATACAACCAAACATTAATTTCTTATGACCTGTTTGAAAAATAGTTATGCAAATTAGGCATGCAAAGAGCTGTGTTTGACTCTTTCGTCTTTACTATATATACAGTATTTCAAATTACTATGTTATAATATTGATTTAAGTAACAGTAAGTTTTTATGGTAATATAGATGTGATAAATGAAAAAACTTTCGCATTTATTCATTTACACATGTTCGAAGATGTAAAAGAAAATTGTGATAATTGTTAATAATTGCTAATAATTTTGGGATGGTCAATTTATGCTGCCATCATTCCTTGAATAACATGGCTTATCGTCCCAGAAATATTTTCCCATCCTCAAGTGCTGCGCTGCTAAGGGCTCGACCCCGATGCTCTATTTAATCGTCGCCCACATCCCGTTTTGCTTTTGATGTACAAATAGAATGACCGATGAAGAATTAGTTCTGCCAGAATTTTCAAAGTTCAGCGAAGACGACATATTATTTTCCGCTCGAGTCACGTGCTTTTGTTTGTCATTTACAAATATTTTATTTTCGGACAATTTTTAAATGTGAAAAGTTGAAATTAAAACAGATGACGAGCAAACAAACCCAACGTTACCCGGGATCAATTTTTGCGTTTCAACCATGTCATACATGCAGAAAAACAAACTGCCGGCATTATTACAAAACACATGAAAGTTCACAATTATTAGCTATACCTTGTCAACTCCTTGTTTTTGTATGCGCCCCTTCTGTGATCCTTCCAGACTTAGGGTTTGTTGTCCTGAAATCAAAATGACTAAGTCAAGACAAAACTGTTGGAAGACAGAGGAAGTTCATTCAATTTGATCTTTGTTCCAAATACTAACTAGTCATGTAAAAATGCAGTAGGTTGCATTTTTTTTTAGTGATGTATGCGAATGGCAGACGTTGCAGGTGTTAGACGCTCGGTCAGAGGAAGAGGGGGAGGAGCACAGAGAAATTTGAAAATGTCCTTTATTTTATATCAGGTCACCCAGAACATTATTTGAAATAAAATAAGTATCTCGTAAAAAACAGAATCATGCTGAGACCAGAAATTAATGTTTTTAGATTGTCTCTGTGATAAGCCGGCTGAGTAGACTGTCTGGTAGTTATCTCTAATGTATATCTCAAGTAACCAGTGCCTGGGTGGTCTGGTGATGACCAGTGAGAAAGACTCGGTCAGGAGGAAAGGAGATGGGAGGAGGAAACCTGGCGCTTTAGGCATGACAGGAAGATGGGTTTTCTGGGAGAGCTGGCAAGTAGTTGAAGCTGGATGGGCACATCTGGAGCTCTTAGCTATAGGATTGTGCTGGACTTATCTTTTTTAGGTTGGGCAAGTCTCGTTTTGCAAGTCTGCCATTCAGCCTATTGCCGGATAGATTTTGGTGAACATACCTAATTTAATAATTGTCACGTAAAAGTGTGTGGCGCGTCTGAAGTGACGCGTGAAAGAATGACGGGTGGAATGTTAAAGGTTGCCCCTTCTTCCCGTGTTCTACCATCCGCGACTTGGTGAACAGCGCCCAAACAAACTGGTGAGAGTACCATTGGGTCAAACTTCACCAAACATGAATATTGATGACATTAATCTTACAACGCTGTGTGACAAAGTGACCTACTTGAAGCGTGGAATTTGATTACGGTTGGAAAACAACCAGTTCTAACTTAGTATGTTATTATGGGATGTATAAGGAACCCTCATGCCGAAATTATTTAAGATCCGATATAGCAAAAGTTTTAAAATGGATCTCTCTCCCTCCCTCCCTCTCTCTCCCATCCTCCCTCCCTCTCTCTCCCATCCTCCCGCTCTCTCCCCCTCTCTCTCTCCCTCCCCTTCTCTCTCCCTCCCCTTCTCTCTCCCTCCCCTTCTCTCTCCCTCCCCTTCTCTCTCCCTCCCCTTCTCTCTCCCTCCTCCTCTCTCTCTCTCCTTCTATCTCTCTCCTTCTCTCTCTCTCTCCCTCTCTGCATTTTAGCTCTCACATTCTTACGATCGAGCACTTTATTGACGCACTATATATATATATATATATATATATATATATATATATATATATATATATATAGCCGTTAAAAAAACTTAACAGTAAAAACATAGTTGTAAAGACACTAACACCACCTGATGATGATTTGACGAATTGCAAAAAAGGAAAGAAAAATATAACAAGAAACTCACGGAACTTGCATACACCAACTTGACCGAAATACTAAATGGACTATTCAGAAAATTAAAAATTAAAAAAAAAAAAGTCTTATCAAGCAAAAACACTCCGTGTTAATTAATAATGTTTGTCTAAATTAAAATATGCTGCCTAAATACACACACAATATATATATAATATATATATAATATATATAAATTATTTGTTTTTATTTGCATACGTATACGTTTCATCCTTACGAGAATCGTCAGTGTAAAGAAGATTATTTATACCGGTCGCCGGACTCGAACCCGGAACACGAGTCATGTTTCAAACTCAAAATCCGACGTCTTAGCCCACACGACCGTTATCAACAACCCAGTAAATCAGCGAGAGATTAATCCTATTTAAAGGTAGCCGTCGTCAAAGTGTTCTACTACTGAAAGGAATATATATATATATATATATATAATTTACCCTCCCTTGATTTGTGGAACAGACAAAACAAGACAGACAAGCTGATGGGTGTGTATAATTCGAGTTACACTTGACCAAACATTAATATTTACTATGTAAATTGTACAATGACGTTTGACAAAGAGATCCCTTCAGGCGTGGAATTATGTCGAATAGAAACGCGATATGTGGCGAAAAGGAACTCCCAGCACAATGTAGAACTAGTTTTTATAAAGTAAGTAATGTTGGTGTTGATCTTATCGTCGCAGTGTTTAGGAAAGCGCTGTATCTGATTTGTCGCAATAAAAAAAATCTGGAAGGTTAAGAAAAGTTTTACAAGTGATCAGTAGTGAACCTATGTTTGTCAACTTGGGTTAGGATTGTGTGTTCGTTCACTGGACAGGATCGTCTGCTCAATGTCTTCTGTCCGAATTCAGTACTTGATTTCGACACTGGCTGTAATAAAAAACGGGCTGTAATGTTGATCATGTGATCTTGATCACTGCTGTAACGAAAGGGAAAATCCTTTCGTTACAGTAGTGACCGAGACCACGTGATTACAACAAAATCACAACGCAAGTTTAAAACAAGTAAAAATGTTTTATTTTGAATGAAGGCAATCCATAATACAGGCCTGGCAAACATGCGACTGGGGTCCCCCGACTAGGAGCTGACATGTGAAGATCAAAATTACTACTAAATAATAATTACAGAGAAAAGCTTTTAGTAGTAAATTTGATCTTCACATGTCAGCTCCTAGTCGTGGACCCCAGTCGCATGTTTGCCAGGTCTGTATTATGGATCGCCTTGTTTTGAACCCATCCGTCTCTCAGACCAACAGAAACCAACCAAGCCCGTTTTTCAGATATCCTGTCATTCGGCAAGACCACTTAAGAATTATCAGCTGCTAAATCACTGGATTCATTCTTTCCGGGAGGGAGGGGGGGGGGTCAACTGGGGCAGAATTAGTCATTTAGAGCAATTTTTAAATGTTATTTCATGTAGTAATTTGAAAAGAACTGACTGACGAGGATGTGTCTATTTTTTGGAGTGGACATAAATTTTGTAAAATTTCAAGTGGTTTGCTTTTTCAGCAGTAACTCTTGTTAAAAGTTTATAAAAATAACTATCGCTTGTACAGTTGCATTATGACTCTTGGTTCAGGCATGGTTTTCGGCTTAAAGTATCATTACCACGAGCCCTGAGTGCGCGAGCAGTATCTCACGATAATACTAGACTTTTCTGTGGGATTGCCATATCCACAAAGATGCAGTTAGAGCCTTATCTTGGATCATTTTTTTATCTGATGGTGAAAGTCCAAGATTAGTCAAGAATGCAGAGGTTGAGTTGGCAATAAAATCACGGCATCTGACTTCAATAGGAAATACGTGGTTGTCGAGCCGGTTAGGGTTGGTTATCGAGCCGTTTCTGACATTAAAAAAATGTTTTCGATTTTTTAATGCATGTTTTGTGAGTGACCGGTTGCTTGTTGAAACGGCCAAAATAGGGGGCGTTTTCATGCATTTTCATCTTGATAAAGTCTTTTTCAGCATAAATAATTATTTTAAAAAGGAGGGAATTTTTGTTCAGGTAAAATCTAAACAAAGGAGACATATAGTTGGCCTCCTATGCCAGACTCTCTTCAGCTTCTGTTTATGTCTGTCTTCTCGGAAAATGGCATTTCTAAAATCAAAATAATGTAATGGATTTTGATCAAAATTGGAATAAGGATTCTAGACATAAGGTTAAGTATTATTATATCTTGAGTTTAATGTTCGTAAGAGGACATAAAAGTGGTTGAAAACTGTTCCATTCGAAGTATTAATTTTACCCGTCCTGGGACGTTTATTATTCTAGCTCATTTATAAAAAATGTTATCTACGTTGTAGTAACATTTTTTTCTTGAAACGATATAAAATGCTCCCGCAAAGACCAAATAAGAGGTTTGACTCACAAATAATTCAAATCAATCGAAAAAAAAAAATACTGCCACGGTGAAAACTGTAAAAAAATATGACTTACATGATTTATCGTTTCATAAAAGCGTGAATTTTGTGTTGTTAATATCAGTTTCAAAATAACAGTAGATATCACAACAGACAATGACGGAAAAAGTGTACATTCGATGAAGTGAAGATAAGTGGGAAAATAGGTATAATTATCATAATGATGACATTTTTTAAATTCTATTTTTTTATTTGAAATTATTGCAATCTTTAATTTGTTTTTTTGTTTGTTTTTTTCCAGACTCCATTGCTCAGGGAATTATATGAAATTCGGTTAATGGAAGATGTAAGTTGCAAAATTGCGATTCTAATTCATTGCTACAACTTTGTAGGGAATTTTAACTTCGAGACAATATCAATTTTCTGACTTTGATACGATATCAACATTTTAACTTTGATATGATACCACTATTTTAACTTTGATATGATACCACTATTTTAACTTTGATATGATACCACTATTTTAACTTATATATGATACCACTATTTTAACTTTGATGTGATCCCACTATATTAACTTTGATATGATACCAACATTTTAACTTTGATATGATACTTTTTGACCTGAGGTGCTTGTTTTTGAGGAGGAAGTGTGTGTGTGGGGGGGGGGGGGATGAAGAAAAGAAAGGAAAACCTTAATTTCGATTTCTTTTTCTTTTGTTCCAGGATACGCAGGATCTTTCTCACAAATTTATTACGATGGAAGGTCTGATGGAGAAACTTCCGATGAACAAGAAGAAGGCAACGTTGTTGAAGACCTGGAAACGTAGATATTTCAAAGCGGAGAATGGATGGTTAAATTATTATGACGTACGTACAATTTTAAACTTAAACTCAGACAGTAAGCATCAATTAAAATGTCATGTAAATATTTATTGTGTTGTATTTGTCTCAGATGAAAGCATTCCGTACAATGGTAGTGACAGAAAGTTTTGAATGTGTGTTTTTTTTTTTGTTTTTTTAACTTAGTTCACCCCAAAAAAGGCAAGCTGCCACTGTAGACTGTAGAAATTTCTAATGTTTTCATTTATGTATTTTATCCATTTTGGTAAATTCATTGTGAGATTTTCATCTAAAAAATTACAGACGTCACCAAAAAAAAGGCGAGGTGCTTTGTTACATTAGGACCCGATGTCATTTAAATGTTATTTTGGCAGAGGTCGCAGATGGTGGCTGAAGACAGAAGTATAACAGCTCTCACTACCCTGTTTGATATTGCTTCTAGAGAAGCTTTCCAGTCAATTTATAAGAAAGATCACAAACTGAGAAGGAACTCTTTATTTCGGCACTTGTTTGAGTGACAGAGAATAAAGAAACTGTTCTATCTAGCCCATTTAACACAGCCTTATAATAAGGCTGTGTTAAATGGGCTGTTCTTTCTTGCCGACAACCTGGTTGTAACGTTTAAAATTAGTGAAATATCCCGTCACCCATTCAGTGGTTTCCTTTCCCGTTCTTTCCTCGTCTTTCCATCTGTTCCTCTACTCTGTCTTTCTACTAGATCGATACTGACAGACTATAAGATTTATCTATATATATAAAACCACACACAGCCATCACTTGCTTAAAACACAAAGGACCGCCCCCCCCCCCATCCCTCTCCCCGGCTCACATCTGTTCTTAACTAAACAAGTTTATCGAGAAAAAAAAAACGAGAAGAAAAAATCATTAACGCTGAGTCACCAAATATAAGCATGGATCAATTTTTGTATTTATTAAAAAGGGATTCTTGGTTCAATTTTAGCATAGGGACAGTTGGAATATCTGACCCACTTTGTCTAAAACTGATAAATTCTATTTTTAGTCCTGAAATAGAGGCAATGATGTAGTACAGTTAATAGGCGATAAAACAAAAACAAAAACAAACACAATATACGTAAGATAACGTAAGAAAATTTAATTTTCTATCGACCTGCATAGTTTTACAGTTTTGAAACTTTTTGAAAGCGTTTTTTTTATTTCAGAATTTGTATTTGAGCCCTGAAAACTTTTATAAAAGAAAATGTCTCACCATGTTAGGCCAAAAGCTTTGAGATGCTGCAACTTATTTTGAAATAAAGAAAAATATTAAAGCAGTTTCAATAAGTTAAAAATATACAGATCGGTCGAAAATTAAATTTTATTGCATTTGGTGACAGTTATTAATTGTAAGTTGTTTTTTTTTTCTTTCTTGGTTGTTATCTATAAGACATAGAAGCTAAAGGCCACATCTGACGGCAGATATAGACACGATCTTATTAGAATAAAAAAAGAGCTTTAAAACACTTTCAGAAGATTAAAACTATACAGGTAGGTAGAAACATAGTTCACCCCAAACAAGGCACGCCACCATTATAGGGCTACTGAGAATTAGTTTTGGGGTCATCCCAAGTTGGGAGCTGTGCAGCAAGATGTCTGTTTACTTTGGTTTTAAATTTCTGCATGTCAGTACAGTCGGGAAACAGAGAGCAGGGAGGGAGTTCCAGAGAAAGAAGCTATTGAAGAAGGCTCTTCAGCATCTGGGGACCTCCACAGTGAATGGATGGGATTAGGTTGATTGTCGGGTTGAATTTACGTTGATGGGGAACTAGTGCAGCAAGTTCATCAGAGCACAATCCATTGAAATACTTGGATACAAAATTGCGGCGATGGGACAGGGTCTGGAGCTTGGTGGATAGTGAGAGACAGGAAGAGACTAGTGGATGATGCGCCAGCCCAGATGTGGCAACAATACTCCATTGATTGGTTTCCTGTTTCCCCAACTGTATCGACGTGCAGAAATTTAAAACCAATGTGAACAGACATCTCGCTGCACAGCTTCCAATTTAGGATGACCCCCTAAACTTTCACCGTAATTCTCAGTAGCCCATTACGTTCACAGTCGCAAGTTGCCTTGTTTGGGGTGAACTAAGTTTTTTAAATCAAGATTCTCAGGCATGGCATATTTTAAACAGGTTTATTGATCATCGATCCAGTTGCATGGTCGCCTGGCCTGTTATAGAGATGATCTTGGTTAAAAGCTAATTAGATGCTCTTAAATAATTTTTTATCCTATAAGAATAGTTGATAGAATAATTTGCTATGTCAGTATTATCAGGATCTAGTATATAATCAATTAAGTATTTGGGTTGATTTGATTATATCAATAATTTGCTATGTCCGAATTGTCAGGATCTAGTCTATAATCAAGTAGGTATTTGGGTTGATTGATTTTTTCATTGAGAATTATAGAAAAAACTGTTTTAAGAGCATAATATGTTTTTAGTTATGAATAAACATACAAAATTAACCTCTCGTCATACGCAGAGTTTTGCATAGTTTTTGCCATAGTCGACACGCTAGGCACTGCGGGTTGGCGACGCTATTTACCCATAACTAGGTGTCCACATACAGCGCCTAGTATTTCAAAATAGTCGCCCATCTAGTACTGGCCAGGTCAACGTCGCTTAACTTTGGTGATCTAACGGGAACCGGTGTGTCAACGTGATTATGCCGTATATATTTTTATAGATAAATAAATATACAAAATTAACCTCTCGTCATACCCCGGGTTTCGCAAATCACACTTTGTCTGGATTTGTCTTTTTCTTCTACGTTTGCTGATGTACGTTTTCATCATTTTCTCTTGTGCTAAACTTTGGTTTTTCTTTTCTTTTAGAATCGAAATGACGAGAAACCTAGTGACGCGGTTTTGTTGATGGGAGGTCAGATCCATGCCATTGGAAATAATGTCATTGGTATTGATGATGGAGTAAGTACTCTTATAAGTGACAATCAAAGATAAGAAATAAACTTATAAGGTTATAAAGTAGCGTTCTATACTGAGATATATATATATATATATATATATATATATATAATGTGGAAAATGAAAAAGGAAAACAAAAAAATATTATTTATGTATTCATCAACGTTTCGTCTTTATTATAAAGACTTCCTCAGGATGATTTGTCTGAAGAAAAAAATCATACAAGTATAAATTTGTTTTGCCCGCAGGCTAAGAGCAGCGGCCTATTTTTAGCAAGAAAATCAAATATATATATATATATATATATATATATATATCTATATTGCTTCGGTGTATGTTGAAAAGAAATGAATAACGTGCTCGATCGAAAAAATATGAGAGCTAAATTCCCTGCCAACTTATCTATGTAATTCCTCTGATAAGATTTCGATCTTTGAAAAGCCTAGCTTAAGGAAAGAAAAAAAACAAATTTTTTTTTTAGTACACCTTGCATTGAACAACTGAAAATGAAATAGATTTGTCATTTTTTCATTTCTCTCTCTCTCTCTCTCTCTCTCTCTCTCTCTTATATATATATATATATATATATATATGAGAGAGAGAAATAAAAACAAAGAAATGTAAAAATGACAAATCTATTTCATATATATTATATATACATAGAGAGAGAGGTTTTCACATTAAGAACTTTTTACGTACTTTTCTGACGAGCTTGAGGTGGACAGATTTAATATTGACATAATATTGGTTGGTTTAGGCGAAATGATTCATAAAATAATTTGCACTAAAATGTATCTGCTTTGAAAATGTTTTGTAAGAAAAATAACAAAATCTTGGCTTTTGGAATATAAATGAAATTTGCTTATTTATATATATATATATATATATATATATATATATATATACGTACTTAAGTATTTACTTTGTCATTAAAAAACAGTTTCTCAGACAACCTGATTAAAATGAATAACAAATTTTTCCTCCGCTTTTTTCCTCCACACTTCTTTTAGAGGGGTCGTTACTTGATGGTCCGATGTCCATCCCAAAATGAATACAAGCAGTGGTTAATTGCTTTAGAAAGTCAAACCCCAGACAACACAAGGGCAACTTACGTCAGACCATCAATGAACGCTCTTAAACATCCAGTTAAGGTAAGTAAACCACTTTATTGTACGCCCCCACATCGGTCAACAGTTTATCTAGTAGATTCTATATCCCTTAAAATTATTTTTATATCAAGAACTTTTTAAGATCCATTGTACCCTTCAAATCTGTTAGATCCAATGTGTTTTTTTATATTGATGACTTGATGAGACCTTCAATACATCTTACTCTTTGGGTTCAATGGGTTTTTATATTAAAGACATTTTGAATTCTTCAATACGCAATATCCTGTAGATCAGGGGCGGGCAACCTTTTCAGAGTGAGGGCCAGATAAGACTTTTGGAAGGAGATCGCGGGCCGGAGTGAAAACGGAAATCTTAGAATTACTATATTTTGTTTACATGAATAAATTGTACAAAAATTGCATTGAACACTCTACAAATCTGATATTTTTTCTCAAGAGACTTCTGTATGTGATGTTATAAAAGGCGCCGACGAAGAGCCATTTTGGAATCATAAAAAATAATGATGGGGAAAGTAGCAAGTTAATCCAGCATTCGTTTTGACACACCTCACATAAGTTCTCTGTTTTATGCCCTTTCCTCGTCTCTCGTTTCCTCTTTGCTTCTCTATTTCTCTTTTTCTATTTTTATCTCAGGCCACGGATTTGAAATTAATAGTTAAAGAAAAATGAAATATACATGCATCATCGCTCGCTGATATTTATACATTTTCATCCCACTGTAAATCTTAATTGAAACCTACTTTTACATCTATGTCACAAAATGATATGAGTTTTACTGGGGCCGGATTGCAGTAATAAAGCATAGCAGGGTGGCGGGCCGGATGCTAAGCCTTCGCGGGCCGGATGTGGCCCACGGGCCGGAGGTTACCCGCCTATGCTGTAGATCCTATGTGCTTTTATGTTAATGACTTTATCCACACTCTTTTGGTGTGAGTTGGGATGCTTGTTGAAGCTTGTAGTAGCATCTGTATTCATCTGACTAGGCTTGCTGGAGATGAAGAAGAAGAAGAAAAGGGTCACCAGAATTCATATAAAAACACTGATATCTTGTCCATAATACATCCTGTTTACATTTAAATCTTTATAAACATAATTCAACCAAATTATTACTAGCTGACATACTCATCAATGTTAAACAGTATGAAGTCCAACCGTCTTTAGATCCTGGTGTAGGGTTCGACCGTCCTCTTGATCTTTTCTCAGGGGCCTACATCTTGGATACCGTTTTTGTGATGGCATTGTCATTTGCATACAATACATGTCCATACCAGAGCAAGCAATTTTCCATAATTTTAATCTGACATTTTAAATACGATTTTCTGTAATTTTATCTGACATTGTAAATACCAGAATGTCATTTTATTAAAAACTCAAATAGATTTTCTATTCGTTAGATTTCATGTGATATTAGATCTAAAAATAGTTAGCTTATATTATCTCTATCTGTGTAAAGCCAGCCCCTGTCCCATTGCCGCAATGTTGCATCCTTGTGCTTATTTTACAAATACTTCAATATATTGTACTCCGATAAACTAGCTGCTCTCGTGCCCCCTTGATGCAAATACACTAGAACAACCCGACAATCAGTTAAATCCCATCCATTCACTGTGGAGGTTCCCAGATGCCAGAGAGCCTTCTACTCCAATAGCTTCTTTCCTCGTGCTGGCGACCTCTGGAACTCCCTCCCTGCTCCCTGTTTCCCAGATTGTACCGACATGCAGAGGTTTAAAACTAATGTAAACAGACATCTCGCTGCACAGCTCTCAACTTAGGATGACCCTAAAAACCTACACCCTAATTCTCAGTAGCCCCTTACGTCTACAGTGGCAGTCTGCCTTGTTTGGGGTGAAATATCTTCTAAAAAAAAATTATTTTTATATATTTGTATGCATAGGATTCACCTCTAAACTAATTAACCGATCATTATGAATTTTGGAACATAGCTGCTGGGCGTAAGGGTCGTTATGTGGGCTATATTTAGTTTCATGCGATTTTTGTGAAGTTTCAACGATACGTAGGAGACATTAATTAATAAATATTTCCCAAATTTCAGTTTCTTTGAAATAAAACACTGATATCTTGTATAAAGGGTTTTTAGGGGCACAACCTCCCATTTGAAAATTCAAATATTTCAGATTTGCATTAAATCTGATTCATAGTTATTATAATTATTAAAGCCGATTAAACAAGATGCCTTGATTTCAGTTTCTTCTTAACACCTCTTAAGCTTAAGTCTTAACTTTTAAACATTTTCTAGAATCAAAATCATTTAATGGAAGAACGTTTAGACTAGCATTATATGTTGCTTTTAATCTTTGTAAAGGGACATAAAAGTGGTGCAAAGCTGTTCTATTTGGGGGCGGGTATTCTTTTAGTTGATTATAAAACTTAATTCGGTGCTTCTTTAGTTTCGCTACGACATGTTAGGCCTCTCTTAAAAAAAAAATAGCTAAAGAAACGTATACACTTTGTTATATACTTACGTGGTAGCTTAATAGAAGACTGTACATCAAAAATTATGCAAATTTATCCAGTATTTATTAAATAAAAAATAAAAAACGATTTTATCTATCGGTCGCCATTTTTGTTAACTTTTGAGTCTTTCCGAAAAAAAAAATTGAGTTATCTCCCTTGCCTAATCAATAAGCTGAACTGGTTACAAAATGTCTACAGATACGTAAGATCGTTTGTTTTTTTTTTTCTTTTATAATAAATACTGGATGAATTTGTGTAATTTTTTCTGTACAATCTTATTTTCAGCTAACATGTAAGTACATAACAAAGTTTATACATTTCTTTCAATATTTTCATGTCATTGCGAAACTAAAGAAGCACCTTTAATTCTTCCAATTTTTTTGTCTTCATTTTTTTAACGTTTTTATCTTTATTTTATTTTCCAGAAAGTTGTCATGATCGAATTTGGTAGCATGTCAATTCGTGCTGGAACTTTGAAAGCACAGGGTGAGTCTAAAGCATGTATTCCCAACCTTATTTGGATTGTGGACCCCCTGAGTGCTATTTTATTATCTGTGGACCCCATATATGCATATATAGTTGGGTTTTTTTAATCAAATATCTAAATGAAAATTTTTTTATTTACTTATCACACTTACATCAAAAAGGCTCACTGTTATTTAAATGATTAATACTGTATATATAGTAGAGAACAAAGACCCAAACACAACTAAATATATACCTTATTTGAATAACTATTTTTAAACAGTTTATAATAAATAAATGTTTGTAATTTTATTGTCCTATTTTCTATATATATGCAATAGTTTTGTCGGTATTAACAGTAATTAATTAAAGTGATTAAATAAGAAAAATATAATACCAAACATAGCTGTGTTTCGGTCTTTGCGCTCTACAATATATAAAGTATTTCAAAAGATCATGTTGTAACCCGTTTTGATAAATAAAAATTATTTCGCATTTATTCATTTAGAAGACGTATTACTTTTTTCTTTATAAAATGAAGTGGAATAAGTCCATAGAAGATACCGCCAAACATCTTGTTGGCCAACTCCCCAACTAGGTTTCCCCCTATAAATGTGGCGCATTCGGTGGCAATATACCTTGTTTGAGGTGAACAAAAGTTAAGATATTCAGTGGCTTCCGTCTTTCCTAATAATTTGGCAGATTTTGCCATTTATTTAACCGTCTCCTAAATTTGTATTTTTTTGTTTGTGCACATGTCTCCGGAATTGATGTAAGTGCGGCGTCTCTTAAATCTGAATTTTGCAGCCACTCTTCCGCAGCTCTTCTTCCCTAACATCGTTGCCATCAGCACCGAAGATAACAGGACAAAACACGTCATTGGTTTTGATGCCTATAAACCCGACATCCGACGTAAATCACATTTAGTTCAACCTCTGGGACCAACAGACAAAGTCGACAAGGTAAGCTGGAGGAAAAAAAATCATCCTGCAGATTCACGTGTCAACTATCACAGTGGTTAGTTTAGGAGTGAATTCTGACAGATTAAAGCATGTGATGATACATGGGGTTCAATTGGGTCCATGGTAAAAAGTAAACGTTTGATTGGCTGATAGATTAAAGCATGTGATGATACATGGGGTTCAATTGGGTCCATGGTAAAAAGTAAACGTTTGATTGGCTGATAGATTAAAGCATGTGATGATACATTGGGTTCAATTGGGTCCATGGTAAAAAGTAAACGTTTGATTGGCTGATAGATTAAAGCATGTGATGATACATTGGGTTCAATTGGGTCCATGGTAAAAAGTAAACGTTTGATTGACCGATAGATTAAAGCATATGATGATACATGGGGTTCAATTGGGTCTATGGTAAAAAGTAAACGTTTGATTGGCTGATAGATTAAAGCATGTGATGATACATGGGGTTCAATTGGGTCTAGGAAAAAAGTAAACGTTTGATTGGCTGATAGATTACAGCATGTGATGATACAAGGGGTTGAATTGGGTCTATGGTAAAAAGTAAACGTTTGATTGGCTTATAGATTAAAGCATGTGATGATACATGGGGTTCAATTGAGTCCATGGTAAAAAGGAAACGTTTGATTGGCTGATAGATTAAAGCATATGATGATACATGGGGTTGAATTGGGTCCATGGTAAAAAGTAAACATTTGATTGGCTGATAGATTAAAGCATGTGATGAGACATGGGGTTCAATTGAGTCCATGGTAAACAGTAAACGTTTGATTGGCTGATAGATTAAAGCATGTGATGATACATGGGGTTCAATTGAGTCCATGGTAAAAAGTAAACGTTTGATTGGCTGATAGATGAAAGCATGTGATGATACATGGGGTTCAATTGGGTCTATGGTAAAAAGTAAACGTTTGATTGGCTGGTAGATTAAAGCATGTGGTGATACATGGGGTTCAATTGGGTGCATGGTAAAAAGTAAACGTTTGATTGGCTGATTGATTAAAGCATGTGATGATACATGGGGTTGAATTGGGTCTATGGTAAAAAGTAACCGTTTGATTGGCTGATAGATTAAAGCATGTCATGATACATGGGGTTCAATTGAATCCATGGTAAAAAGTAAACGTTTGATTGGCTGATAGATTAAAGCATGTGATGATACATGTGGTTCAATTGGGTCTATGGTAAAAAGTAAACGTTTGATTGGCTGATAGATTAAAGCAGGGGATGATACATGGGGTTCAATTGGGTCTATGGAAAAAAGTAAACGTTTTATTGGCTTATAGATTAAAGCATGTGATGATACATGGTGTTCAATTGAGTCCATGGTAAAAAGTAAACGTTTGATTGGCTGATTGATTAAAGAATGTGATAATACATAGGGGTTCAATTGGGTCCATGGAAAAAGTAAACGTTTGATTGGCTGATAGATTAAAGCATATGATGATACATGGGGTTCAATTGGGTCCATGGTAAAAAGTAAACGTTTGATTGGCTGATAGATTAAAGCATATGATGATACATGGGGTTCAATTGGGTCCATGGTAAAAAGTAAACATTTGATTGGCTGATAGATTAAAGCATGTGATGAGACATGGGGTTCAATTGGGTCCATGGTAAAAAGTAAACGTTTGATTGGCCGATAGATTAAAGAATGTGATAATACATAGGGGTTCAATTGGGTCCATGGTAAACAGTAAACGTTTGATTGGCTGATAGATTAAAGACTGTGATGATACATTGAGTTCAATTGAGTCCATGGTAAAAAGTAAACGTTTGATTGGCTTATAGATTAAAGCATGTGATGATACATGGGGTTCAATTGAGTCCATGGTAAAAAGGAAACGTTTGATTGGCTGATAGATTAAAGCATATGATGATACATGGGGTTAAATTGGGTCTATGGTAAAAAGTAAACGTATTATTGGCTGATTGATTAAAGCATGTGATGATACATGGGGTTCAATTGGGTCCATGGTAAAAAGTAAACGTTTAATTGGCTGATAGATTCAAGCATGTGATTATACATGGGGTTCAATTGGGTCCATGGTAAAAAAGTAAATGTTTGATTGGCTGATAGATTAACCCATGTGATGATACATGGAGTTCAATTGGGTTGCAGGTAAAAAGTAAGCGTTTGATTGGTTGATAGATTAAAGCATGTGATGATACATGGGGTTCAATTAGGTCCATGGTAAAAAATAAACGTTTGATTGGCTGATAGATTAATACATTTGATGATACATGGGGTTCAATTGGGTCCATGGTAAAAAGTAAACGTTTGATTGGCTGATAGATAAAAGCATGTGATGATACATGGGGTTCAATTGGGTCTATAGTATAAAAAGTAAACGTTTGATTGGCTGATAGATAAAAGCATGTGATGATACATTGGGTTCAATTGGGTCCATGGTAAAAAAGTAAACGTTTGATTGGCTGATAGATTAAAGCATGTGATGATACATGGGGTTCAATTCGGTCTATGGTAAAAAGTAAACGTTTGATTGGCTGATAGATTAAAGCATGTGATGATACATGGGGTTCAATTGGGTCTATGGAAAAAAGTAAACGTTTGATTGGCTGATAGATTAAAGCATGTGATGATACATGGGGTTCAATTAGGTCTCTGGTAAAAAGTAAACGTTTGATTGGCTTATAGATTAAAGCATGTGATGATACATGGGGTTCAATTGGGTCCATGGTAAAAAGTAAACGTTTGATTGGCTGATAGATTCAAGCATGTGATTATACATGGGGTTCAATTGGGTCCATGGTAAAAAAGTAAATGTTTGATTGGCTGATAGATTAAAGCATGTGATGATACATGGGGTTCAATTAGGTCTCTGGTAAAAAGTAAACGTTTGGTTGGCTGATAGATTAAAGCATATGATGATACATGGGGTTCAATTGGGTCTATGGAAAAAAGTAAACGTTTGATTGGCTGATAGATTAAAGCATATGATGATACATGGGGTTAAATTGGGTCTATGGTAAAAAGTAAACGTATTATTGGCTGATTGATTAAAGCATGTGATGATACATGGGGTTCAATTGGGTCCATGGTAAAAAGTAAACGTTTGATTGGCTGATAGATTCAAGCATGTGATTATACATGGGGTTCAATTGGGTCCATGGTAAAAAAGTAAATGTTTGATTGGCTGATAGATTAACCCATGTGATGATACATGGAGTTCAATTGGGTTGCAGGTAAAAAGTAAGCGTTTGATTGGTTGATAGATTAAAGCATGTGATGATACATGGGGTTCAATTAGGTCCATGGTAAAAAATAAACGTTTGATTGGCTGATAGATTAATACATTTGATGATACATGGGGTTCAATTAGGTCCATGGTAAGAAGTAAACGTTTGATTGGCTGATAGATTAAAGCATGTGATGATACATGGGGTTCAATTGGGTCTATAGTATAAAAAGTAAACGTTTGATTGGCTGATAGATAAAAGCATGTGATGATACATTGGGTTACAATTGGGTCCATGGTAAAAAAGTAAACGTTTGATTGGCTGATAGATTAAAGCATGTGATGATACATGGGGTTCAATTCGGTCTATGGTAAAAAGTAAACGTTTGATTGGCTGATAGATTAAAGCATATGATGATACATGGGGTTCAATTGGGTCCATGGTAAAAAGTAAACATTTGATTGGCTGATAGATTAAAGCATGTGATGAGACATGGGGTTCAATTGGGTCCATGGTAAAAAGTAAACGTTTGATTGGCCGATAGATTAAAGCATGTGATGATACATGGGGTTCAATTGGGTCCATGGTAAACAGTAAACGTTTGATTGGCTGATAGATTAAAGCATATGATGATACATGGGGTTAAATTGGGTCTATGGTTAAAAGTAAACGTATTATTGGCTGATTGATTAAAGCATGTGATGATACATGGGGTTCAATTGGGTCCATGGTAAAAAGTAAACATTTGATTGGCTGATAGATTCAAGCATGTGATTATACATGGGGTTCAATTGGGTCCATGGTAAAAAAGTAAATGTTTGATTGGCTGATAGATTAACCCATGTGATGATACATGGAGTTCAATTGGGTTGCAGGTAAAAAGTAAGCGTTTGATTGGCTGATAGATTAAAGCATGTGATGATACATGGGGTTCAATTAGGTCCATGGTAAAAAGTAAACGTTTGATTGGCTGATAGATTAATACATTTGATGATACATGGGGTTCAATTGGGTCCATGGTAAGAAGTAAACGTTTGATTGGCTGATAGATTAAAGCATGTGATGATACATGGGGTTCAATTGGGTCTATAGTATAAAAAGTAAACGTTTGATTGGCTGATAGATTAAAGCATGTGATGATACATTGGGTTCAATTGGGTCCATGGTAAAAAAGTAAACGTTTGATTGGCTGATAGATTAAACAATGTGATGATACATGGGGTTCAATTGAGTCCATGGTAAAAAGTAAACGTTTGATTGGCTGATTGATTAAAGCATGTGATGATACATGGGGTTGAATTGGGTCTATGGTAAATAGAAAACGTTTGATTGGCTGATAGATTAAAGCATGTGATGATACATGTGGTTCAATTGAGTCCATGGTAAACTGTAAACGTTTGATTGGCCGATCGATTAAAGCATGTGATGATACATGTGGTTCAATTGGGTCTATGGTAAAAAGTAAACGTTTGATTGGCTGATAGATTAAAGCATGTGATGATACATGGGGTTCAATTGGGTCTATGGAAAAAAGTAAACGTTTGATTGGCTGATAGATTAAAGCATGTGATGATACATGGGGTTCAATTAGGTCTCTGGTAAAAAGTAAACGTTTGATTGGCTGATAGATTAAAGCATATGATGATACATGGGGTTCAATTGGGTCCATGGTAAACAGTAAACGTTTGATTGGCTGATCGATTAAACCATGTGATGATACATGGAGTTCAATTGGGTCCATGGTAAACAGTAAACGTTTGATTGGCTGATAGATGAAAGCATGTGATGATGCATGGGGTTCAATTGGGTCTATGGAAAAAAGTAAACGTTTGATTGGCTGATAGATTAAAGCATGTGATGATAAATGGGATTGAATTGGGTCTATGGTAAAAAGTAAACGTTTGATTGGCTGATAGATTAAAGCATGTGATGATACAAGGGGTTGAATTGGGTCCATGGTAAACAGTAAACGTTTGATTGGCTGATAGATGAAAGCATGTGATGATGCATGGGGTTCAATTGGGTCTATGGAAAAAAGTAAACGTTTGATTGGCTGATAGATTAAAGCATGTGATGATAAATGGGATTGAATTGGGTCTATGGTAAAAAGTAAACGTTTGATTGGCTGATAGATTAAAGCATGTGATGATACAAGGGGTTGAATTGGGTCCATGGTAAACAGTAAACGTTTGATTGGCTGATAGATGAAAGCATGTGATGATACATGGGGTTCAATTGGGTCTATGGAAAAAAGTAAACGTTTGATTGGCTGATAGATTAAAGCATGTGATGATACATGGGGTTCAATTGGGTCCATGGTAAAAAGTAAACGTTTGATTGGCTGATAGATTAATACATGTGATGATACATGGGGTTCAATTGGGTCCATGGTAAGAAGTAATAGTTTGATTGGCTGATAGATTAAAGCATGTGATTATACATGGGGTTCAATTGGGTCTATGGTAAAAAGTAAACGTTTAATTGGCTGATAGATTAAAGCATGTGATGATACATGGGGTTCAATTGGGTCCATGGTAAAAAGTAAACGTTTGATTGGCTTATAGATTAAAGCATGTGATGATACATGGGGTTCAATTGAGTCCATGGTAAAAAGTAAACGTTTGATTGGCTGATAGATTAAAGCACGTGATGATACATACGGTTCAAGTGTGGCTATAGTAAAAAGTAAACGTTTGATTGGCTGATAGATTAAAGCATGTGATGATACATGGGGTTCAATTGGGTCCATGGTAAAAAGTAAACGTTTGATTGGCTGATAGATTAAAGCATGTGATGATACATGGGGTTCAATTGGGTGCATGGTAAAAAGTAAACGTTTGATTGGCTGATTGATTAAAGCATGTGATGATACATGGGGTTGAATTGGGTCTATGGTAAAAGGTAACCGTTTGATTGGCTGATAGATTAAAGCATGTGATTATACATGGGGTTCAATTGAATCCATGGTAAAAAGTAAACGTTTGATTGGCTGATAGATTAAAGCATGTGATGATACATGTGGTTCAATTGGGTCTATGGTAAAAAGTAAACGTTTGATTGGCTGATAGATTAAAGCAGGGGATAATACATGGGGTTCAATTGGGTCTATGGAAAAAAGTAAACGTTTTTTTGGCTTATAGATTAAAGCATGTGATGATACATGGTGTTCAATTGAGTCCATGGTAAAAAGTAAACGTTTGATTGGCTGATACATTAAAGACTGTGATGATACATGGAGTTCAATTGAGTCCATGGTAAAAAGTAAACGTTTGATTGGCTGATAGATTAAAGCATGTGATGATACATGGGGTTGAATTGGGTCCATGGTAAAAAGTAAACGTTTGATTGGCTGATAGCTGAAACTAGGTAAAATATCATTTGTTTTTAATCTTGATGTCTCATCATTTATTATTATTGATTCACACAACTCGAACCAACAAGAGGACTCTGAAGTTATTTTTTTAGCACACCTCGTTCAATTCTTTGTTTGTCTTTTTCAATCTTTTTTTTATTTTAATTTTCAGTTCAAATTTGATTATGAAACTCTACCATCGGTTTTTAAAGCCATTTTCCAAGACTTGAAAATTGCATCTGCTGAATATCAAGTAAGATATCTTTGTTTTTTCTCTCTATATCTCTCTTTCCTTCTCTCCCTCTTCTTGGTTTCCTTCTATTTCCTTAACTTTTTATTTCCTTCTTCCCTTTTTACTTCTCTCTCCTTTTCCCTTTTATTTCTCATCTCTCTCGAATTTTCCTTCTCTTTTCTTCTCCTCTTCCTTATCTTCTCTTCCCCCTTTCTCTCTTTTTCCTTATCTCTTTCACTTTTCCTTTTCTTTATTCATTTTTTCCTTTTTCGTTGTCTCGCTTCTTTTTTATTCCTTATTTTTTTTCATGTTCTCTATTGTTTATCTTACCTTTTCACTTATCCTCTCTTTCTCTTTCCAGTCTCTCTACTTCTCTTTCTCTCTCACTCTCTCTCCTTCTCCCTTATCTCACTTTTTCCTTCTCTTTATTTTTCCTTTTTATTTTCATCTCATTTTGTCCATGCTCTTTTTTTATTATTTCGCCTCTCACTTGTCTCTCTGTTTGCTACTTACTCTCTTTTCTTATTCCCTCCTTCTCTCTCCCACTTTTTCTTTCTTTCTTCTCTCAATAGGCATCTCCTGTCATTGTGATAATCATCTTTCGTTCTTATTAGCTCCTTACATCAAGTGGCTTCATGCCTTGTCTGGAGCGATTTCCATAAAAAAAACACTAAACATAATGGATCCAATAGGATTTCAACTTGGCATGTCGAGTCCATGCTGGTATCTACTTTACTTCAGCTACCACGCAAAATCGAACTTGTTTATGGAACTACCGCCACGTATCTTCACAATATATTTTTCAATCATAGGTCGACACATTCATTTTATTGTTGATGTTTCTCCTTTTTCCTCAGGTGATGTTAATTTTACCGATGAATATCCGAGACGAGGACAAGACAGTCCTGATGAACATTTTGATGGACCAGTTCAAAGTACGCGGAGTGTTAATGGCGTCGCAGGCTCTTTTGGCTTTGTATTCGTACAACGCCCAGTCTGGAATTATTGTTGACATTGGTGAGAGGCTGGAAGTGTTGCCAATTTATGAAGGTAAGCGAGACACCATCACTTTCTAAATTTAATAAAAAATAGATTCTTTTTCCTTAATATAAATTAAGACATTTTTCGATCTTTTATAATAAATGCTAAAAGTACCCATTTCGAATTAGTCAGTGAAATAAAATTGGTTTATTTGACCAATAGACCTTCCACCCTTATGTTTGATTCATTTCGTTATATAACCAGTTTTTAATCGGTAATTCATTTTTATTTCTCGACTTTAAATATCTTAATGACCATATCAATTTATCTTTTTGTTGTTTTTTTTTCTAAAAAATAAAATTTGACTATGCACAGTAAATTTATATATCAAATAACACTACGACAATCATCATTTTGTTTTTTTCTTCCAAATTACTAAAATGTCAGTTGAATTTTTGTTGTTTGTTTCTGTAAAGAAGAATGCAGCTCCAACAATTGCTGCCCGGAGTGCGGTTATTTTTTGCTAGTGTATATATATATATATATATATATATATATATATATATATATAATTGTAATTCTCTCCTTTTTCTCCCCTTTCCACTTTTCGGTACTTATGCAGTTTATGGACAGGGCTGAAATAATAAAAGCCATTCTTTACATGGGTCTTTATTAACTATTTTGTACTCTCACCTAACAATTTAATACACAAAAGATACTGTAAAAATTGAATTCAACTTGAAAATTCTTATCTAAAAAATAGCTCGGTCCGTAAACTGCATAAGCACCCATGATAACATTTTATATAAATTGGTACATTTTAATTTTTTTTCCAGTGGTCATGAAAATTAGAAAATAATCAATTTCCATTTATTTATTATTAACTGACTGTTCTTACCCGGCGTTGCTCGGGAGTCTTTTGACTAACCCCAAAACATTCTTTAAAATAGTTCAATCGTAGCATAGGACCATTGGAATACTTCACTTATTTCGTTCAAATTGATTGAAGACATCATCGCCGCCAGCGATTAAAACATTGAATTGAGGTTATTATTTTATCTGATTAATCTGTTATACAATTATTAATAACAATTAATTCATCTTATAACCGTATTCGGCTTAACGTCCGTTTCACATGCTGTCACATGACATTTTATAAATAACTAGCGGAACCCATCGCCCGGCGTTGCACGGGAGAAAGTACTACCTATTGCATGATGTCGAATGAAAAAAAACGGCCTATAGTTACCGTGTTGGCGAATGTTTTGAATTTTAAAAAAAGAAGAAAAAAGTGACCGCGTAGAATGGGATCGAACGCTGAAACAGTCGATCATGAAACCTGCCTTCTTAACCACTGCGCCACAGTTTCAACTTTATTGGCCTATTTACACATGTACTTTTAAGCTAAGCTTGTTTATTGGCATGCGTGTTATGTTAAGATTTAGATTCTGCCGACGAAATGGAAAGTTTAACAATGACACGGTTTAGGTCATTTGTTGATGAAGTAAATTGATTTGGGCAAGTTTTCTATAATATGCGTGTTGAAGGTGTATGATTTTGAAAATGTAAATGTATCGGGATCTACGAGTATATTTACGCTTATTGAATTAAATAGGAAGTCGATTCGATCAAGAAATTGTAGCCGCCATATTGAATAAATAAATGTTGCAGAAACTGTGTTCGTTAATTTCATTCGCTTAATTCCGGAATGAATATAAATGTAGAAGTCATAGGTAGAATGAGAAAGAACGTAATCTGATATTCGTGGAAAATCATCGGAGTGAACGGGAGCGGTCATTAAGTCTTTACGTATTGCTTTATATTATGTAGTAAATTAATACCAGGCAAGTAATAAATAAGGACGGACTGTTTTGTGTAAATGAAACTGTGTTAATTAGTTCCCGGTGTCGATGAGTGGGGTGACAGTACATAATTATTAGGGAGGAAAGTTTTTGCTACCACCTATATGGAGTTGTTTTTGCGGAGAGACGTGGTTGGTGGGCCAAATGTAATGTGTTAGCTAGAAAAAAATAATAAAAAATTTACTAAAACACGCTCGAGTGAATAAGTTTAATATAGTGGTGAGTTTAGTAGCCTGTGATTATTTTCCTATACTCCGAGAAGGTACAGGGGAAAAAACGTCTCTACTTTATATATTAAATAATGAATATTTCAACATGTGATTATAGAAGTTACGTTGAGGTGAGAAAAACAGACACACGTGAATTTATAAGATTTTACAGTAATCAAATGAAAATTGCAATATTCATATGATTGTTTTTTTGGGGGGGGGGCTTAGATAATAGTTTTAAAAATTACTATGCAAGATGGAGAAGAGCTTAAATAATAGAATAAGAAGATTTAACTTCCCCTAAAAAAAATCTTAGAATTAGTTGGGAGAGCTTAAATAATAGTTTATTAAAAAAAACTTTAATCTCATATTCGATGGGAATGGAACCTGAAATCTTTGACTTAGGAAAACGGTGCTTTATCAATTAGGCCATGGAGACATACTATTCAGAAGCTTCAAGAGATGTTCTCGGAAAACGTTACTACATGTTACAAAGCAGTAACTAAACGTTACAAGCAGTTTGAATTTCGTTCACATTATTTAGAGGGAAATTGCTTTGTCTCAAACAATTTATTTTTTATTTATTAAATATTTATTAATATTTATTAAATTTTATGTATTAAAAAATTATGCGTGTAATTGTGAAGCAAGGGTTGCGCAATCTTAAACCACACCTCTCCTGAGTCGGCATCGCCTGATTCCAGTGACAAGCTAACGACTTTCAGTTTTAACCAATCATCGTAAAGAATGATAATTTGTTTTTCTCATCTGAATATTTCTATGCATATTTTTAACTTCATTTCTTTTTAGGTTTTGTGATTGATGGGGGACACACTGTACAGTCTTTTGGTGCCCCCAAAATTCGACAGTCGTTACGATCGGGTTTGACATGTGAGAATTACCCCTTGTATTCTCCCTTAGAGCAGCTTCTTGTACGATTCGTCATGGAAGATGTAAGTAAACTTGGGTGACCCCTTTTTTTCTTGGTCACAATTATTTAGATGAAAATGAAACTGTTGTATCGATCGGTGGTCTATGGTGGTCCATGCAAACAAAATTTTTTAGCGCCGCAATAAAATTGGGACATTATTTTAATTTCTTTTATGCGCTCCAGACAAGGCATGAAGCCAATTGATGTAAGGAGCTAAAAAAATACCACTTCAAGGTAAAAGAATAGCCAACGATAAATCATAAAAAAAATTTTTTTTAACACTTGTTTCGTTGTATTTTCTTTGTAAAATAAAATATTTTTCATAAAAATTGCCATTAAAAATTTTTTTTAATACAAATTGCCATTAAAAAAAAAAAAATCCCCCATGAAAATTGCCATTAAAAAAATCCCCCCCATGAAAATTGCCATTTAAAAAATTTTTTTCTTGCTTTGAATGTTTTTTTTCTTTATTTTTTCCAGTATGATAGCATGTTCTTGAAAAAGATACATATTTTTCCATCCATTTTTCATTATATTGTCTTCGTAACAAAAAAATAAAAAATATATATTTTCATCTTTCAAATATTTTTTCATTGAAATTACCATAATGACTGTTTTCTTCTCGTTCTGCATCTTCCGGCGGTTTACTTAACGTTTCTTCGACATATTCTGGCAGATTCATTTCAGCACGGCATGTAAACTGCAAAAGTACCCCATTCTTTGGTATGAGGATTGAACCATAGCCATTAGCAAACCCTAACTTTGGTATGAGGATTGAACCATAGCCATTAGCAAACCCTAACTTTGGTATGAGGATTGAACCATAGCCATTAGCAAACCCTAACTTTGGTATGAGGATTGAACCATAGCCATTAGCAAACCCTAACTTTGGTATGAGGATTGAACCATAGCCATTAGCAAACCCTAACTTTGGTATGAGGATTGAACCATAGCCATTAGCAAACCCTAACTTTGGTATGAGGATTGAACCATAGCCATTAGCAAACCCTAACTTTGGTATGAGGATTGAACCATAGCCATTAGCAAACCCTAACTTTGGTATGAGGATTGAACCATAGCCATTAGCAAACCCTAACTTTGGTATGAGGATTGAACCATAGCCATTAGCAAACCCTAACCAATGTACTAAATGGGCCGGTTTAAACATATTACATGTTTAAACCGGACCATACATTTAAAAAGTTTCATTTTGTTTTATTTAAATAATTTTATTTATAAATTTATTTATAATCTTTTTATTTCAGACATTTTCTCATCTTTACCTTCCAAACATTTCTGAAGCTGTTCTTTTCATCACAAGCGTTTTCCTTCTCATTCCAGACTTGTTTTGTCTCCAAAAACTTCAACGAAGAATGCAAACAATATCAGACGAATCCAGAAAAATACAAAGTAACTGTCTATCTGAAGAAATATGACCTCCCGGAAGAAACTTACTCGTAAGTAAAACGGGATTTCTTTTCACATTTTTCCATTTGCCTATGGGAGCTAATCTCCAACTCTTACACTATTTTTGTAACAAAACCGGTGACCCCTATTTCCCTGACTGCAGCAACATGCAAAAATTTAAATGTTAACAAACACCTCACTGCTCAACCCCCCACTTAGGATGCCCTTGTAGGTATGACCCTCAAATTCACAGTAGTGCCTTACGTCTCAGTGGCAAAGCTTGAAAAGTTCGAAATTTCAGAAGTAGTTTTTTTTTTTTTGGGGGGGGGGGGGGGGGGTCCTGGATATTTGTCATTATTCTTATAATATATATATATATATATATATATATGAAGATAACATACACGATATATCATGAAATGCCGTGGAAAAGAAGAAGAAGAAAAAAATGGAGACATTTTCCTTTTCTTCTTCCCCTCCTCTCTTATGCTCTCATCAGTGTAGGGGGGAGGTGATAATTTCAGACGGTCACAAGGCGCAACCCCTTTTCACAGAGTTACCTTTGACTCCGCACGTTTCTGCTCTATCCTCTAGGCTATATAGGAAATTATCACGTGATATGGAGAAATTAAGTTATATTTATGTCGAATGCAGCGAGCTAAAAACATTAAGACAATCTAAAGGACTCAACGAACTTACTTGGAGCCTTGCTTTGCAGCTTAAGTGCATGACTATTTCTTAATATCTCCTAACAGTGCATAACTTTAATATCATTAAAGGGCTTTATAATAATATTCATGAATAAATATTAAATTATATTTATCTACAGACAACGTTTGAAGCTTATGCTCTTATCAGTGTAGGGTGTGATATATATATATATATATATGAGAGAGATATGGAAATGCAGATAAGCAATACAGCCTGTATGAAATGTCGAGTTCTGTGCAATAAAGCTCATTTTACCAAACGAATATGGTTGAACCAAAATATTTGTCCAGCTTTAATGATGTGTTTGTCCTTATTTCTACATTTCCATGAATTAATTTTCCATTTTGTCTGATTCTTCTTTTTTATATTTACTCCTTCTTCATCCGATTAATTTTTGAACAGGCCTTTGATTAGTCCTCTATAAGATGGTGGGGCCTGTCTCTCTGTTTTGATTGAAGTCTTCCACTCTAAGCTCGGCAGTCGCGATGATCTAAGTCTGTAATCAACCGGGCTGCACGGTCACGTTTGTTACCGCAGCTCATCCCAAGAAACCTTCAGTATTATGGCAAGCCGACTTGATGCGATGGCCATGTTTCAGATCCAGGAGATCCAGCTCAACACGGCCAAGCCATCTAATCTATATATTCCCTTTTTATTTTTTAATAGTGCAATCAGCCATGGCCTGAGCCGTTTTGTTAGTCCTGAAGGATTATTTAACACAGATTTGTGGGGAATGGATTATCCAACTGTGCAATCTCTGGTGAAAAATGCTGTCGAAGCTTGCTCAATGGACAACAGAAGACACCTTTGCAGGTAAATAGTTTGTTGTTTTCTTTTACCTCTTTATTCAAGCATTTACTGTATATTATAAGATATATATTATATAAGATATAATATATATCTTATAAGATATAGAAGAAAAAAAGAGTGATAAATATGCGACGATTGTCCAAATTTATTTCAAATTTCAATTGTTCAATGCAAGGTGTATTCAGTAATAAACTAGTGTTTATTATTCTTTCCTAAAGATATCTTATAATATATATTATATTATATCTTATAAGATATATTATATTATATCTTATAAGATATATTATATAAACGTTTACCTGTTTCTTTTTCTTTTTTCCCAGATCCATCTATTTAAGTGGTGGCGTCACGTTACTCCCTGGGTTTGCCAGCCGACTTGAAGCGGAACTCTGCAAACAACTTAATGAAACTTTAATTATACAGGTAAGAAAAAGAGAGACGCTTTTTATAGGTGGGATAAGTTCAGGGAACCTCTGTCATTACTAACTAGCAGAGCGTTACCAGTGTAAACCAAGGAAAGAGTCTATCAGGCATGTGTGTGCAGCGTGATGTATGAAAGTGAAACATGGGTTGAGGACATGTGTTGCATGGAGAGAAATGATATTAGAATGATGATACAATGGATGTGTAATGTGAATCTTAACGACTGCTTAGATCAGATGAGCTCAGAGGAAGATTAAATCTGGACCGTATATGGAGATGCGTGCAAACAGGAGACTTTGTTGGTTTCGTAACATTGAAAGAATGGATGAGAGTTCTTGGGGTCAGTAGGTGTAGACCAGTTGAAGTAGAAGGGTCAGTTAGCACAGGAAGGTCAAAGAAAACATTTTTATTGTGGAAGTGGTTGTGGTTTGACGGTTATCGGTCTGGACTGCCTCTATTTACTTGTCTGCCCTCGAGGGCAGACGCATGGTCGTTTTTAATGTGAAGAGGGGACTCTGGATGGGAACAAAATAAAAATTGCCTCGGCCGACGCAAAATTCACGGAGATTGAGTACCAATTTTATGTTATTTTATTTTTTATTTAATTATATATTATTAAATTTTATAATCTATTATATAATATTAGCTTATCAAATTTATTTTATACTAGCGGACCCGTCGCCCGGCGTTGCACGGGAGAAAGTACTACCTATTGCATGACGTCGACCGTGTTGGTGAATGTTTTAAAGTTTATAAAAAAACGGTTGTAGCGAAAAAGAAAAAAAGTCGAAGCGTAGACTGGGATCGAACGCTGAAACTGCTGATTATGAAACCTAATTTCTAAACTATTGCCCTAACGTTTCAAGTTTAAATCTATGTATAAATACCTAATTAAGCTAAGCTTGTTCATCGAATGAATATAAAGTTCAACAATTACACAGCATTTGGGGATGAAGTAAAGAAGTTGGCCAAGATTGCTATACTATGCGTCTTGTAGGTTCATGATTTAAATAATGTAAATATTTCGGGGTCTACCAGTATGTTGGCGCTTATTCAATTAAGTAGGAAGTCGATTCGATCAAGAAATTCTAGGTGCCATCTTGAATGATTAAATCTCGCTGGAACTGTGTTCGTTAATTTCATTCGGTTAATTACGGAATGAATGTAAATGTAGAAGTTATAGGTGGAATTACAAGTAACGTAATCTGATATTCGCGAATAATCATCGGAGTGTAAGGGAGCAGTCGTTAAGTTTTTGCGTATTGCTTAATATTATGTAGTAAAATAATGCCAGGCAAATACGAAATAACAATGGGTGTTTTGTGAAAATTATACTGTGTTTATAAGTTCCTGGTGTCGATGAGTGTAGTCACAGTACAGAATTGTTAGGGAGAAAAGTTTTTTCTACCATCTATATGGAGTTGGTATTTCGGAGAGTCGTGGCGGCCGGGCCGAATGTAATATTCAGTGTTAGTTTAGAAAAAAGAATAACAGATATAAAAACACATGCTTGAGTGAATAAGTGTAATGTAATTGTGAGTTCAGTAGCCTGTGATGCATGTGGTTATTTTCCTATTCTCCGAGAAGGTACAGGGGAAAAAAACGTCTTTACTTTATATATTAGATTATATAGCTTATTACAGTTGCTAGATTATGTAGTAGATAAATAAATTAAATTAAATAAATGTTATTTATTACATATGTTAAATATTAAATTAATAATAACTCAAAAGAATCGCATTATGTTCACTTTTTAAATATTTGAACAGTTATTAAAAACATAGTTGAACTATTATTCAACTCCTAATTGAAATGTTAGTCAAAACATATTCAGACTCAAAACGAATGTTATAATTTTTTTTTTTTACATGGCTCACCCCAAACAAGACAAGCTGCCACTGTAGATGTAAGGGGCTACTGAGAATTAGGCTGAAAGTTTAGGGGGTCATCCTAAATTGGGAGCTATGCAGAGAGATGCCTGTTCACATTAGTTTTAAATTTCTGCATGTCAGTATAGTCATGGAAACGGGGAGAAGGGATGGAGTTCCAACAGCTGACAGCACAAGGAAAGAAGAAGCTATTGGAGTAGAAGGCTCTTCAGCATCTCGGGACCTCCACAGTGAATTGAGTTGGGTTGGTTGAGTCTATTTACGTTGAGGGGCACCAGAGCAGCAAGTTCATCGGAGCACATTCCATTGAAGTACTTATAAAACAAGCACAGGGCTGCAACCTTGCGGTGATGGGACAGGGGCTGAAGCTTGATGAATAGTGAGCAACTCTTTTTTTTTGATCTTGTCTAAGAGGGAGATACTAGTGGATGGTGGCCTTGTAGAGATATAGGATACTGTCAGGTGTGAGAAGTTTTCTAGCACGAGAGAGGGTGCCCACTTTCTTTGCAGCAGCCTTGGAAACGTCTTCTATGTATTTGTTCCAATTCATGCTACCTGTGAATGTTAGGCCGACGAGTTTGAACGTTGGACTCTCAGGTAGGGTATTATTTGCCATGGCAATCGGCGGTTGAAGAGGTTTGTTGAAGGAAAGGAGCTTTGTCTTAGCAGCATTAAATGTTACCATCCATTTATGATCCCATTCCACTACAGACTGGAGGTCACTTTCTAAAGATTCAGCCATTGCCCCGGATATGTGCGCGTCTGTTTTTGCCCACATCCTGAGAGTAGAGCGTGGTGTCATCAGCATATATGTATTGAATCGCAGTTATACAAGTCGTACTCTGTTCATTGCAGTATATAGTACTTAATAAAGTGAATGGACACCTAATTATTTCCCCTTTTCCGCAAGATGGAGAATCAGAAATTCTGCCATATTTAATTGTTTATTAAAACCTTCATCACGGTTGATCTCTGTCTTCATCTTTTCACAATATAGAAAACATATAAACTGTTATTGAAGACATGTTTAAACTGTTGTTCAAGACGTATTTGAACTCTTATTCAAGAGAAATTCAAAAGGTTAATTGAGACATATTTGAACTGTTATCTAAATCACATTTTAACTGTTATTTAGGACAGATTTGAGCAGTTTTTAAATACATCATTGAACTTTGAACTGTTAGTGTTAGTAAAGACATATTTGAACAGCTATTCAAGGCATTGTGACCGTTACAATACCGTTGAATTGAAGACATTTTTTTTCAAGACATAATTGAACTCAATTTAATTCAAGATGCATTTAAACTGCGATTCAATACATATTTTAACTTTTATTTCAGACATGAAGCCTTATGCCAATTTCTATTTTATCAAAGCATTTTTCCATTCCCTTGTTTTATCGTTTCAGGTTCATGCCTCTCCACAACGATATCATGCAGCATATGTTGGAGCGTGTACATTATGTTCTTCCCCAGAGTTTGAGAAGTCTTGTATAACCAGTGAAGAATGGAAGACAGAGGGCGCCAAAGCGTTCCAAAAATGGAAGATGTCATCATGAAAAGAAATAATAAGATCTTTGAAACTTCCTCCTCCTCCATCATCCTGATGATTCTTTCATCTTCAAAAGCCACCGTTATGATCCCCTCATTTCTATCGATGAGGAAAGAAAAGACACACATTACTTTCTTCGAAAGTGAAACCATTTTTTTTTTTTTAACCTGTAAAAAAAAAAAATACTGACATTTTTAGGCTGAGTTATCTCCCTTGAATTTCTTTAAAATATGTGATCATTTTAAATTTTTTTAATAATTATTTAATTACGTTTGAAAAACAATATATATGAGAAAGAGAGATGAATTACAATAAAAAACGGTTATAGGCCAATACAATGCGATTTTTAAAAAATAAAATTTTAAAATCCAAGAAAGTTTTCACTTAAAAAATAAGCGCATTGTTTTGTAGATATTTTTTAAATTACAATTAAAAACGATTATAAAATCGTTTTCAATTGTAATTGAAATATCTGCAATGTTTTCCAAAAGAGGGATAATAATTTCCTCTAATATATAAAGTAGAGACGATTTTTCCCCTGTACCTTCTCGGAGAATAGGAAAATTACCACATACATCACAGGCTACTAAACTCACCATTACATTACACTTATTCACTCGAGCGTGTTTTAGTACATTTGTTATTCTTTTTCCCCAGCTTACCCTAAATATTACATTTGGCCCGCCATCCACGACTCTCCTAAAAACCAACTCCATATAGGTGGTAGCAAAAACTTTTCTCTCTAACAATTCTGTACTGTCACTCTACTCATCGACACCGGGAACTAATACACACAGTTTAATTTTCACAAACCACCGGTTCTAATTTATTATTAAGTTAATTGACCTATTTTCACATCTATTTTAACCCGAATGTGTGGTGCAGTCGGTAAGAAGGCAGGTTTCATAATCACCTGTTTTAGCGTTCGATCCCATTCTACTCTACCACTTTTTATATATTTTTTTTAATTTAAAACATTCTCCAACACAATAGACGGGGGGGGGGGGGAGAAAAAATAGGTAATTTCCTTTTTTTTATTTGACGTCATGCAATAGGTAGTACTTTCTCCCGTGCAACGCCGGGCGACGGGTTCCGCTAGTATATATATATTATTATTATACATACTAGTAAAAAGTACCCGCCTGCGGGCAGCAATTAAGCTATAAACCTTCTCTACAAAAAAAAACAAAGAAACAATTTTCCTTTCAAATTTTGGTAATTTGGAGAAAAACAACAAAAAGATGATTGCCATAGTGTTTATGGCAATCATCTTTTTGTTGTTTTTCTCCAAATTACCAAAATTTGAAAGGAAAATTTGATATATATACGCAACATTAGAAAAATCAAATTACAAATGAATCGTACAGAATATTAATTTATTAGATTATTTATAAAATAAATATGCAAATGAGTGTATTTTAAAAATATTTTGTTGTATCATTGAATTAAATAAGCCTAAGGTGTTCTGATATAAATATAGTTTGGAGAAAAAAAACTTTTGAATTTATTCACATATATATATATGACATGAAGATACTTCACCTTACAAATAAACCCTGACCAAATATTCAAAATAACATAGTATTCGAAGCCCAAATAACATCCCCTCGACACTGCTATACATGGCTCATACGAGGAATGGTGCAACTTCTCCAAATAATGTTACCTCATGTAACAGGACTTAGCTGGATACTCCACCAGACTAGATAAATTCTTGGACTGGGAAGTGGGGATGAGGGGGCGACCGGGAGAGAGATAGCTTTTGCTCCGGATAACAGGGGAAGAGAGAGATTGTTACACTTTTTGCCTACCCCTGCTAGTATATATAATACCTTAGTATTGTCTAGTAATAACAAGTAGAGCTATATATTTAGTCTAATATTTTATCCATACAAACATTTTGGCTACATATTTGCAGACATGTTTCAGCTACAGCTGGAAATCAGCTGAGCTTCCTTAGTATAATCTGTGGACGCTCATCTGAAACATGTTTGCAAATATGTAGCCAAAACGTTTGCTAAATAAAGATATAGATCTACTTGTTATTGAGCACTATTCTATAAACACAGTAAGAAAGATTCACTGGATTAACTCCTACAAATAAAAACCTGAGTAAATCACTAAGGCCTTAACTCCTTATGTTTAAATAAATGCATTGTTTCATCTATAAAATAAAGATCGAAGTAGATACGTTTTATTATACTAGCAGGCAACGATGCTCACATAACGTACAGATGTTCTAAAAGTATTTTTTTAAATTAAAAAAAAGTTAAAACGAAAGAAAATTCACCAATTTTTCCATTGCCCATCTTTTTTTTTGGGGGGGGGGGGGGGGCTTTCATCTTTCTCTTTTAAGTTTTTATTAATTACAATTTAAATATTTAAATTGTGTCGTTTGGTTTTATGCTGACCGACACCGGCACCTCAAAAGCATGTCGCCATCCTAACAGCTTTCCGAAATAATTATTTTCAGAAAAAGAAGTGAACAGAAATAAACTATATTCATGCCAATAACCTATTTGGGAAAACTAATGAAAAAAATAAGCTAGCTTGAATCAAATAGAGATATGTCAAACAAATTGGTATAATATATATATATATCATTATTTCATGTATCTACATCAAATGTTATAAGGAGATATAATTTTGTATGTATGAATTTTCAGTATTTACTTCAACAGTGCTCTATACGCGAGTAAGTTATGAAAATATATTTATGGCAATTAAGCTACACAGTGGCTTCCACATTTCATCCCCATAGGGAATTGTCAGGCTAAAATTTTAGCCTGAAGATTCCCTACAGGAATTATATATATATATATATATATATATATATAGACGAATGTTCCAATTTGTAAATTGATTTCGTCTTCTATGGAAGCTACAGCTATAGGGAATAAAAATGCTTTGTCAGTAAATTAGGGATTTATTTTTGTCTTCTTAAATAATAAGTTAAAAAGAAATAACATTCTAGCCATTTCATGTGGATCAAACACACTATCATCATCATCAACCAGTTTATTTGTTGAATAAGCCACAATTAATCCTGATGAGGGGGGGGGGGCTGATTGTCTAGTCTTGATCTAAGTCTTTCCCTCTATTCTTGTCTTTGGTGAGGTCTGATGGAATCCATACCCATGGCTCTCCTATCACGTTCTCCCAATACAACTATATATATATATATATATATATCCAGAGGTGTTACTAAATTTACTAGGTTTATTTAATTGGTAAATTGTTTGTATTTAATTCCAGTGTTCAGTACTCTAAAGAGTAGAGCAATAATAGTATTAATAATATATAATATATATAATAATATAATATTAGCAATAATAGTATTAATAATATTATTGAAGCTTACATCGACATGTGTAAGTTTTAATCTTACGGTCTCTGATTAGTTTGTAAGGTCGAAACATTGGTATGTCTATGTTATTACTGTAGGGCAATGGTCAGATGGATCGTACCATATTTATGATACAACTGTAATATATTTTGTTTTCTGCGAATGCTAACTAGAGAAAAAAGTTCTTTGAAATGTGGTTGCCAGTATGAGAACTATATTTCACCAAAAGAGAAAACATCACAAAAACCCTAAACAAAGATAACTCCAGGAACAGCCGTTTTATCGCATGATCTTGCTGATTGGCATTCATCTACGTCTCGTGTGAGAAAACGATTATTGCAACTGTGCCTAGTCATCTTTTTCTATTCGTTATTGTCATTATGAAGTGTGCTGTTGTATGGCTCAGAAACTTGGGCTGTCTCTGCTGGCATACTAAAGAAGCTGCGCTGTAATGACAGGGCAATGGTCAGATGGATCTGTTTGGTGAGGCCTGAACAGTACGTTTCTTTTGAATCCCTGCTCTCACAGGTCGACTTGAAAAGCCTTGCGGACATCATGCGAAAGAACAGACTGCGTTGGTTGGGTCACATTGAGCGTAGCGATGGCTGGATTGCTAAAGTCCGACAGTTGAATGTGCCAGCAGAGAACATCACCACTGGCAGACCCAAGTTGACTTGGGAGGACGTAGTCAAACGTGATAAGAAGGCCATGGGTATGGATTCCATCAAGCCTTGCCAAAGACAGGAGTGGAGAGGAAGACTTAGATTTCGAGACTAGACAATCAGGCCCCATCCTCATCAGAGGATTAATTGTGGCCCGATTCAACAAATAAACCGGTTGATGATGATGATGATATATATATATAAAGATTCAATGAATTAAAACATTACAATTGTTCCAAGAATTAGAACATCAAGTCCAATATGGCGTACGATCGTTTCCAAAACACATATAATATATATATATATATACATACACACACACACACGTGTGTGTGCATGTGGGAGAGATTGATGAGAAGAAATGTGTGTTCTCTAGAATACCTGTTTGATTTTCTATAAAGAATTTGAAAATGATATATAGTACAAATCAGTTTCTTCCTAGGAATTTAATGCAATCATTTTTAACATTTTCCACGCGGTAGGTTTTGAGAAATCTAAAAACATTGATTTTTTCTATTCGTTCAAGGTAAAAATGTATTAATAACTGCTGCTGAAATTTAAGAGTGAGAGAGGAGAGATATTAGCTTTTAGATAGCAAAGAAAGAAAGCTGCTGCTAATAGCAGGTTTTAGCTTAAACTACAAAAAACCTTTTCAACCACCGATTATTACCATGGATAATAACACCCTACCCAAGAGTCCAACGTTCAAACTCGTCGGCCTAACATTGACAGGTAACACGAGTTGTAGATATTGCAAGGCTGCTGCAAGGAAAGTGGGCTCCCTCTACCGTGCTAGAAAACTTCTCTCACCTGACAGTATCCTATATCTCTACAAGGCCACTCTCCACTTAGTCTCTCCCTCTTAGACAGGATTCCCCCCCAAAAAAAGTCGCTAATCTAATAGGTCCCTCACTATTCAGCAAACACCTGTGAAATGTTGTGAATATAACAACCAAGATGAAAGTAGGGATCTGAACAATACAAATTATCAATCCTCATCTAAAAAATTCTGAAACATTTATTTTTGCTAAATATTCTAGGTAAATCATTCAAAATATTATTTTCCATAAAATTGTTTGGCAGCCATGTTGGATTTTGGGAACCTTAAACTGAAGTGCTGCCCAAACATTTTCACCCGTCTTATTTACTGCGGTAATATATTTAAAAATTGTATAATTAAAAATGTAACTTTTCTCTGTTTTTTTTTTTTTTCTTTCTTTTTAATCCTGTTATTGTGTTTCTTACAATTTATTTTTCCAATTTTTGTGAAACTTCTGGTATTTGTTTCAAGAAAATAAGATGATGCTTTTGTTTCGTAAATATTAAAATGCTGCTGATATAATTAAAAACGTTACTAATAAATATTTGGTAAATTACCAAAAGCTGATATTTGTGTTTGTTTATTCACTTTGAATGGATGACTAAAGACAAGTTTCTTTGAATGGATCAGGTTGTAAAATGTAAATATTGGATATTCCAATTTGTGCTTTTATAGTGATGCAGATGGTGGACAGCTTTCTTCATCATGGGCGCCGCCATATTGGATAGGTATTTTCTTGGGTAGCCGTGTGGTCCCGAGCCTGAATTTATGAACCGCGTTCGATCCCATGCGACTGCCTACAACCACCACTCCTGCACTGATGAGGGCAAAAAGCCCAAAACGATATAGTCTGTAGGTAATAGAACACTTTAATATTTAATAAAATATTTTTAGTGTATATATATGTATACAGGGTGGGCAAAAATAAGGGTCCTATTTTTAAAAATTCATAACTTTTTTATTTATTGATTTTTTTAATTTTTTTTTTAGAATAAGTAAAGGACCCCTTCCGAAGCAAGCATGAGCCGTATTAGCCCTAAGGAACGTACCCTCATTTAGAAAACATTATTTTTGCTTAAAAAACTCAAAACAGTGTAAAAACAATACTTTAGTTTTTGTAAGTTTTAAGTGTTTTTCGGCTAAAATTTGTTTTGTTTATTTCAAAAAATCTCGGAAGGGTCAGTCTACACACACAAAGTTTGGTGAGTTTAACTTTTATTTTGTGGAAGTTATTCAAGTTATTCAAATTTAAAGATAGGACCCTTATTTTGGCCCACCCTGTATATACACACACTAGTGATGGGATGATTTCGATACAATTACCGATTCTTTTTAAATTTCTAAATATTATAGATTTGTTGCTTTTCTAAATAAACCCCTGATGTAATGTTTTCGCCAACATAAAAAATACATGGGGGGGGTATATTAATCAAGTAGATCTTTCTAAATATTTTTTCGCAAATGTTTTCCTTGTAATCGATTGAAAATAGTGAGGCAACTAAAGATTTATTTCTCTTTTCAACCAAAGCCGATTTGCAGTAGTTTGTCGTTAGTTGACAAAATGCCATTTGAATTTTTTCATAAACAATTGAAAATAGTCGACGATTCGTATGCAAAATAAGACGGTGTAGGAACAAAATAGTTAGTTAACAAAGCCTCGTCCCCATGTTAAGAATGAGTTTCTAAATAATAATGTTACTATTTAGAAAAGCATTCTTAACATGGGGAGGACGAGGATGCTTTGTTAACTATTCTGTGCCTCCCCTCTATCAAAGAATGTTCATGTTTTTACCCTAATTATAAAGATTTGGTCGGTTATTGCTACTGTCAATATAACATTTATTAGATTGATATTTGTTTTACTGTAAAAAAGAAAACCAAGATACAGTTAATAATAATACTACTAGTACTACTACTAATAATTTGTAGATTAAAACCCTCAGCTAAATTACCCCCAATAAATGAGATTCTACTTTTCTTTGGTAGGTGATTACGCATGAACACCTTGACTTGTCGGAAAGGAAAAAAAAACAATTATTTTAGAATTGAGAGTGGGAGATAAGTTTCGTACATTAATTTGACGTAAAATGATCATTTCAGGGACGTTAACTAAATTTACCACTAACCCCTAAGTCTGACTGGCAAGTTCGTAAAACTATGCGTAATCACTGTAGTGGAAAATGAAAACAACAATGTTAATTCATTAACTCTGTGGTTAGCAGAGTTGTCCCCCTTTGCAAATTGGCTGTTTGGAGAATTTGAACGTTAGATGGCTCTGGTTAACAGTCAATTTGCATAGGTGGGGAAAAAAGCAGCATAAAAACTGTACTCTTTTGTGAAGAGCGCGAATGCTCAGTGAAGTGGAGAGCGAGAGAGGGGCAGAAGGCAGTTGGCAGAAATCGTAGATTTTTATCTTTTCAAGAAACTTTCCTTTCACGGATAGACCACAATCACTTAAAAAAGTAGACCCTCTTACCCCCAAAAAATAAACGCACAAAATTTATCTCCCAGGGCAAAATAACAATTTTTCATTAACTGCTCTAAAACGTTAGAATGTCTCAGAAATAGCTCATTTTACATTAAATTTATATGTGAAACTGATCCCCTACTTTAAATTTTTGAATAAATTTTTCTTCCTTTTAAGTTTTTCGGGTTGTTCACACGTAATCGCCTAAAAAAGTAGAATCTCATTTTTGTTTGGAGTGGTGATTTTTGCTGAGGGTGTTAATCTAAACTAATGATAATACTTTTAAGTTCTGATATAGTTAAAGAATCTATTTAACTTTTACAAAGATACATTCAAATATTAGTTTAAATATGAAACAAAAATTAATTCAAAAACATGTTAGTAATTAATTTTTTTTTCCGTAAAACATGTCTTTAAAATAGTTTAAAAATACACTTACATTTTAATGTTGGACAATTTTCACTGTCTTTCACACGTCTAAATTAATAAGTAATTTTTCTTAGATTATTTGTTGATCTAAACAGAAACATTTTTATTCAATTCATTCTTTATATTCGTCCCATATCTCACGATCACCACTTCACGAGTGAATCCTGTACATACAAATCCATAAACATATACACAGCCCTAACTTTATATGAATAAAGATTTATTTTCTCACAGAAGGTTTGTCCAAAAAGAAACCTAAGATTGACATAATACAGGACACAAAAAAGTGGTGCAATTTAACAGACACAATTACTATTAATAGTCCCTAAACACAATCAAGAATAGACATGTGTTGCCAGGGTCGCACAGAGAATGTGTTGGGCAATGTAAAATAAAATACAACTTACTTTGTATAGAAAAAATACCATATCGTGTGACCGAGCCGAGGATCAGTGAAAGTAGGCTGAGATGGTCAGAGATGCTGTACTTATTTGGGAAGCCAGCCAGCTTAACCCAACCAGAAGGATGGGTGTTAAAAGTGCATATATGCTGGAATGGCCAGAGATCTGGAAGTCCCAGCTCACGGCCCATAAATTCATCTAAAAGACAGAGCCAAGCGGAACAATCCGCTGGCCTCGGAGCCTAACCAAGAAAGAAACTGAAGATTTATATATCTGGGCCCGGTTTACCAGAAATGTTAACTGGCAGGAATAAAATGTACTTGACACAGACATGCACCTGGCCGGAACAAAACTGTCGATTGTCAGAAATAAAATAATTGTTGATCGACTCAAAACCACCTGCAAAGGTTATGCTATCCAAACGGTTAGCTGCAGACAAAAATACCCTGTCCCTAAATAAACACCCTAGAGGTATGGTTACATTGACAGCGAAGAATGGGCATTTACATGTGGATGTGTGGGTTTCACAAATTACTGTATAAACTAAACCGAAATTGAGATTGATAGTCAACTGTCAATTCTCATGCATCCTCTATTTTTTTTTCACTAATTCACCGCCACCGACAACAAAGATTATCATTATATTTTTATACATAATTCTTTCAAGCACAGCAGAAATACAACACTGGGATAGCATGTTTTATTCTTTATAAAATATACTTTATTATAACTTAACTAACAGTGTGGATCCAATACCTACATACTACATAACATAACCCGCACCCGTTCACCGCACCAACAATAAAGATATATCATTGTATTTTTATAGATCAGTGTTTGTTAAACAACTTATTTTTTTACTTAAATAATGTTAAAGAAGTTAGCAGAATTTTTTAATTTTTTGAAAGAATTGATGAGAGTTCTTGGGTTAGTAGATGTAGAACAGTTGAGGTAGCAGGGTCAGTTCCCAGGTGAAGGTCAAGAAACCATGAGAGGAAGAGATAAGGATAAACTTGAGAAAGAGGGATAACGACGCGGCAAGAAACAGGTTGGTTTAGAAGTCAATTTCTACAAACTGTCCAACACACAAGTCGTTAAATCGATGATGATGATCCAACAACCACAATAACAGAAAACGATAATTAAAAACTGATTATATTCGAAAACTCCAATAGGGAATCGTGAAATTTTGCAAGGGAGCTACATATAATCATAATTTTAGCATAAGGGAGGTAACCCAACCAACCCACTCTTTATTTAAAAAATAAATAATTTAATGACTAAAATAGGAATAAACCTTATTTACTTGCCTCTTCACGATGGCAAACTTAGACATACGATCAGTTTTGTTAATGTGGAGAAAAATTCAGCTCCTCAAAACGGAGCATCAGGGTATCAACCGGGGCTACTTTGACATTGGGATCTACTATGATAATTCAATGTCAACCTGTACTTTTGCGCAACTAATCAACCTTGATTTGTTTGACCCCTCGTACCATATTTATGATACAACTGTAATATATTTTGTTTTCTGCGAATGCTAACTAGAGAAAAAAGTTCTTTGAAATGTGGTTGCCAGTATGAGAACTATATTTCACCAAAAGAGAAAACATCACAAAAACCCTAAACAAAGATAACTCCAGGAACAGCCGTTTTATCGCACTATCTTGCTGATTGGCATTCATCTATGTCTCGTGTGAGAAAACGATTATTGCAGCTGTGCCTAGTCATCTTTTTCTATTCGTTATTGTCATTATGAAGTGTGCTGTTGTATGGCTCAGAAACTTGGGCTGTCTCTGCGCCGTAATGACAGGGCAATGGTCAGATGGATCTGTTTGGTGAGGCCTGAACAGTACGTTTCTTTTGAATCCCTGCTCTCACAGGTCGACTTGAAAAGCCTTGCGGACATCATGCGGAAGAACAGACTGCGTTGGTTGGGTCACATTGAACGTAGCGATGGCTGGATTGCTAAAGTCCGACAGTTGAATGTGCCAGCAGAGAACATCACCACTGGCAGACCCAAGTTGACTTGGGAGGACGTAGTCAAACGTGATAGGAAGGCCATGGGTATGGATTCCATCAAGCCTTACCAAAGACAGGAGTGGAGAGGAAGACTTAGATTTCGAGACTAGACAATCAGGCCCCATCCTCATCAGAGGATTAATTGTGGCCTGATTCAACAAATAAACCGGTTGATGATGATACCAGGTGCTCGACTGAGCTCAAATCTATGCCCCCCCCCCCCCTGTAAAACATTCACAATAAGAACCTGCCTAGCTACTACCACTGTCAATGATTTATCTTTCTCCCTCTGTGCGCGCAAGACGAAACGAAACTTCCATGGGCAGAGTTTCTTTCCTAGAACTGCCCGTCTGTGGAACACATTCCGTGAGCCTGCTTCCCTGCCAACTTTGATATGGTCGTCTTCAAGTCCAATATAAACAAGTTCTTGTTGAACCATCCCCGTAAATAATCAACCATCGTGCCGGTGAACGCGATGTTGTCTCACCATCTAAACTAACCCCTATCCTCGAGTTAAACTATTTAACCCTCATCCTCGAGTGGCCTTTGGCCTTGATAAGCAGTGACCTTTAGTGTAAAAAAAAATGAATAAATTCGATTTAAATTACCATCCAAACGGGTTACTCTTATTTAAATCAATAATGCAACATGGTCTTTTGAAATTCTGTATGTATATTAGACGGCAAATCCCCAAACACAGCTATTTGTACGCTTCATTTGCATAACTAAAATTAACGTTTGGTCTTATGCATTTGTAATTTTATTGTGCTAGTTTATGACAGTTTTGTCGATATTAAAATTAATTAGTCATTTAATAATAAAAAAAGGGATAAATTACAAAAACATTTAAAATATTTGGTTCATTAATTTTCAAGGGAAGTAATTTAAATGAAAACTAAGATACTTTAGCTAGAAAGAAAGAAAGAAATACAGACGAGGCATAAGAGTTGTAAGGAGAACTCATAGAGAGAGGGGGAAGGTGACTGCTCTCCCCTCTCTCTCTCTCCCTGCAAAAGGAATGTCAGTTCATCAATTCTTGAATTAAATCAAAGTAGAATAAATAGTGGTAGTCATTGTGACCCAACGGGTCATGGGTACGTCTAGTATACAAATAAATACACATTGGTCTTCATTATAGAGTGGAGGATTCTAATCCCCTTGAAAAAGAAGAAAACATAGAAAAAAAAAATTACCTACCTTGATTGAATTGTGTCTTTTTTTTTTTCAGATTCACCTGTTCAGTTGTCTTATTTTGATGTCCGGGGGGGGGGGGGGGGGGGGGGATCATTTTCTTCTGTTGATGTGGGGAAAGTATATCTGGATGGCAGAGCTATTGAGAGTGTGACAAAGTTTTGTTACCTTGCACATAACATTGGAGCACAGGGTGGAGCTGGTGCTGGTGTGATTGCAAGAATTAGAAGTGGATGGAGTAAGTTTAGGGAACTTTTGCCATTACTAACCAGCAGAGCATCACCATTGTTGATCAATGGAAGAGTCTATCAGGCAGGTATACCCACTGATGATGTATGGAAGTGAAATCCGGTCAGTAAGGGTTGAGGACATGCATTGCATAGAGAGAAATGATATGAAAATGATACGATGGATGTATAATATTAATCTTAAAGGTAGGCTTAGATCTGATGACCTGAGAGGAAGATTAAATCTGGACAGTCTCGGGAGATGTGTGCAGAACAGGACATTTCGATGGTATGGTCACTTTGAGAGAATTCTTGGGTCAGTAGATGTAGAACAGTTGAGGTAGCAAGTCTAGTTCACAGGGGAAAGCGGCCAAGGAAAACATGGGAGAAGGAAGTGATAAAAATGGCAGAAGTTCTCCGAACTTAACATATTCAGTTGTAACTTTTGCAATCACGCTAGCACCAGCTCCACCCTGTGCTCCAATGGTATCTGCTCGGACGTTGAATTATTCTATTGATTTAAACAAAGTTTTGCAGTGCACTTCCTTGGCCTTTTGGCTCGCTCAGGGATCCATCCTTGGACAGGTTACCAAGAGAGTGATCACACTCCTGAAAAAAACGGGCCAGCATGGTGAGGAGGATCTAGATCTAAAGACAGAGTTTAAGATTTTGGCAAGAGTTCTTGCGAATCGTTTGCAGACTGTTGTTAGCAACTTAGTCAAACCGGAGCAGAATGATGCTGTGAAGGGGAGATCAATTCAAAGCAATTTGCATCCGATTCACGCGATCATAGAAGGAATAAAAGACTACATCGAAGTCATGCTGATCAATTTAGATCAGTCCAAGACTTTTGAGAGGGTCGACCATCGTTTCCTCAGATCTGTTCTAGAGGACGCCGATTTTAATTCGGTCGTCTGCCGACGGTAGCGGTATAAATAAATGGTAGGCTTTCAAAGTCGTTCGTGGTTTCTTGGTTGGTGGCAGGGTTGTCCACTGTCGACCCTGCTTTATGTCTTGGCATTGCAGCCTTTCCTTCGCAAATTAAGGGATGGGGTAGCAAGACCAGTCCTGCACAGAATTGCTCTTCCTGGTGGAGCACGAGTCAGGGTTTCCGCATTTGTCGATGATGTCACCATTTTCGTGTCAAGTTGTACTGACATTGCAACAGCGATTAAGGCGCTCGTTCAGTATGAAGAAGTTACAGGGGCTGTTATCGACCGTAGCAAGTCTTATGGTCTGCAGTTGCGAGCCTGAAGCAGAGAGTCCGCACTTCCAGCCGGTCAGATGGCTTGTTTTGAAGCTGGATAAGAATTGGTCGAAAGTACAGTCAACAGTCAAATCGTCTATGCGGACTTGGATTCGAAGGAAACTTTCCTTAAAGGGTAGAGCTGAGGCATACGCCACTTATGTCTTTCCTCTCATCCTTTACCGACTGGCTGTACTACCTCTCCCTGCTTTGTTCTTTTCACTTCCTTGGAAGAGAGGACAACCGTTATGTTTGCAGAGAGGGCTGTACTCAACGTCCGAGCGAGGGAGGCTTGGCAATGCCGGATCTGGCAAGTCATGCCAAAAGATTGGCTTTCCATGGGTCCCTGCGGTTGAGAGCGCCTTTCCAAACCTCACACTCTCGGTAGAAGCCCGTCGTAGGCCGAGGGGAGAAACTTAGTTCTTCAACGAATGCCGAGCAGCGCTTAGAATGTTGCCGGGGACCAGGTCCCTTGCACAGCTTAGAAAGAAACTGTATAGAGAATTAGTGGTAGGTACTGCTTCTGATCCGCTTGGGGAGGAGCTGGGATGGTCACAGGAGGATATCTGCTCTCAGTGGAGTTGGACGCCAGGCCATGGTTATGTTAACAACTTTGAATATTCCCTGACCTGGCAACTGGTTCAGAATGCACTGGTCGTCTATGCCAAATATGAAGAGATGATTTAATGGTCGATCCCTTGTGTCTGTGTTGTCAAGACCATGAGGAAGAAACGTCCGAGCACGCCTTCTTCACTCTGGGAGTATGTCAGAGAGGAATTGGCTCATATTGATGCCAACCAGTCGTTGGTCCTTGATGTAGCATCCGTTAACAACATAGCTCCGCCGTGGTCTAGGGCGAAAAAAAAAATTTTTTCTAGCTATCCAAGCCATAGTGAGACTAGTGACATGGGTTACACATCTTAATGGGGTTGGATCTGTTTGTTTACTTTAAACATCAGCTTAAAGTGAAGATCAGATGCGATTGGAAAAGATAACATTGCATGGAGTTTAATAAGAGGTGGGTGTATCACACTAGTTTATGCATTTGATAAGGAGCCGGGTACGAGTATGTGTTCCCTGCCTAAGCATGGCACATGTGGTTCTGGCTTCTATGGAACCCATCCCTTAGAATTTGTTCTTAAAAAACTCTTAGCTCGTGGAATAAATGAGATCTGATTCGTTTTTATTTTTTTAGTACTAGAGAGCCTCCAAAAAGATGCCCACTCCCATATTTATTTTGTCCTTGGCCACCCCTAAATCTTTGAGGACACCATCCATTCCCCATCACAATCTTTTTATTTTTTATGTCTCTCTTAGCTGCAACTCCCATTTAGAGACTGACCTGCTTGTTTTCGGTTGACCCGGAAAACAGTGGGCGGTCTGACACTTAGCAAAGGGTTGGGAGGGCCTTACTAACCTGCCCCAATTAAGCATTTTATTTGGTTCAGTCTTTTTGGGTGTTTGTAGATTGTCCAACTCCATCATTACTCATGTATATTTATTATTGTAAATAAAACTTTCATTGAAACCATTGAGGATCTTTTAAGATTAAAGCCATGGAGTGAATGCAGTATTTTGGTGATGGTGTCTAGTTTAGAGTAGACAAAAGTTTTTTGTCAAAAATGACAGAACTCAACCTAAATAGTCAACCCCCAAATCAAAGGGAGATTACTCTTATCTCCAAATGGTCCAAGAGGGATAACTCATAATCCACATTGGTAACACTCCTCCAAGTCTTTATTTTAACAAGTAAACTTTCCATCGCTTTTAATTATTCACAGGAATCGCCGCCTTCTCGTTTATTATTCACTTTTTGTGAGGTCATCCAATGTGCACGGTGACACAGAATTTAAGTAATACATAAATAAGCACTGTTTTTGACTATGAAGTATCCTTGTTCTCTTTAAAGAGGGTGTCAGTCTGATGAACCTGCCCTGGTGTAGGCATTTCAGCTAGTACCATAACATTTTTAAAACTTATATTGAAGCAGTTAGCTTTTTAAAATGGCTGCCAAATTATATCGATTAGTTTGTCTGACTTTTCAATTGACTGGGCAAATTAAAAAAAAAACAAAAGAAAACTCCTTTAATCTTACCAATAACCTTAAGTCCAAGTGGAAACTACCCTTTCTTCATGGTTTCATTCTTGGAGATAAGCATAGCCACCTGGACTTAGGGTTAGTGGTAGGGTATGTTTTGTTTTGTAAGAAACAAAATCAAAATGTATGAAAAATGAAATTTAAATATATTACAAAGTAAACATAATAATGGCGTATCTAATATGGAATATTGGCAAAGAAATTATCTTTTATACAATAATTTGCACGGTCATAATCTGCAAAAATAAAAAAAGAAATAAGGTGAATTAATTCATCCTGCAACCTGTTGAAAAGTCAGACAAAAATAATCAAAAAAAATTTGGCAGACTGTTTAAGGCCAACTGTTTGTATAAAAAAAAACGAAGAAAAAAACAAAAAAAACAAAAAACGAATAAGACAAAAGTGAAAAAAAAAGTGAAAAAAATAAAATAAAATAAAATAAAAAGAGTTTCAATATTCCTTGTTTATTTTTATTAAGATGGCAGGACATTACATGCTACACTGCAATTGTTTTTTTAAACTTTGGTTTCCATGACAACAGTCCTGGATTTCAGCTGCTCAATAAGTTAAGAATGATTGGGGAGGTGGGGGAGGGAGAGGGGAAGGAATTGAAACAGAGTGGACAATTTCTCTATCATTCCGAGGAAGAGGAGGGAGTAGTTACGATATTGCAAAATAACATGGGGTAGAACAGCAAAAATGGTGGCCATTTGATTAATGAAGAAAAAAAAAAAAAGAAAAAAAAAAAGAGAAGGAGGAGGAAGTTCAAGGCCGAGTCTTCTTCTCTCCCACCTTTTTTATTAGCTGTTTCACCAATAAAAATTTAAAATATTTGTATGGAATCTTGAAACATTGGCTTTTTGTTTTATAATGTAATAATGGAGTGAAGAAAGAAAGAAAACGTTATAAAATGCCAATAATAAATAGTTTTTACACATCCATAAGAAAAAGAGTTGGCCACTTTCAATATTATTAAAAGGAGGGGGGGGGATAATTTGCGGTAATCGTGCAATATAATTAACAGCTAAGAAATCGAAAAACCAAAAAAACAATATACAACAAATAAATTTTACCAAGTGTATTAAAATTTAATTTCTACCAATCTGTATAGTTTAAATGTTTTGAAACTATTTTTCATTAATTTTTTTTAAATTCGATTTTGTTGAAAGCCCTCTTTATTCACACAAGAATCAAAATGACTGCTTGGCTCTCTGTTGTTGGCGATCCATTCCTTAATAAAATAGGAGGACCTATTGCATCACTAACCTTAAATCTGACTGTCCCTTCCCCCCAGACTTAGTATTAGTGGTAAGGATAAGTCAGTAAAGTTTAAAAAAAAAACAAAAAAAAAACTCTTAAGCCTGAAATTAGCACAAAAGGGGGGGGGGGGATCTTTGATTTTCTTCATATTCAGATAAATCAAATTAATAAATCTTACAATCAGTTTCCACACTTAAAAAAAATTATACGAGGTCGGTAAGAAATTAAATTTTAATGCGTTCGGTGAAAGTTACTGTAAAAAATTTTTCCTTCGATTTACTGGCTGTTAACTATACTGCCAGATTACCCGTTTTGAGATAAGTATTCAGATGAAAATGTTTATGGTTTACTTGCGACGCTAAAGATCAGCTGAAGGAAACATCAAGAAAAAGAAAAGTTCTTTTAGATATGTTTCTGGCCATAATCTCTGAAAAATATTAATAAGATTCGAATTTTGTTCCTGTCTTGTTATTGTGTAGACAAGTAGGATTCCAAGTTTTAGTAAAAACAACTCAGTAAATTTTTTTTTAAGGATGAAATTTTTTTTAATTGAAGGAAGAGTAGTCGGGTTAGGATTAGTCATATCAAAATTTCCACCCAAAGTCTAACCCTTCCTCATTGTCATAGGGGCGGTGACTACGTGGTAGCGTCAGAGCTAACAGGGCTCTGGTGAAAATCCAGGCGGAGTTGTCATCAGAATTTGTCGTCCTCTGCCTCTACACGTGGCAAGCAAAGATGTATCAGGCATGTAACCACAAATCAATGGAATGAGAGTGGAAACATTCCTTCTGCACCATTCCTGTGTGTGTTCTTGGCCAAACCTTCCCTGACTACACGTGTAATCCTGCAGGTTAACGAATAGTTGCGACCAACGAGAAGAATTTCATGCAGACCAGACAATCCTGAGGCACAACCTTCTTGAGCTCTATGCAAAAGTCAGACTTGCCTAACAAACATAAAAAATTATCAAGAGTTAAATCGCCAAGATAACCGACAATTATTTTGCTTCAAAGGTTCATGGAATTTACTCGATAACAAAGATGAAAACACACCCTTTAGTAAGCCCAAGTCGAGGATAATGGTCGAGCTCATGTCAAGATACTTTTTTTATGAACTTGTATTGAATATATCGGGGCTGGTGTACAGGAAATGTCGACTGGCAAAAGTAAAACCTACTTGGCACAGACACGCTCCTGGCCGGAAGAAACTAAATGTGGATGATTGACACGGAAACACAACTCTTTGGAAATAAGATATCTGGGGATTTAATGCAAAACCAGAGGTTATCTGCAGACAGGAATCAGTTGCTAAATAATAACGTTAGGGAGCGTGACTACATTGAGAGTGAAGGAGAAATCCCAGAATGGCCATTTACAGGTGGATGCGTGGGATGTCAAAAAATGTTACAAAAACTTGCCCTAATTGAGAACGGGAGTCGACTGGCAATAGAGTTCCAGAGATCAACCTCCGTCAATTTCTTCTGCTTCATCCACCCTTCTCACTCATTCGCCGCCATAGAACAAAACATCAGTTTGTCGACATTCTTTAAGCACGGCAGAAATACAATACTTCTTTTCAAAAAGATGAGAAAGTTTGAAAATTTTATGTTTTTTTTTTTCGCACACTTAAACTTGGAATAATATTTGTTAACACAATAGCAAATCTGCATAAAATGTAAGAATCTAATTTTATTTTAGCAGGAATTGTTGTATCAAGAATCACCAAAAACTGATATCGATCGTAATCGCTGGGAAACGACAAAAAAACAAAGCACTGTTTGTTGAAAAGATCTTTAGAAAAGAGAAAAATTGAAGAAATTTTTTTGAAAAAAGATGACAGGAATGATAGAGCGACACAACCCAAGAGATTCCACTGTCACTCTTCGAATATGAGGCTCATCAGAGCAAAAATTAAACTTATTAGCCATTAGAAAAGACATTGTCCCCATTAACACCTATTATCTTCCCCTCCCGTAAGTGAAAAAAAAAAAAAATTTTCAAAAAAAAAAAAAAAAAAAAAAAAAAAATGGATTTCCACAATTCAAAATGTAATCAGAGGATTATTGAATACAATAAGAAAATGCAATACAGAAAACCAAACTAAATTGAAAACCATATTTGAAGAACAAGCAAAAAAACAAAACATTAATATTTTAAACTATCAATAAGTTGAAATGAACCTTCTAGTGCCATGCAAATTGTTCCCCTTATATTTTATCCAACCCTATCAAAAATCAGGAGCGCCAGTAATATTGGTCGTAGCCGTCCCAAAAAACCCACATTATATGTTGGGGTAAAAATAAAATGCTAATCTGCTTCTGACACAAATTTTTAGTCAGTTTTTATTTGGGGGAGTGGAAGACCATGGGCGCTCTGTTCTTAATAGGCTTAAGCTAATTGTGATAGGGAGCAGAGAATGAACAGGGGAGAGGGGTGGGGGGCTGGAGGTGTTTGTGCCACAAATTAGAAGACAGGGTTTTAAATCCCTATACAAAAAAAAATGGATTCATAACAAATATTAGATTGATTTAAACAAACAAAAAAAAAGAAAAGGGGGCTTATATTTAAAGTGCCCCAGTCTGACAAGATAAGTTAGGCTGATGGAGGTTGCCATAAGCTAAAGCAGATGTTCTCCTGACTCTTCAAATTTGAAGATTACAATTTTCGGAAAAGTCATTTAAAAACTAATTATCCCTGCTTCCCCAATATATAAACAACTATTCACATCTAGCATTATTTAGTAAAACCAATGAAAAAATAAAGTTGTGAATGCCAGCAAAGAGTCAACATGAATAAAAAAAATCAGGAATATGAAATCTCTTTGGTCGACAAAAAAGATGATACGATTGACCGAAGAGCATAGAATCTCTCCAGTTTTTATGGCCCCCTCCTCACAACCCGACTGGCTTTATTTATCTTTATTCACACAACCTTTGACTTGAAGAGATCACAACAATTATTTCAAAATAACAGAAAGTTAATAATACATATTCAGTTTGGAGGCCAGTGTTGCAAGAGAAAAGGAAAAATTCTCTTGGACTTGAAGATTTGAGAATTGCGGAGAGAGATAAGTTTTATACCAAATATATATAACTTAGAGAAAGAGGCAAAATGCCTCTAAAAAACCATGTGCTAGATGCAGATATTTTTATTAAAAATCAAATTTTTTTTTTTTAATCTTGACTTTAATAATTAGAAAAAAAGTCAAGATAAAAAAAAAATTTGATTTTAATAAAAACATCTGCATTTAACACGTGGGTTTTTGAAGGCATTTTGCCTCTTTCTCCAAGTTTTAAATTTCAAAGATGAACTTGCCCAAATATATATATAAGCCGGTAATAATATAAAGGTAGATGTATATAGTTCAGATAGATTTGAATAGGAATCAATTTCCAAAGCAAAGATGAAGCTCAATATTTAAAAATTAAATTTTTTTAAAATTCAATAGAGCTATGAATACATAAATTAAATATTAAATCAAGGTTACACCATTCTTTGATTTAATGACTCTGGATTTGACGCCTTTCTGATGAAGATGGAGTCAGTCTGGATTGCCCGTAATTGCTGCAGACTTCTCCAGAAACATGCGTAAAAGTTATTTTGTTCAGAAATTGTAATTAAATCATAGAATGATATATTTATTTTATTTTAACCCCCCCCCCCATATATACACACACACATATATATATATATATATATGTATGTATATATATACATACACGCACACTTATTTGGAAACCCAGCAGAGTGCTCGATTATTAAAACTTAAAATTCAAAATAAGAGCGTAATATTTATTATATTATATTACAGAAGGTACCATGTTGTTTTGAACTGTAAAATAATATACATATGAGAGAGAAGAGAAGCATATATATATATATATATATATATATATATATATATATATATATATATATATTATTATATACACACACAGATTAGCTTATGGCTGATGAGAAGATGGTAGTGCTTATTCTCGTTTCCGGGCAAGATTTACTCCAAACTACGTAACCTATAGTATCAGATTACCAATTGTTTTTTTGGGAAGTTTTTTTTACGCCCATAAATATCGATAGGAAGCGAGGAAGAGAAACAAGGAAGAGGCGTAAAATAGTGTTTGAGGATTATATGAATTCTTTTCTTTTAAAATTAAAATAATTATTCTAATCCGTTGTAGAATAGTGCAAAAACCTTCAGAACAAAAATATACACCCAGAACGCGACCAGCAATGAAAGGACTTTACACAAAACTAATACATATATGAGAAGGGGGGGGGGGGGGGGGGACGGAACAACACCAGTAAAGAAAGAAAGAAAGAAAAATCCCGATTGAATATGTCGTTGGGAAGAAGAGGGCACCCACTTGATAGTCAACAACTTGGCAATGACAACGGTTCTTGCATTTTTTTTTTTTCGAAACTAAAAAATGTTGACACGAATTGCAACAAATGTTTCAAAAAGATTCTTCTAATTGATGAATATAAAAGAAGAAAACAAATCTTCATCTGAACAGAACCAAACTACGACAGCAGATCTTCGACAAAGGCCTCGATATTCCATTTTAGATAGAGCTACATCAATAATCTAAATGACTAATTTCAAAGGTTGATTTTTATTTATCACACCGATTACATTACCATCAAAACAGCTCACTGTTATTGAAACCAATAATATAACAAAGCCCCAAACAGCTATTTGCATGCCTAATTTGCATAACTATTTTTAAAACAGTTTATAATAAATTCATGTTTGGTGTTATTCATTTGTAATTCTATTGTCATATATATATATATATATATTTATTTGTGTTATAATGGAATAATTCCAGGAGGAAATCTGAGTATGAGAGCTCAATCTAGTAAACAGAGCAAGAATAATATAAAATATAATAACACGAAATCACATAATTGTCGATGCAATAATTTATTTCAACCGTGCGTTTTTTTCAAGCATCACTCAGACAATTACATTTTTGAGACTGATAGAAATTCAATTTTCTATCAGTCTCAAAAATGTAATTGTCTGAGTGATGCTTGAAAAAACCGCACGGTTGAAATAAATTATTGCATCGACAATTATGTGATTTTGTGTTATTATATTTTATATTATATATATATATCTCCTTTCAAAAGGAATTTGTCTTTCTTAAAAACTGCTTCAATACTTAATATTTTCAAAAAAATATTTCAAGCTAATTTTTATTATTTTTTTGTTGAAAATATGAAAATAAATATCTTCAGTCTCTAACAATATATTTGATTACTCGCATGCTCATTTTACCAATCTCAATATTGAACATAACTTTATCGTATTAGGAATTTTTCATAATACCCTGGAAAATGAATTTATATGCAATAATTTTGTCGATATTAACAGTAATTAAAGTGATTTAATAATAATTTTTAAAAAAACCCGATAAATTATGAAAACCCTTCTTAAAATTGCATTAATTTTCAAGGAGATTTATATTAAAAATATGTAATGTAAGTAATACATTTAAAAAAACACTTCAAGCTAGATGTATAGCCGCTAGACGGTGGGTAGTTTTTTTTGCTTGTAAATGATAAATTTAACACTGTACTACAATTTCACAGCATCACCGATCATCAGAAGTGTCTCCTACCAGCACAAATTGAAAAGCAAAATCCAAAGATCAGTGTTTATACACTTTACAGCAGGTTTTATGCGGTTTCTTGGGTTTTTTTTTTTCAGAAACTATGCAACAAGTTGGATGAAACAAACAAGCGTTTTTCTATTTATTTAATCGGGGCTAAAGCAAGCATTTATTCATGTGATTTATTTAGGAAAGAAATTGTCTTTATTTAATAATTTCATTTGGTTTTTCAAGTTCATAATTGTGTATAGCTATAATATTTATAATAACTATTAAATTCAGAATTATAGCATGCGATGATTTATTACGTTTTGAAACAAAAATTAACGCATACGCATGTTTCTAGAGGAATGGGAAGTAAACACAGGTAATCAAGGCTGATTTCACTCCAACACACACACATATATATAAATATATATATCAACTCAAGTAAAATGAAACAAAGTGATATATATATATGTGTGTGTGTGATAATATAAAAAAACAATTCTTTTATAAATTTCAAATTACTACTTATGAGAACCGATTTCCAAAGCAAAATGAAGCTTAATATTCAAACCGTTAAATAGTTATTTAAAAATTACAATAGAACGATAAGTAAATAAACTCACAGTTCAGAGTTGCTCAGAAATTGATATTAAATAACAGTATGATATAACTGATCTGTCATTATATATATATATATATATATATATAATAAGGAGAGGTAGTTTGCTTGAAGCATTGTGTGTAATACGTATATAGAGCATTGTGATAGCCTTCTAATACTCCCCTCTCTCTCTCTCTCTCTCTATATATATATATATATATAAGTACTGCTAGCTATTGAAATTCTCTCCATGTATGCTGTTAGTCAGAGAAATAGGCAACAGGGATAGAATTCCAAAGGCTAGCAGTGTGTGATAATATTTTAACTAATATATATATTCTTCCAAAATATGATCTGAGGTAAAGATCGGATTCTAACTGCCTGATGAGATCTGAGTTTCTAACAGCTGTTGATCGATAACATCGACATGCCAGTGTTGCAGATTTTGTACATGCCTGTGTAAATAAAAATAATCATATATGTGTGTGTGTGTGTGTGTGTGTGTATGATAATACAAAAAACAGTGCAGAAATTTACATCTAATGTGAATAGACATCCGCTCCACAACTCCCCACTTAAGATGCCCCTGTAGGTATGGGCCCTAAGTCACAGTAGCCCCTTACACCTAAGTAGCAATGTTCCTTATTCGGGGCGATTCAAGGTGAACAAATAAAATTAAAATATACTAATAATGGCAAACTACAGGTACATTTGTATTTTGCTCTTTAAAAACTTATCAAGCTGTTTGCTGATCTAAGTATATAATATAAAGCAAAAGATGACATCAATAGCAACTTCTATTTATCTTCCTCCCATAAGGTAAGATGTGACACAAGGTCGGGAAATCAGCGCTCGAGAATTTGAGCCCTCTGGTCATTTAAAAATTGCCTGGGCAACCCCGTCGGCATTCCCCGGTAGAGGCGCCTCAGGCGATTAGCAATAAACTAACCCCCTCTCAAAGGGTGAGAAGGCAAAGCCTGGGAGGGTGCACCTCCTAGAACTGCACAGGACGGACAACCGATAGACTGGCATAAATCCAGACCTGAAGGCCTGGACATCAATATAGCAACTTATTCACAGACATCAAATTTAAGTTCAAGCAGTCAACCATCGGGCAATTGAGTTGCCTTTACAGGCAAGCATCTTACAGCAGTGCATGTATGTCGACTGCTAACAATGAAGCTCATAAAACTATTCGGGATGAAAATCTGCAGTCATGTATGACGACTGGCAGCAGCTGCACCTAGTACCGATACTTAAAAAAAAATAAAAAAACTAATAAAAAACTTACCCTACCGCTAAGATGGCGGTTACGGGTTAGTTGTGTCATACATGACTGCAGATTTTCGTCCGGAATAGTTTTATGAGCTTCATCTTCACCATTGTCGGCATTGAAAAGGTTTTGCTTATCGTCAGCAGTCAACATACATGCACTGCCTGTTAAGGCAACTGAAGCTAAATAAATAAAAAAAATTTACCCTAGCATTAAGTCTGGGGATGAAGGGGTCTGACTACTCAGATATAAAGTTAGTGGTAGGCTAAGTCATTTTCTTTTTACTATAATGCCAGACATGTACCAAGCCCCAACAATTAAGTGACAGGCAGTCATTTTTTTTTTTCATGTGTCGTAAGGACCGCTTTTAATGAAATAAAATAAACTTAACAGTTTCAGTCTATTAAAAGTATACAGGCCGATAGATAATTAAATTCTACTGAATTAAAAGTAAAATTTTTTTTTTTTTTCAACTTAAATATTCTGCACTTTTACTGTCGTGCCTGATTTCAACACTAAACTGCAATTTCAATTGTCGAAGATCTTTTAGTACATTTGAACATAAATTTGTATGAAATCATTCAGGAATATATTAAAACACGTCTGATGATCAGATGATACAAGAAAATGTAGAAGCAACATTATTAGAATTATCATTAAAAAAATAGATAGATAGGCTTAGAAGGATATAAACCAAAGTATTGTTTTTTGTATTCAGATATTTAAAAAAATAAATCAGAATAATAAAAGTGGAAACTTCAAGGAATGAAGAGATTACAGAAAAAGTTTACAGTGCTCGATTAAAACAAAATATAAGGGAGGGGGGGGGGGATATAGTGGCGCAGGATATGAATTTCTCATTGTTTTAATAAACCCACAAAAAAAGCAAACAAACATATTTGAAATATATCAGATACGGTGAGAAAAAAGGAATACAATTTTCTGGTGGATAGAAAGGGAAGGAGGGAAAAATATATTCAGAATTAAATGAAAAAAATCAGCTAAATACAAGAAATGAGAGGTGTGGGGGGAGGAGGAGGAGGAAAGGGGTGGGAGGAGGAAGAGGAGAAATTGAATGACTTGTTTCAGCTTTGTGAAGCACTTCTACTTCTGGACTGTCTCGAGAACTTATCTCTGGACCTACTTCGTGAGCGAGTGGGAGATCGAGACCGACTCGGCTTAGCAACGACTTCATCCTGCTCGCCATTCGTCTTCACCTTTGACACACTGCGAGATCTGCTTCTAGAGGGGCTGGGAGAGCGACTCCGCGAACGGCTGGCAGACTTTGACGGAGAACGGCTTTTGGACCTCGATGCACTTTTGTTGTCGCGTTTATAAGTCTCGGGACTGTGTTTGTCTCGACCTCGACGTCTCTCACTGCTGCTGGGACTTCGGCGTCTACGCTCCCTGCTGCTACTCCTCCTCTCACGGCTACGAGAACGGGAACGTGTGCGCCTACGACGCCTGTCCCTTGAACGTGATCGAGAACGAGAACTGAAAAACAAAAAATTAAATTAAATTAACTTTTGGTAAAAATAAAATCTGATTAATTTTTTTTTTGTTTTTTTAAACTAGTTGAACTTTTAGAAAGGTGTTCAGCTTGTTATGTAAGTTTAACAATTATTTGGCCAAAAAACCAGGGTGGGTGAGTGAAATAATAAAATTCATACCTAATCGGAGGTGTTTATAATCAATAGTATTTCCAAGTATTAACTAAAGTTACAGAATTTTTTGCATCGTGTCTATGCCCAGAAAACCTTAGTTATAATTAATTATATTATAGATTACTATATATTCAATATACACACATTTCTCATATATATATATATATATATATTTTTTTTTCCTCTTCTCTTCTTAAGTGACCTCAACTATTGCAACGCCACATTGTGTATTGTCGGCAGTTGAAACCAGTATTCCAGACATTTAATTTCCCTGATGATCTGCCAAGCAAGTAACTGCTTGGTAGTGAAACACGTGTAGGAAAAAACATTTAATTTGAATAAATAGTATTTGTAAGAAAAAATATCTTTAATGGTGATCATTGGTGTCCTGAAAGGAATGCTTTGGTAAGCCTTCATGAAATCACATATAAATGCTCTGTACTCTGTAATCGAGTATCATCGAGCTTGTTTTTTATTGGAACAACCCCGGTCTTCACTGAATGATCTATTTTATTTTATAAGTGAAAAATCTAAATCTATATATATATATATATATATATATATATATATGTATATATATATAATGGATAATACAAAGATCAAGACTTAGATCCTATCGAGATACGGTAAAGCTCATTTATATATGGATAATGACCAATGTTATAGATAGGAGGAAAACAGTCAGCAGGAAGAGAGCTCCACAAGACTGCAGTTCTTGGAAAGAAGCTACTGGAATACGAAGCTGTATGTATTACAATGAGGTATCAAAACAGCGTATTGATGGAGACCACTAGACCAACGAGTCAAACAAGCTGGAATAAAAGAAGTGGGAAATAGATCACATATCTGAAGAACACATGCCAGAATAGTACTTATAGAAAAGACTGAGACTAACATCACGTCTGTGAGGAAGAGGGTGCAGAGAAGAAAAGGTAGGGCCAATCGAATTACAGATACGTTTCTGCACCTTATCAAGAACCCTCAAATGGGACAGATTCACTAGCCCAAATATGACAACAGTACTCCATACATGGTCTGATTGTGGATTTGTAGAGATAGCGAATAGCCTCAGGTGTAAGAAAGTGTTTTGAACGATAGAGAGAACCGACTTTACAAAAAGTTATGCACTTATACTGGTTTCATCATTCCGGCACACATACACAAGCCGCTTTGAGAATTTTATAGTTCTGGTAGTGAAGGGTGATGTAGTTTTATCCTCGGTAAAGCTAATTTTAATGAGAATATAATGTAAATAGTTGATTTGTTTCTCAGGGAAATACATTTTACTGCGATGTAAAAGGTTTGAAGATTTTTTTTTTTAATTTTTGTTTTTGATGGAAAGAGTACTGCAGTCTTGTCTATAATTTCAGAAAGTAAATAAATCGAAAAACCTTAACCCACGAACTGAGATAACATGATTTTACTTACCGTCGTCGTCGCCTTGGAGAAGGTGATCTGTAATGGCTGCTGCGGCCGGGCCTTCTGTAACCGTAATAACGATCATCTGGACAATCTCTGGCCCAATGGCCGGGTCGATGACAGCGGTAGCATTCATCGTAACCCTGTAATAATTGAGAAACACGTTCTAATAAAATTCTAATTCTTTTGACGATATTGATTTTAGTAAAAATAAAACTAAGCCAGGCATCCATAGTCCCCTCCGCGATCAAACAACTTGAATATTGTAATCATTGATCGCAAGTTTGGGTGAATTTAGGGGAAACTAAAGAGTAGGAAAATTTGTGTTGATGTTTTTCCGCGTTCACCAGTCGTAAATAACAATTGATACTAATTTTTGGCGGATTAACACCAACAAAATGAAAAAGAACAAGCCGCACATGAGTGGTCCCCCTCTGTATGTGACTCGACGTGGCGAGTGTAAAATGCAATAAATTTGGGCAATTTGGGGCATTTTTGACCCCCCTTTGACCCCCTGGGGGCGAGAACCAGAATTTTTCTGAGGTCAAGGATGCTCATTTTATATCCAGAACAATATCCTCTACATTTTGGCCAAGTTTCAGAAAAATTGAATGTATGGATCAAATGTTATGGGAGGAAAGGGTCATTTTTTGCCATTTTAGGGGGCTTTTGACCCCCTGGGGGCGCGAACCAGATTTTTTTCCAAGGTCAGTGATACTTATTTTCTATTAGAAACAATTGCCTCCACATTTTGGTCAAGTTTCAGAGAAATTGAATGGATGGATGAAAAGTTATGGGGCAAAAAATGTCATTTTTTGCCATTTCGGGGTCTTTTGACCCCCTGGGGGGCTAACCAGATTTTTTTTCAAAAATCGGAGAATGTCACTTTCTAACCTGACCAAAGTTACAACTTCATGCAAAATTTCAGAGAAATTCAATGGATGGTTGCGGAGAAAAACTCGGACGGATGGACGGACACACGGAAATGCCTCAAGACATAGGTCTCCTGATTTTATAAATCGGGGGACCAACAAGCCAGACATGCATAGTCCCCTCCGCAATCAATACAACTTGAATATTGTAATCATTGATCGCAAGTTCGGGTGAATTTAGGGGAAACTAAAGAGTAGGAAAATTTGTGGTGATGTTTTTCCGGGTTCACCAGTCGTAAATAACAATTGATACTAATTTTTGGCGGATTAATACCAACAAAATGAAAAAGAAGTCTTGCTCTAAAAATAATGTATTCATCGAAAGTCTTAAGTTAAAAAAATATATAAATAAATAAAAGGAGATTGTAGTTTGCTTGAAGCATTGCTGGTAAATAAAAGTGTAGGTTTGTCATCTGAGGCTGGAGCAATGTGATATAGGTACCGGAAGGTGGAGAAGGTAAACAAAAACAAACGAGAAGAGAAAACAATAATGGAATCTCAAATCAATTTATTAATATATCAATCAATAAATAAATGATTGCATCATGTTTGGTTTTCAAATTTTAATATAAAATATAGATATATTTGATTGAAAATTGAGATAGCGAAAAAAATTTAACAGAAATGACTTACATTACTGACGTTACTGACAAGAGGTCGTCTTGGATTTCCTTTAGCCCATTCCACAATAATACTCGAGTTACAGACTTCTCTGCCATTCTCGTATTTTATAGCGTCCTGAAACACACAATGGAAACCACAGGAATAAATAAATGACAAAAAAGAGATCAAAAGAAAAAAGGAAAAACCAAGTTGTAAATTGGAAAGTCTACATTATTGATTTCTTTTCTTATTTTTTTTTTTTAACTTAATTTAGGGGATGGGACTTTCTGACCAATGAGAAAATATTTACATTTAATTCTTTTTTTTTTTTTTTTAAATTAAATTCTAAACTATTTTCTTTAAAATATTTAGATGGTAATAATGATAGGGAGGCTAAAGTTAAGAATACAGGAAAGTTAAGCAGCAAAAAAACAATAAGACATGACAAACCAATTTTAATCACCAACATCTCTATATATAAAGTTACGTATGCGTATAGGTTTATATATTTGTATGTACAGGATTCACTCTTAAAATAATTAAAAGGTCATTATGAATTTTGGAACACAGATGCTAGGGACAAGTGATCGTTATGTGGGTTATATTTTAACAACAAGTATTAGATAGCACTTAATAAATATTCAAAACTTTGGTTTCTTTGGAATATTTTCAAGGATTTTTAGGAGGCATAATATCGATACAAACTCCTATTTGAAAATTTAAATATTTCAGATTTGCATTACATTCGATCCATAGTCATCAGACACGAATTAAGCAAGATTCCCTGAATTCCAATTCCTTAAGACCTCTTCAACTTAAGCCTTTAAGTTTTAGACATTTTCTAGAATTAAAATAATGTAATGAGATTCTTATCAAAATTGAATAAGGATTCTAGACATAGCGTTTAGTAGCATATCTTGATTTTAATCTTCATAAGGGGACATAAAAGTGGCGCTACCCATCCTGGGACGGGTACTTTTCTCGTTTAATCATATTTTTAACCTATTCAAAGATAGAAAATTTCAAAAAGGAAATTTTTTTTTGTTAAATTGAAAAGCTCAGCGTGGGAAGTGACAAAAGCAAAATAAAACTACATCACCCTTCAATACCAGAACTATAAAATTCTCAAAGCAGCTTGTGTGTATGTGTGCTGGAATGATGTAGCCACTCTAAGTGCATAAAAGAGTACAATATTTCCGATAGGACGAGCGGTACCTATCCGCCATTGCTCGGGAGTTCCTATTCACTTGGCTCCCCATAGGGGCAGTTAAACACAAGGTCAGATTTTAATGTGGAGATATACATCACCCCAAAGGGAGGGGGGGGGGCACTATAGATTTAGATAAAAATCTAAATTGCCACAGTCTAGAAAGATTTCTCTTTCACTGACGTGGACAGAAAAGATGAAGTATAGCATCAGAACAGATACTACAGTTTGCTCTTAGCCAAGAGGCATTGCTTGGGGGTCTTTATCCTTCCATTTTTGTTTTCTCACCCCCCCTCTCTTAAAAAACATGCACTTTGGTTTTTAGCTAATTATTTTTTTTATTACCTTATTACTTAGTCATTAGATTATAAATCGAATCAAATTATGAAAAAAACGAAATGCATTATGATGAATTTAATTTCATTATTTTTTTTTAAATGGGATTTTTAAATAGTTATTTTTGATACTTTTTACACAATTGCATTTCAATAAATGAATAATAGTAAATTAAAAAAACAAAGTGCAAATTGCTATTCATTTGCCTCCCCACCAGGACAGAGTTAGATACAGTGTCAGTTTTTAATGTGGGGAAAATCCAGCTCCCAAAAAGGTACACTCTAGATTGATGCAAAAATAAAAATTGTTTCAGTCTATAATAATTCTCCATCACTGACAGGAAAGATGCTCCCAGCCAAAAGGTAGTTCAAAGTCCGGAACATAATGCGATAAAAATTGCGTATAGGCGATAAATAGTTTCCTGTTGTTTTTGTCAAATATTAATATCTGAGGGACCAATACAAGTTAAAATCTAATTAGTCTTACGCGTGTAACCTTACAAAAAACACGCTTGAAATGTGTAAATAATCGCTAGAGGGCAAAAATGGAGTCTTCATAATTACAGAAACAATGGTTTGAAGACTTTTTTTTTTTTTTTTTTTATTGGTAATTATTTACACATTTCAAACATGTTTGTTTTTCTAACATTTGTACTAATATTGTTAAATATTTAGCAAAAACAACACAAAACAATATTTATCGGCTATACGCAATTTTTATCACATTATGTCCCGAACGCTAAACTACCTAACCTGAGAAACACAGACTCACAGGGAATGGTCATGTGATTTTATTAATAAAGAGATCGGAATTTGGCACAGGTGATTCCATAGTTTGCAAACAACTCGTTTCAGCCAATCAAGCATCCCTAAACTAATGTCATTGAAAATTTCAATGCGATGACAAACATTTTAAAACAAAACTTGCCATTCGAAGTAAAATATGCAAGGTAAAATAAACGATTGTTTTATTTTTAAGGGTATTTATATTTTTTTTATAGAAACCAATTAAACTTAGAGATGGTTAAAATATTCAACAAGAAAGCCATGTCATATTTTGATATCAAATATTAACCAAAGAAATTCTTTTTCGTTTCAAATAAAAGACACCAGAATAAAAGTTTACAAAGATCTTTGTTCGTTTTAAAAATGGGATAATTTTAATAATCAAAGCCGGTGTGATTCCAGGTTACATTAAAAGATGTGGACATTATGTGCGAGTGGAGATATATGCTGCATGTGGGTGTAAAGAAAATTTTTTTAAACATAAGAGATAGTGCAAAAACTAGCTGTATCTATCCAGCATTGCTCGGGATTCCCTATTTACTTGGCTCCCCTTTGAGGGCAGAGTTAGACACAAAGTAGATTTTTTCATATGGGGAAAATCCAGCTCCCAAAAGGGCACACTGGAGTAGGACAAAAACTTAAATTACCTCAGTCTAGAAGTGTAGTATCAGAACAGATACTACACTTTGATCTTAGCCAAAAGGCAAAGAGTCTCATACTAAGTTTCTGCCTATTACTCTCATCCTCTCTCACTGTGGTTTCTTATTTTAGACAGTATCTACCATTCCCACTTCTGTTTATTGGAATAGTCCATAAGCAATAGGGAATATCACCACAGATATTAATACGATTTACCCCATAGCTGGAGAGAAAGAGCGAGGAGATTATAGCAAGCAGAAAGACCAAGTTTGAATTTTTATTTTTAAAAATTTAACTGGCTTTGCAAATTCACTTTTATAATTAAAAACAATCTAACCTACGGTCAATGAGTGACCCAAAGAATCACATTTTTTGTAGTATATATATATATATATATATATATATATATATAATTTACCCCACCTTTTTTTTATCTTTTTGTTTTTGCTGGAAATGGAGCATCCTACTGGATGCCAGACATTCAGTTGCTATTTTAGAGACTAACAGAGAGATCTTTTTAGAATTCTAACCGTCTCTTTAAGCGCAATTGTTTGTATCTCTCTGGCAAATATACCCAGTGAACCAAGTGAAAGTTAAATAATTTTTTAAGTTCTTTTTCATGAGTCTGGTTGCTCCTATAATTACTGTTTCCAGTTTCTTTTCATATCGTACATAAGACCTTCGTTATTTTCTCCCACTCAGCTCTGTTTAAGCCAGCATCATTAGGGACACTGACACTCGGGTTGCTACTTTCTTCTTCTACCATAGCACGAGGTCAGGTTTAACAGCTCCGTTTTCAAGGTATGTAGCTGTAGGAATTGCATAGTCATAGTTGATGATGTATGACTTATTTCCAATAGTTCTTTCTGGTATATGTTCCAATTTCTTGCTGCTACACTGGATATTCAATTTTCTTACAGATGGCCCAGTGGAGATATTTACACACTGCATTGTGTGTCACATTGTATAGTAGACATCTCCCAGCAGAACCTTACAACTGGGTGTAAGGTCGCTCACATTCTCTTCTGTGTGGTAGAAACTGTACTTGTTGCCGAGACCACTCATCTTAAAAGCATTGGTCAGCAAAACGTATGTGTGTAAAACAGTTTCCAGCTTGTTAGTTCATAGTTAAAATCTTAACTTATTAATTATTCTGTTAAGATAAAGCCAAACTCCCAAGTAATTAAAACGTCCCGATTCATAAATGACACTTGTTAGATATATGTTGTGTATTGATAGTGTATGACACATCAAAAGGTTTTTCTGTATAATTATACAGAATCCCAGTTTGGACGGAGGGAGGGGGCTATAATTACGTTATAATTACCAAGACATGATATACAAGACATGATAAATCGGTCTTTTTTTTTTTTGAAGTCTTTTTTAAACAAACAAGAAAGTTGTTGATACTAATAAAGTATGTGAGTGTATACACAGATTATATGCACGTGTGTTGGAGGGGGGGGGGGAACTCGACAATTTAGACCCTTTGCTTTTATTCTGGATGTCTTATTTATAACAAAAAATAAATCCTTAATATCCACCAAGTAAGAAAAAAAAAATTATTTTACTAAAAATAGAAGTGGAGCTGCTTAACTTTATATAATAAAAAAAAAACGAAGAAAAAATATATATAAATATATTCTTCCTTTATTTAGAAGATTTTTTTTTTGTTTTTTTTTAATTTTATTAGATTAATGCAAACCCACATATCAAATATGCTGGGCAATACCGAATTAGGGGCTGCCATGCGATATCTGACTCTGAAGATATAAAGAAAGATATATACCCATCATACACAAAACAGAAGAAAAAAAAAAAAAAAAACTTAGGATAGAAAAGTTAAAGAATTTCTGGGTAGATTTCTGGAGAAAAAGAAATAAGAAAATGCTTAAAAAATTTTTTTTTTTTTAAATTACCAAATCTTTATAAAAAGAATGAATTATGTTTTATTTTGTAAACTCGACATCTCTTCCAACCTAACACAAACAGTTCGTCAACTTACGACCCACAAACCCCTCCTGTCCTTCTTATTGGAATAAATATATATAGTTAGATAGTCTGCCATTCTGGGTAGTCCACACAGCAAACCCACTTAAAAATGATGGGCTGTTTAATCACTGGGCATAAAAACTGATTGACCAGGGTGTCAATTATCTGGAGTTATAACTTCTGTATAATCTTAAGTGGCTTGCAATCTCAGCATTAAACCTTGCCTTTAAAAGGAAATTACTTTTCCAGGTGGAGAAACAAAATTCTGGATGGTCAAACCACAAACCAGATATGTTTCCCCATCACAGACCTTTTGTTGTTTGCATGCATTGCAACGCCAATAAACATGCAGCATTGTGCATGTCTACAATTTACAGATTTTTCAAAAATAAACTGATATTAAAAATATTAAATTATTCTAAGGATTTGCACAGAAATTTTTTTTTTAACATACGTGATAGCATGTGCAATACCTTGTCCTCATCAGCTACCAACCAGGGATGGTAATAGTTTCAGGGGGTAAAGTGGCACTCCCACCTCTGGCGCCACCAGACAAATATTTGTTCATGTTTGCAGATTCATACATATCAAAACGTGTCATCACCGCTTGATGTCATGTAAATACGCCGAATGGGAATTTGCCATGCACGTTTTATCTCCGCTTATGGTTTGAAACCAATGTGAAGCTGTGGCCAGTGGTTCATGTTTTTAAAAACCCACGGCAGACAAACAGATATCACAAGACATGTCCATTCCCTTTTCACGTAGTAACTATCGATTTTTCTTTCACTCATGCATCTCCTCAAGTAACCGTTAACTATTACGAAGAAATATATAAATGTGCTCCATAGAGACATCCACGATTAAATGCTACGTTCTTAACCATTTGCCGGAATTAATACCGACTTATTTGAGGTTCTATAAAGCTGAAACGATTAAGTGAAAAGACCAAAATTATTTGGTGAATTGCAAAAAACATGAGCAAAACCAGATTGAAACCAATGTTTGGTGCTCAATCCTCAACATTGCCATTGCAGTTTTTTTATGCAATTCTTTGAAGACAACAATGCGATTGCAGAGGCATTTAACACTTTAGAGCATGTTGCCCAATTCTAATTAAATACCAAAATAGTCAACAAAATGTGACAAAGAAAATACACATTTATTTTAAAACGCACAAAACTCAAATCAATATATATCTCTATCCTCCACTCTATAATAAAAATACATTGTGGACCATTATATATATATATATATATATATATATAACCCATATTGATTTTCATTTTTTCTGAAGGTCTGAGGAAGTTGGCTCTCGAAATAGGGCGCAATTGAAACATGTATGCACATATGTAACCAAAAATGTTTGTATAAATAAAAATGTATACTAAAGAACAGCTCTACTTGGTATTGAGCACTTTTTATAAAACACTGGAGTTTCATTGGATTAACATCTAGGAAACAATACATGCACTAATATATATATATATATATATATATATTCAGGCAAATATTATATAAGTGTTTTTGTTTGAAGAGACTTTATTTTTTCGAATTAGTATTTTGGTCAAATTGCCGCATATAAGTTCCATGGTTTTCTTTTTCCATTTTTCGTGTGTACTTTCGTTTTGATTCATCAAATCATGATCATCAGCAGTTAAAAAAAAATCAACAATAAAAACATTTGTAAACTCCACCTTTTAGAAATGGACTTCCAAACTAACCTATCCCTTGCTAGGTTTTTATTTCTTTCTCTCAAATCCATCCTTATTATTTCTCCCATGTTCTAACCCAAAAACTCGCATTCATTCTGTCAGCGTGATCATACCATCGAAGTTTCCTATACTGCACAGATTTAATCTTCTGCCGAGGTCATCAGAACTTCGCTAATTTGGAAGATTCACATTGCACTTCCGTCGTATCATTCTCATATCATCTATCTCCAATTTTAAAATGCCAGGTACGTCCACTGCTTCTAAATAAGTAAAGGTACTGTATTTAATTCGGAGTTATTTGTCATCCTTTTCTATCACTATCTCCACTACCTTCATAAGCTGACCAAGCAGTTTCAGTCCTTGATAGTAGCCCTCTCCACTGAATCACATTTTCCCTTATTGGTTGGCAATAAAACTGTCCTTCCACTCGGGAGGAATAGTGCCACCTCTTTCACCAGATCAATTACTAAAGTAGTACCAGCCATTTCAGACATGTTCAACCTCTCTGCGGCAATACAGGAAGACTCAGCTGCCTTGCCATTCTTCATTTTAGCAATTGGACCCCACTACCATCATCACATTCGGTTTAATGTCCATTTTTACATGTTGGCATGTGTTGGACGGCATTTAGTAATTGACTTCCAAACTAACCTATCTCAGCCCAGGTCTTTATATATCCCCCTTTCTCTCAAATGTATCCTTATCACTTCCTCCCATGTTTTCCTTGGCCTTCCCCTGTGAACTGAACCTGTTACCTTAACTGTTCTACCTCTACTAACCCAAGAACTCTTATCCATTCTTTCAACGTGGCCTCCTGTCCCGCACACATCTCCCTATACTATCCAGGCTTAAACTTCTTCTGAGTTCATCAGATCTAAACTTGTCTTTAACACTCGCATTACACATCCATCAGCCTAACCCTGAAACCTTGTTATTAATTCTAATTTATTAGAATTGTTTTAGATCAGAAGAAATAGATAGAAAAGTTTCCAGAATTAAATAGAAAAAATTAAAAGATTCTATTTTTAAAGTTAACCCATTAGTGCCAGGGTCCTTTATTTAGGACCAAAAAGATAAGCATATTTCAGCGACACCTGTATTTTTCAGAGATATCTATAGTTCGTCGTGAAGATTGGAATGTCTTTCAAAGATTACACCTACTGTCTGATGTATATTGGCAACACTGATGTCTAAGTTTTCAGTTAAAATCTAGAGTGGAAGGATATAATCAGTTTAATGTATTATCCAAAGATTTTTTAGTAAGTAGTCCTTATAACCAACCCACATTTTTATATATAGTATAAATGAATGATCCCCCCCCCCTGGGCAATGCTGGTGCACAGGTCTTGCTAGTATAGTATAAATAAATGATCTAACTATGCTATAAAGTAAATCTTTGAAAGTAATTTTGCTCAAATATAATTTTGTATTTAGGAAATATTTTTGATAACAAATTAAAGAAATAAAAATTGGGCACTAATGGGTTAACCAGACATGCAAAAAAAAAAAAAAAAAAATTGCTATTACTGATTTACTTAGAAGCATTTGCCCATGATATCAGCCTCCCTATCATTAGATGACAAAAATAGGTAAGTATAGATTCTTATGTGCAAATAAGGGGTTAGGAGAGAAAGAAAAAAAAAAAAGTTACTTAAAAAAAGGGTATAATAATCTTTTCTTTTTTTTTTTTAAGACAGAGGCAAGAATTGTAGAAATCTAGAAATTAACACAACAACAAATAAAGTGAGGTTATTATTATTATTATTATTAAGACATGCAGAAATTGAAGAGACAATGACAAAAAGTGGCAGATATTGCCATGACATACTGAAAACCATGGGACCAATGGCAGACAGACGCTTGGAAGCAGCCATGGCCAGGGGATTGGCAGCTCTCCACCACGTCATGGATAGATGGAAATGTTCATAATGGACATGGTCACATGGTGGTATGGTCAGGTAAGCATGGTCAGGATTTGGAACTGGCAAGGGAGACCATGGGACATGGCTAATACCAAAGGCGATAACGGGCCTGGCTATCGGATCATGCTCGGTCGCAAACCGGATCGGGTGCGGCTTTTGGCTAGTTTACCACAAATAAAATGTATTAAAGACACATGCAAAACTGATTTGGAAAACAACCTTAAAACAGGCACGAGAATTAAAATACAAGTTTTAAATTGCAACTCGAGATAAACTTAGATGGGAATTGGTTTTTTTTCCTTTAAAGAAATATTTGTAATGCTTCTAAAGCATATAAAATAAAAAAAAAATTATATATACTTGGCCATCAGTTAATATACATAGAAAAGAGGGAGAAGAAATTACATTTTGGCTGCTATAAAATAAAAATTGAAATGAAAAAAATAAAAATTTAAAGTGAATTTTTTTAATATTTGGCCATATTTAATATAGCTATAGAGAAAAAAATTATTTTCATTGAAATACTGAGATAACTACATAGCAAATTTTGGTTCTTCTGCTGTTTCACCCCGACATATTAGGCCTCTCTTAAAAAAAAAAAAAAAAAATAGTTAAAGAAATGTATAAACTTTGTTATGTACTTACGTGGTAGCTTAAAAGAAGACTGTACACCAAAAATTATGCAAATTCATCCATTATTTATTAAATTAAAAATAAAGATCGATTTTATCTTTCAGTAGCCATTTTTGTTAAACCAGTAAACAAAATTTGAGTAATCTCCCTTCCCTATTTTATAAGTGAACATATCTACCGATACATAAGATCGTTTTTATTTCCTTTTCTTAAAATTGAATAAATACTGGATGAATTTGCGTAATTTTTTCTGTACAATCTTATTTTCAACTAACACGTAAGTAAATAAAGTTTATACATTTCTTTAAATATTTTAATGTCAAGGCAAAAAAGCAGAAGCACCCAAATTTTCTTTAAAAAAAAAAAATAAAAAAAAAAAATTATACAAAATTAGGAAATGGTGACTGAGGGACATCTTTTTAAAATAGTGGCTTAAACAATGTTTTTTAAAAAAAAAAATCAATCAAACAATATTTAAGGTTTTTAAAATATACTTGACTTGGTTTTGATAAAATTACTCTTACATGGATACGTGGAAAATATCTTATTCTATTCAATTAAATCTCACTACAGAAACAAATACAAGGAAAAAAATAGTTTCACAATACATGCGCTTCAATATAATCTTTCCAGAAAAATCACAATAATTCTCATAAATTTGAAAAAAACATTTCTTTGTAGTAGTAGCATTTGAAAAATCATTAATTTGATTGAATTGCCCATTAAATTAATTATTGCCATTAAAAAAATTTCACCTGTTAAAATTTTTGTTAAAAAATAGAACTCATTATTAAAACAATTTTTTTTAATTAATAAAACACTCCACCTATTAAAATATTTGGTGATGCAAAAGCTTACATATTGTATTTAAGAATGGTACAGTTTATTCCCAAAGAAATTTGTTATAAACTGATGTCAAAAATTTAGTGATAGCTATCTAATAAGACAGCTGCTTTTTATGTGAATGACAGCAGCTGTATGGTATGCAGACGTAGTTACAGAAGAATTTAGTAAGTTTTTTTTGTTTTGTTTTTTAAAATCTGTTTTATGGCATATCAGCCTATTCGAAGCTAATTAATGCACAATCAAAATTCCTACAGTCAAGATTTTACCTAACTTCTTGTGAGAAGCCACGATTTTATATATCTATGGTGATTATCGGCATCCTAATTCGTGCGAACGTGAATGCAATGCATCCGAGAGCTTAATTGATACGCCTGCAAGTGTATCATCCATCACAGTGGACAGAAATCAGTCGGGTCTGCAATGCAAGCATATGGAGGTTTGCGGAGGGTTCCTGTAACAATTTGACAATGTTTCAGAGACTAGGTGGCATTATTTACACGTTTTCAACCGTTATCAGCAGCCTGGTTGCTTCCATAACAGAAAGAAGAAAGAGCAATCTACCTCGGTAGATTTTTGTAGTGCAGTTTTAAATTCTCTCAAAATTACCAGGCATTTTTTCCTTTTCTTTTTTTACTTTAGGTTGCCAAATTTTCAGAACATATAAATGTTAACCAATTTTTTTTTTTTACCACTAACCCAAGTTTGAGGTCGTAAAATCCACATGATTTTTAGGCAATTACGTATGGTTTTACAGATTTGCCACTCGGACTTAGGGTTAGTGGCAAAACATTTGGTTAACAAACTGTGTTTTTCATGCAATATTTACCCTACTGTAATAGCTATTAAGATTTTTCTTTTTTTAAAACACACAAAAAGGAGGGTGTTTTCAATTAGAAAAATTAATTTCCATTTTAGCCACGTATACGGCATAATCACATTGACATAGCGGTTCACCGAAGTTAAGCGACGTTGAGCCTGGTCAGTACTAAACGGGTGACCCTTTGGGAATACTGTGTGCTGTATGTGCTCTCTGCTTATCTCGGCATTGTTTCCAGTTGTCCTGGACTTCTTACCACTAGAATCAAGTGGATTTTATTTATGTCCTCTCCAGGAGGTTAGTCACAAGGTCAGATGTTAAGTTGAAAAGCCAGCACACTAGGATTAGCGCAGTTTGGCCTACAAAAAATGCCTTAGCAGCCCCATCGACATTCCCCAGTAGGGGCACTTCAGGCGATTAGCAATAAACTCATCCGTTTTCAAAAAGTAAAGTCTGGGAGTGTGAACCTCCCAGAACCATACCTCGGTCCGACACCAACAAAACTACTGTCGGACTGATTGTCAAGGACGTATCCCCGACTGGTATGAACACCTACATGGAATACAGTGTATAGTGTACGCTGCTTTGATTATTATTATTATTATTTCAACCACAATAGAATTCTGGTCAATCACTAACAGCTCCATTTCTGTACAACCCATGTAAGAGCGTTATTATGCCTGTCTGCTAGCCAAAAATCCATTGCTTTACATTGGCTCGTTTTGCTAGTCGACGATGACAACGGGTGTATAATGGTTTATACACGCCAGACATCCGACGACAACAGAGCAGTGAAAAACCAACAATCAATATAGGATTTAAACGGAAAAAAAACAAATAAACCCATTTTCTATGCATTCTCTTGAAGTCTTCATACACTTAAATGATTCTGCAAACTTTTAGAGAAATAGTAATCTGTTGGTGAGAGGTCTGGAGAATATGGTAGGTAATACATAATTCCACGAGATATTTGATCTTTTGTGCCTAAAGTTGGAAACAAATTGTTTTTTTTTTTTTGTTTCTTCATTTAAAAACTTGGGAATTTTATAAACGTTTGCATTAAAAAGCTTATCGCCCAATCGAAAGCTCACAGAAAAGAACATTAGATACATTCAATTGTTTTTTTCAGTTTTATTGAACTGTGTAAAAAAAAACAAAGGGAGATAACTTTTGAAGATTTGATTTAAAAAAAAACTATAAAAATTCAGAGATTTTAAAACGATAATTTTTCCTAAAACATTTTTAAGAGTAAAACGATACTTTAAAAAGGACAACAAATCTAAATTTTCAAGAAATTCTGTACCAGTGACTCAAATTGGTTAAAATGCCCGATTTTCAAAGTCAGACCCAAATAGCATTTAAGCTGACAAATCAAACTGTTTCTGATTAGCAAATTTTCAGTTTTACTGTTATTGACAATAGAATAACGTATTTTGCCACAGTTAACTTTTTTACTGACCCAGACGATCTCTACCATGAAAGATTTTTTAACTTTACACCGAAAAATTAAAATAAGCTAGCGCTGTTGTCTACAAAGAATTAAAAAAAAAAAATAAATAAATAAAAATAGAATGACTTCATTGCATCCTAGGCAACGTCGAGTAGGCAGAGTAAGTAAAACATGAATAAAGAAGTTCTTTATTATTTAAATATGAAGCAGATTGCCATTGAGTAATAAAAGAGGCGAAAAGTAGTGGCATTAGAGTATTCTTCAGGTTCCAATATGTAATCAAAATGGATTCTTAAATATCCAAACATTACTGTACCCTTTTCTCTTTGAGACAGTAAGCATTTCGAGATGTTTATAGGGGAATTTATTTAGCGCAATTCTAATTACAATACTTAGTTAAATATTACAGAGACATGTACACTTAATATATAATATGTTGCCCAGATTTTAAGTTTGATCTAAATAGCATTTATACTGACAAATCAAACTGATCCTGGCTAGCCAATTTTCATTTGTTATTGTTATACCATGTTATTTGTTATAGACTAATGTATTTCACTACACATTTTTAAAAATACTTAATCCGATCTGGCAGTGTGGTAAAATATAGACATTCTTAAATAATCAACTTTAAAGAAAAATCAGTTCAGTTACTGAAAGAGTAAGTGCTAATTTTAACAGACATTTTTACAAAACACATTTTGAAACTAATGAATCCTGGACAACATCGGGTCATACAGCTAGTAATGTATGTGCTGATATATCCCTGGCTTCTTTCAACATGCCCGAACCAGAGAAGACGGTTTGCTCTTATTAGGACATCAAGTTTTGGAATGGTCAATTTCTCAAGCAGAGTGTCTGCTCTAATGTTCTGGATCTGGTCCGGCTTTACATTGCATATCCACCTAATCATTACCCTGTCATTTCTCTGGAGTCGAGCAAGTGAGGCCTGGGTGATGCCCAACACTCACTGCCATACAGCATCACGCTCCTTACGCAGCTATCATAAACCTTACCCCTGGTAATAATTGGGATGGCTCGGGATGTTAGAATTGGGAGAAGTTCTCTAAACTTTCCCCAAGCTTTCTTGACTGATGGTCGAACTTAGTTCGCAGTCACCTCCGGCACTCAGCATATCTCCTAAGTAGCAAAAGGAGTCTACCACCTCCAGGATGTCCTCGCCTATTTCAACTTCTGTGTAAGGGAGACCTTCAAGTCCTAGACATTTCTTACATCTGAAGTCTGGTGTGAGTCTACCATGCACTCCGCTGCATTTTTTGTGCACCCATATAGTGCAGTGGTTGCACTGTATCGCATTTCTCCTAACCCCTCGTCTACATACTGTGCATGGATATTGACCAGAGTCCTTCAAAGACTGGAGTTCTGCGTCATTAACCATCACCTTAGTCTTTCCAAGGTTGACCCTCAGACCTTTTGCTTCCATGCCCTTCTTCAGTACTTTCAAGCTTTCTTCCAGCTCGTTCATTGTCTCTGCCATTATGACCAAGTCATCAGCATACAGTAGTTCCCATGGACACCCTGTTCAGAACAAGGACAAAAAGGGACTGAAGACTGATCCTTGATGTACTCCAACATTTACACTGAACTCATCATATATATATATATATATATATATATATATATGTCCCATCACACAAAAGAAAAAACTGCCGGATAAATATACTTTACTGAGGAGAATTGAGAAAGCAGTCTAACAATCCCTACCATTAATTTATTTCCATAATGAGACATTCTTTTTTCTATACGGATTTATACATTAGTTATTTATTTATTTTTTTTTTTTTTAACATTCCAGTTTGAGAAGGGTTTTTTTTTAATTTTTTACTTCACTGATTGAGATGTCTTTTTATATGAATATTACTGCGAATACTGGTGAAGGATAATCCCCACCCGTCATCTGACGAAGGGTCTACACTAGGATACAAAGAAAGCTGTATTAATACTACAACTACTACTAGTACCAGGTCGAATTTGAATGAATTACTTCCCTTTGATTTAGCTTGTACATATTGGCAGTGTTATGATCATACTAAGAGACAGAGAGAGAGAATATATAGATAGATGAAAAAAAAAATGTGGACTTTCCACAGGTAAATATAAACTGCAGACAGACTGAATTACCTTTCTACGTTCAAGTGAATCTCAAAAAATATTTTTCGTCAGTCAGATTTTAATTAATATAAAATAATTTGTATTTAAATTTAATCAGAAATTGAATAATTACAAGATGTTTAAAAAAAAAAAGTCATAATTTCAGGATTATGTTCTATATGTAAAAGGCGCCTTTCTGTGTGGGGGTTACTTTTGTAACAGCACTCCATTACTTGTCTAATTTCCTTTGTGGTCCATTTCTTCATCTGCATCGTCTTTGGTTTGTGCTGATCATATTTAATTTACCTGGATCTGATCTGTTATATTCAGTTACATGAAATAGGGGCCAACAGGATGCAGACTGGATCCTTCATGTGGGATATCAAAGGAGTCATGACGCTTGGATCTTTCTTCTGAGTCCCATGTCTATTATATTTATTTGCCGTCATTTTTCATGGTTTTATTGGTGTATATGGCAACACCACGCACAGGTATATTTTACTTGTGATTTTGTCACGGAGATAACATTTATCTACCTCACATGTTTATAATAAAGAATGTTGATCAGTATGTTTCAATGGCCTATAACTCGGAAACCAAGTGTTTCCGGAAACTTTTATACATAGAACATAATCTCTAAGTTATTTCATCAATTTTCCAAACCCTCGTATTATAAAGGATATTAATTTGACAAGTTTTAAAATGATTTTTTTTTTTTTTTTTTTTTAAATCATTGAAAACAATCTTTCTTTGAAATTATAATTGGCAAATTTTAAAAAAAATCTTTATTGAAATTATAATTGACAAATTTAAAAAAAATCTTTCTTTGAAATTATAATTGACAAATTTTATAAGAAAATATTAGGATTAAAATCGCAATAAAATGTCAGACTCAAATAGTTAAAAGAAAATTTTTTTTTAACGATTTTAACATTGAAATGTACAAAAAGATAAACTATGACTAAATGGGGGTAAAGGGGCCAAGACCAACACTTGTAAAAAATAATTTCACTTATATATTAACAATTTTTTATTTCTAACAGACTGAATAGAAAATTCATAATCTTTTGTTATTCTTAAAGATAAGTCATACAAGAATCGAGTTAGATTTTTTTAAATAAGACATTAAAAACTGTTTCTAAGAAAGGCGACAACTGACACAATTGTAAAACAGAATAAAAAGTTTCAAACAAATTCAAATCTAAAACAAAATTATGAACCTTTAAAAGATTTTTTTTTTTTTTTTTTACAGACACAAAATACATGATTAGCATTTAAGAGTTTTGAATTTGACCATTTTTATCATGTTTTCACAACTAGACCCCCATCTATTTTCTTATCAAGTGATCGAATACAAGTCAGGGATTATGGAAGAGACAACATATTCAGTATTGAACAAAAAAGAAAAGGAAAAAGAAAAAATTGAATGAAACTTTAATTTGCATTTTTACTAAACTATCCCACCACAGGAAAATGTGACAATCTCAGAAGGTGGCGATTGAAAAGCCAGCACACAAAAGACATGTACACTGACCCACAAAACGTTCTCCAGCAGCCCGTCCACATTTCCCAGTAGGAACGTCTCAGACGATTAGCAATAAACACCTTTTCAAAAAGAAGGTAATGCCTGGGAAGCTGGATCTAAAACTGTACAGAACCATACCTCAGCCTGATAGAAGCAAGGTCATTAACTCAAAAAAAATGGCCGCGAATCTGGAGGACTGATTTTCGAGGGTACATCCGTGACTGGTACAAACACAGCTCAACCGCATTGTTATTTCCAAAACATTTCAGCCAATGTAACATTGAACGCTCTTCAGCAAAACTCTTTGTCCAACTCTGGAATCTTCTTGTTCAACTCGGAAATCTTCATATGGAATTTCAAACCGAATCCTTTAATTGTTCTTCTGTCAGCCATGATCGGATAGAAGTGTGAAATAATTTTTAGTATTGTCTGTAGTGAGATATTGTGCCGTCAACCTTCAACCTTCAGAACATTCACTTTGAACTGATTGTCACCCAACGTCGTTATCCATCGCACCACTATTTGGTTGTTTTTGTTTTACGGCATATCAACCCTTTTTGGGTTATTTAATGCCAAATCCAGTCATTTTGATAAAAAGTTTTTATGCTTCAAGTTCTTTATATATTTTCAACTTCATGTGTTTGGTTTGGTTGTTTTGTAGAGGAAAATTGCTTTTGTTTTTGGCTTTGCAAAACATGATTGAGAAGGGAAAGGAAAAAAACAACAACATCAATGTTTGGTGCATTTTCGATCAGTAAGCAGTTTTTTTAGACAGCCTGATCTGGTAGCACCAGACTGTTGCGCCACGGGTCCATGTAGGAACTTTAATGGCTGAGACACACAGCATGAGGTGATCATCATGAGAATTTAACTGCAATTTGAGGAAGTATAAATTGATGACGAAACTTTCAGATGAAAAGCCGATAGAGCATCACAAGATGACAACAATCAGCCCGTTTTTTTAGATTTGTGATAAGTCAGGATTTTGAGGAGGGTTTCTTGAATAAAAAATGTAATAAAAAAAATTGCTACAGAAATGTATAAACTTTGTTATGTACTTACGTGGTAGTTGAAAAAGAAGACTACACAATTACGCAAATTCATCCAGCATTAATTAAATTGAAAATAAAAAACAATGTCAGCATCTTGTATCTTTTTCAATCACCCGATTTTATCTGGGGTCGCCAAGGGAGATAACTCATTTTTTGGTTTTCTGCTAAATTTGTAATTAAAAAAATTATGTATATAGAGGAGTATTAGAAAGCTATCACAATGCAAGAAATTTCCATTTCTTGCATTGTGATAGCCTTCTAATACTCCTCTATATACGTATTATACACAATGCTTCAAGCAAACTACCTTTCCTTATTAAAAAAATTAGGAATCTCCCTTGTTACAAAATGTCTACCAATACATAAAATCGTTTTCTTACAATTTAATAAATACTGAATGAATTTGCGTAATTTTTTCTGTATAATCTTATTTTCAGCTAACACGTAAGTACATAAAGTTTATACATTTCTTTAAATATTTTAATGTCAAGGCGAAACCGCAGAAGCACCACAAAAAAAATTCTCAAAAATACAAAATGAACTTCTATTATTCAGACGACTTGTCATTTTTGCTGTTATTCTCCAATATTTCGGCTGATGTAACCTAACTTTCAGGTGTGTCTTGTCGCATTTGGGAATCTGTACTGATTAAATTAAGGGTTTCGTTCGAAATTCCATACAGATTACAGTTTGACAAGATGTACCTGAAGGTCGGAGGTTACATCAGCCGAAACATAATAGTAATCTAAATAATCCAAATATATGATTATCATTACGATCACTATTATTAGAAGCCTTAATTCGTAATTGTATTACTAGTATCACTTGTACTGAGGATTGAACCTTCAAAATCCAGAAGACTGTCACTTTAAAAAAAATGATTATTACTTAGCACTTTTATCTGTTGCGTTACAGGTCTTCGCAGAAGCTCCTTCCCAACGATTTCATAGCCTAATTCGTGATTATTCCTTTGCTAATGGCAAAATTGAATAGAAATTGAATATTAAGGTTTTGTTTTTTTTTAAGAAAAAAAAAAAAAAAAAAAAAAAAAAGAAAGATTGTGCTGTTTTTTTTTTTTTTTGTTCAATACTGGTAGTTGTGGTGGTGGTGGTGGGGTAGTTTGGACAAGAAAAAAAAAATCCAAACCGTATAGTTTTAGTAGTATACAAGTCCAAGTGTCTTATGCATTGTAAAATGATTGTAGGACGTAAAACAAATAGCAAGATTAAAAATCATGGTCAGAAACTCTTAAATACTAAAACTGAATTGCGGGAAGAGCATTTGCCAGTGAACAACAACGGGGAGTTCTAGTGGAAAGAGCAGAACTGCTTAAATTCGAAAAACCTAGTTTTGTTCAAAAACTATCAGACATCTCGAGAGAGAAAAAGGTTTCATTGTGGCGTAAAAGACCTGGCCAATACAATGGGGAGGTCTGAAAAGAAAGAACAGGTCTGAGTTACTAAAAAAAATAAATAATAAAAAAAAATACATGGTTGAATACAAACTGGACCATACTGACGTCTTACCTTCAACACAGAGCCTCGAGGTAAACATGGGTACGCTTGATGAATCTTACTAATTGGCGCTATAACTGGGGGAGGGGGCCTTTTGTCATGGGAACAGAAAGATGCGGTGGGACGACGAGGAAGGTTTTTTTTTTAATAGAATAAATATGGTGTTGCATTTCGGCACAAGGGACACATCTTCAGTAAAGAATAGCAAAAAAAATAAAAACACTAAAGAGATTAAAGAACATATTCAAATCGAATCACAACTCAAAACTTCAGATTGTTTTGTTTTTTTTTTAATTAAAAGATTCAAGAAATTTAATTTTTTTTAGATTTTTTTATATAGAACTACAAATAGCTTTTTAAGGGGTAGAAACGAATTTTTTTTTTTTTTTTACATAATATTTATCTTCAATTTCTAAATTGGCTCAGGTACATAAAAAAATACTTAAATGACAAAACTTACTCGGCTGAAAACAAAAATTTGATTAATGAATCTTTTAATTTGGGCAATTTTATTTTGTCACAAACAATAAAATATTCAAGTTGACAAAATGAAGGGAGAGGTTAGGGTTAAGTTTAAATCCGAAGTTATCAAATCGGCCACAAAAATTGAAAATTTATTTTTCAAAGAGAAAAGAAAGAAAAAAAAAATCTATTAAAACCTAAATCTTAAAAAAATTTGAAGAGAATTAAGTCAGTTTGGTTTTAAAAAAAGTTTGTGAGAGGGGATAACAATTACAAAAAAAAAAAAAGTGACTGCTTCATCCGATTTATTTTGAACAGGCCTTTGATTAGTCCTCTATAAGATGGTGGGGCCTGCCTGTCAGTCGTGATCGAAGTCTTCCACTCCAGGCTCGACGGTCGCGAGGATATAAGTTTGCAATCCCGGGGCTGCACGGTCACAGACAAGCATAAATTATAAACTGCTGAACAAACACTTAAATTTTCATGAATTTTGGATGAAAAAATTACAAGAAATCTAACTAGCAGAGTTACCCAGTATTACCCAAGTGGCTGAGCCATGCCCCCTGTCGTCAACCGAGAAAGTTCATCTACGAAGCAATTGCTCCAACTCTCGTGCAGGGTTGGAAAAAGCAATGTGGTGGACCATGAAGAACCTGACGGATGACGATTAAAGCTGACCTGGTACCCAACCATGGCCCACATGTCTACAATTTTGAAATACTAAAATTTCAACGAACTGGATCGAAGAAATGATTTATAGAAAAATACCAAATTTCTGAAGATTCCAAAAATGTACAAAATATCAATAATTCGTTCTGCATAGCAATTTCCTTTAGCAATTTGTTAAAAGTTTGTTTTTTTGAATGCCATTCATTTTCTTTGATCATATACTTTATCCTGCTGTTTAATTTTTTGCAGGCAGCCATCTTTTTTATCGGCAGCAAGTTTATATTAAAATGACTGCCATCTTTGCTATCAGCAATTTTGATTTATGTCAATAAAAACTTGATGCTAGTTCAACATGAATCATAAAGAGTAAAGGCAATACCCATGAAAGGCCTGGCAGTCATGCAACCAAATCCACAGCTAAAGGTTAGCATGTCCTATCCTGGTAAATCAATTCACCTTGAGCCAGTTGAGACTGCTTGTACCGAAGAAGGAAATTTCTAGGGAATATTAAGTTCACACAGTCCTCAGTTGTATGTATATCCCAATTAGGAGGAATGACTTTAACATTAGATTTTTTTAAATTTTTTTTTGCAAGGAGTCGTCACCACCCTTTTACATGGGAGCATCCGGTATTTCCAAAATAGTCACCCATCTGGTACTGACCAGGCTCAACGTCACTTAACTTTGGTGATCTAACAAGAACCGGTTGACACCGTAATTCAGTGAGCCTGATCATTAAGTTTTTCTAATTACATTCAGATCACAAGTCCAGAATAGTTAACAGTTAAGAACTTGTAAACAAAAATAAAAACACATTTATAGTAAACAGTAGAATTAAATTCTCTACTGACCTGTGTACACCTAATGTGTTCTTGTGTTTTATTAACACACAAAAAACAAAATGTCTGCCAAGATGAGGGATTAACTTCACCAACTTTATAATTTTAAAATTTATTTTTTTATTAAGTGAAATTAGGTCATCACCTCGGCGACCATTTTGTTTTCTGTCTTATTGATACATCGAAATAAAATTCTGAAAAAAAAAACAAAAAAACTTCCACATGTATACAGGTCGGTAGAAAATCTAATTCTGCATTTGCTTAAATTTTTATTTTTTTATTTTTTATTTTTTGTTTACGACTGATTGTTTACGACTGATTGTTAACTATTGTGAATTAAAATTGGCGTTTGTGGGTTGCAACCTAAATATAAACAGGTTATACTACAACATTTTTTTTTTTAAATAAGGGTTAAAGTTCACAGCAACTTTACAGAAATGTGACAAATGCCAAGAAGACAAATTCGGCTACTTTTTTTTGTATTTGGACAACATTAGCATGAAATTTGACTCAGCAAAACGAGAAAAGAAAAAGGTTTAAAGTTCATAGCATCTTTATATAAACATGATAACTACTAAAATATTGGAAAAAAAAAAAAAATTGTACTGTTGAGCATTTTTTTTTTTTGAATTGAGATTTGAGGATTGCAAAAATATAAACCATTAAATTTGACCATAAAGAAAAAAAAGAAAAAAAAGATTCAACCATTGTTAATGACCAAATGGTCCCAAAACATAAGCAAAAATACAAAGAAAACAAAAAAAAAAAATTTAAATAATTTTACATTTCATTTGAGATTATCAAAAAAACAGGACACATACCTCGGCATCTCTCCTATCTTCATAGTCAACAAAGGCATACGCTGTAAAACAAGGCACAAATAAAGATGTTCACCAGAGGAATTATAATTTTTTTTGGAGGGGGAGGGGGTAATTTTTTAAATATATTTCTGAAATTTTTAGACCCACACATGCATCTTGTCACACTACAAAATCTGTACGGAATTTCAAATTATTTTAATCAACGAGGGTAGATTGCTCTCGTTCAATCAGCCATAACTAAATAGAAGACTCAAGTAATTCTTAATCATATTCTTAGTACCACCTGTACTGAGGATTGAACCTTAAAACTGATTATTACTTAGCACTTTATCCGTTACGCCATGTGAACCATGGCGCAACTGATAAAGTGGGTTAAATAAAGGGTTTAGTTCAAAATTCTGATTAGATTCCCGAGTTCGACAAGACGTAACTGAAGAAGGTCAGAAGTTAAATCGGCCGAAATGTAAGAACAGATAAGCTGAGAACAGTAATCTGAATAATCCTAATACAACTTAAAAAGTTTTGTTTCCGCTATCATTGGGATACGTCCCAGTAGACATTTAAAATATCATTTAGAGTTAATTTGTTTCAAATTCAACATATCTTTGTCCCAATGTCCAGCACTTGGGTTACCGGGTATATTTGCCAGATAGTTTTTGAAATTCTTTTTTGTGAGTTTGGTGATGGACATCTTGAGATTCCAGTTTCTTTTCATGTTGTACATTAGACCTTGGTATTTCGTTATCTTTTTCCTTTCAGCCAGCATCATTAGGGACACTGACTTCAACTAGGGTTGCTACTTTCTCCCGTTTGTCCCATATCACTATGTCAGGTTTAACAGCTCCATTTTGTGTATATATTTATGCGTGTGTATGTTTATATGATTGCTAGACAGTAAAAAAAATAGCTGACACCGGATGTTAAAAAAACTTCAGACATTTACCGAAGATAATAAAAATATAAAAAAGAGATGAGGAAAAAAAAACGTATAAATCTGTACAGAAAAAAAAGAAGTCTCATGGAAATAGAGTGAAGACAGGTGACATCCTTATTCATCGAGCCAGTTTGTACTCGATTACTTGTGCGACGAGATGGAGAAATATAAAAATTATATTTAAATTGTAACCGTTCTTCTGGAACTGTACCGGTTTATCGTTTTGACGTGTAACGACTTCACATATTGCCTTCTCGGCTGTTTTTCAAAACTTTTTAATTTATTTTTTTGTCACCTGAAGATGATTCGACAAAGAATTGAAAGTGCTAATGATACTTACGAAACATTAATTTTTGATTTTGACACAAAAAAAAGATCAGAAAAAAAAAAAAAAAAGGTGTAATCAAGCAACAGATACTGTTATGTTTAACAATGCTTGCTTCAAATATATGTATATATATATATATATATATATATATATATATATATATATATATTACACACACTGCTCTTTATTATAGAGTGAAGGATACACTTAAAAATAGTGTACTACTCTAATAGGAGCAAAAAATAAATCTAATTTCAAGTAAATCACAATTTGAAATGTGAGAACGTACTTTGAAAAGGTTGGGGGGGGGGGGGACCATAATATACAGCAAAAAGTCAAAGGAATTGGCCAAAAACAAAAGGCTAAAAGTTTCCAAACATCTTTTCTTAAAAAAAAAAAAAAAGAGAAAAAAAAAAGAAAAAAAAGAAAAAAAAGAGAAAAATAAAATAAAAATAAATGCATGCTAATATTTCACTATAATTAACACACACAAGTAGGAATGCGGAGTCAGTACGTTTAACTCCGGCTTATAACATTGTTAAGAGGTTCGGATCTTACTGCAGAAATATTCCACTAGCAAAAATCTATATCTCTAATATATAAAATAAAGTCAGTCTATTCCTTCCAGTTCGGCATAAATAGCTCACATCCTACTGTGAACATGGGTCTGTGCGCATCCACTGCACAGGCCGCGATTCTCTGCTTCTTGTCTTCATCTCAGTGGTCGCAGTGTCAGTCATGTGGTCTCTGTCACTGTTGTAACAATAGGATTCTCCCTCCAAGCAAAACCACGATTCCAGTTTAAAACAAGTAACCAGGTTTTATTTTGAGAGAAGTTACAATACTCATTTTTTGCTACCGATCGACAGGCATGCAATCTGAGCCTGTCACTCAACAGATCATCTCTTCCAGATTTTTCAAATTTTTATTTTTTATGAAAATCGCTCCAGACAAGACATGAAACCACTTGATGTAAGAGCTAACAAGAACAAAAGATGATTACCACAAAGACAGGAGATGCCTATTGGCCTTAGTCTTGAAATGACCATGGTTATAGGTAGGATGAAAACAGTCAGCAGGAAGAGTTTCACAAGCCCACAGTTCTTGGAAAGAAGCTACTGGAATAGGAAGCTGTATTACAATGAGGTATCAAAACAGCAAATTGCTGGAGACCACTAGGTCAAGTTAGCTGGAACAAGAAAAGCAGGGAATAGATCATACAATTCTGAAGAACACATGCCATAATAGTACTTATAGAAAAGACTGAGACCAGCAGCACCACGTCTGCGAGAGAGGGTTCAGAGAAGATAGGGTGTGGCCAATCAAACCACAGATACATTTCTGCACCCCATCAAAAAAACCCAAATGGGACAGACCCACTAGCCCAAACACGACAACAGTACTCTATAAATATTTAAACTGTCGATTCAAAATTCATATCCAATACATTCATATATAGATTATTAGGGTCACTGAGGTACCGGTTTTGAATCTAGCTAGATTCAGCCATGCTGATGAGCCGTAAAACGGTGAAACACGTCTCCGTGGATAATTATATTTTATAGATTACTAGCATTATTCATCCAAAGTTCCCTGCATAGACATCGATTGCTGGTTGGAAATTAGTTCAAATTTAGTCAAATAATAAAAACTGTCAGCGCTGTGGTGTTTTTTTATATTACAAAATCTTAATTAAAAGACATAATTAAAAACAAGACGGACTCAGATTTCTTAAACCGTGATCTTGCTTTTGAAAGATAAAAAAAAAAAATTAAACGGGGGGGGGGGGGGGGACAGGCAGCACACACCCACACAGTTACTAGGTTATAAGAAACGGCTTTTAAACTTACAAAATTGTTTTATTACATTTTTAAAAGTAAAACAACTCACCCATTTCAGCACCTAAGAAAAAAAAAAAAAAAAAAGAAGAAAAAGGCATTATTAAAACGCGATGAAAAATAAGTTCATTTTTAGAAAAGGTCAATGAAATAGAGAATATCAACAGAAAAATGCTGCATTTAAATATCTTTTGTGAAGGAGGAAATTTGACAGATCATTTTAAGGGGCCCACGAAATTTAAAAAGTTTTTATGTTGTTTACTTGGAGTTGTACATGTTTTTGTTGAATATACAATTTCTATTTCAATTTTATTCTATTAACATAACGAAATTGATTCATTGTAAGTTTTTATTAACCTAGAAACAAATGTTTGATTTTAATAAAAAAAAAAAAAAAAGTACATATGCATATATGGGATCCACAGATGATAAAGATTTTAGGGGGTCCACAAGCAAAATAAGGTTGGGAACCCTTAGTCTAGAACAAGACAAAAATCAATTTTAATAAAAAAATTTGGAGAATGCAGACGATCGAAAAGCAAAGAAAAACAAATTGAAGACAGCAGACGCTATCAAAACGTGATAAATTAAATTAACTGGACCGATCTATTATAATACCATATCTTCTATCAAAAATAATAAAATGAAATATTATTGTGGTTATAGTCTTCCATACTAGTCTAAATCTCTGTGCCACTTTCTCAACTCTTAAAATGTCTGACTGTATAAGACACGCCCACTTTGCAGGTCTTTCAAAGTTTTGTTTTTTTAATTTCAATATAAGATTTCGTCGGATTCTGTCTTTTCGAGACAGTAACAATCCAATATGACTGACCACGTGTTTGGAGTTTCATACCTTAAATTTTAAAAAAATAAATAACTAACTTACTACTAACTTCGACCCCCCCCCCCTCTGAACTTAGGGTTAGTTGTAGGGCAAAACATTTTATTTTTTAAAATTTTTTTTACTCTCTTTTAAGCCTGTATGTAATTACCGACTGTCTCTAAAGAAAATCGACAGCCATTTTTATATTTACTTGTGTTTGGTTAAGTGAAAGTGACGATAACAAATTCAGAGATAACTCTCACAATGAGTTTCCTCACTTTAAAACTATGCAGGTCGATTAAATTTAAAAAAAATTAAATTATTGGCGCTTATTCGTTATTTATCACAACCCCTTTTTTCATGGGGCGAATTTTTCTTTTTTCTATGTACAATTACTTATATTGCTAGAGAATACAGTTTTTTTTGTGGGTGGGGGAGCAGTTTCCTATATAAATTCAACGTAAACTAATCACCCACTTTATGACCATCACCAATTTGACCCCCCCCCCCTCCCTCGTATGTACTTACCGAGTATGTTGCTAGAAATTCCCGTTTATTTCTTTTAAGCAAATATTTTTGATTTTAGAGTGAGGGGATCACTTTCCTATATAAATTAAACAGAAAATGATCACCCATTTCTTGGTCATCACTAATTTTTAGAAACTTAATGTAGAAAAAAGTGCAACCAATTTTTTTTTGTCTTTGACGAGAGAACTTTTTTTTGAACAAGGCAGTTTTTTTTCTACAAGTTTTTTGTGCAAGTGAAATAATTAGTTTTTGTTTTTTGCTCAACAATTTCCAGAAAATAGTGAATTCACTACATAAATTTAAAACAATTTTGTGATTGAGAAACACTCGTTCTCTGGCCTTTGCCTGCCCCCACGTTCAAGCACCACACGAAACGATGCCCAAATGAATCCCGAACGCACTAGTTTGCCCATGCAGCAGAAACTGGCGAACGAGCACAGCTCGTTAACGCCCCCAACCCAACTTATATGGACTCCACTTTTAAAAGAAAAAAAATGTGAACAAAAATAAAGTGACGTATACACAGAAAAAATGGTGATGATCAGAAAGTGGGTTTACTTAAAATTTATATAAGTGATCCCCATTCTAAAAAAAAAAAAAAATTAAGATTCGCGAATTCTATTTGTTAATTTACCATTGGAAGAAAAAAAAGTTTGTGACACTTGTAAAATATTTTTAATTTGGCGATGGTCATAAAGTGAGTGATCAGTTTACGTTAAATTTATATAGGAAACTTATCCCTCTAAAATCGAAAATATTTTTTTAAAAAAAATTAAAATTGGAAATGAATTTTCTAGCTACATGGATAATCGTAGACAGAAAAAAAATGGTCCGTAAAAAAGGTGAAGAAAGGGTGGAAAATAATAAGCGCCAAGTTTTATTTGTTTCCGATTTATCAGCTGTTAACTATATTACATCATTGCCGTTTTTTTTTTTTTAATTCATTTTTGTTTGTTTTCCTTTATATTATAATTTGTACTTATCAAAGTTACGTATAGGCGAGAAAGACAAGAAAATAAAAGGATCTTACGTATCGCTAGACATTTTTTATCTAGTTCAGCTAACTGATTAGGCAAGGGAGATAAATTTTTAAAAATTTTCGGAAAACCTTAAACTTTAACAAAAATGGCGACCGATAGATAAAATCGTTTTTTATTTTTTATTTAATAAATACTGGATGAATTTGCGTCATTTTTGGTGTCTTTTCAGCTACCACGTAAGTACATAACAAAGTTTATACATTTCTTCAGCCATTGTTTTTTAAGCGCGAAACTAAAGATCCTTTAAAGTCTCGAAATTATCAAATTCCAAAGCAATTTCTGCCAAGGATTAAAGTTTATAGAGAACAGTCAAGTATTATGGTTTAATTGTGCGAGAAGCAAAGAAAACGGCCTTTTTCGACCGAGACACTATTCTACGATTGAACCAGGAAGCCGCCAGATTTTAAAAGGCGATAAAGAGTTAAAACATTATTTAATGAAGTTGGGGGGGGGGGGTTCAATTAAAAACTAATTCTATGTCATCATCGCTGACTCACAAGAAAACGAATTAAACTATTTTATTTCTTCCCTTTTTTTCTCTAAAAACAATCCATGAAATGAGATTTTTTTTAATAAGATTCTGTCGTCTTTCGTTTAAGTGTCGACGTGTCACGACTCATCGTTGTAGTAGTGACAGTCACTTTTTTTTTGTATGGATGGCGAAAAGGGAAAAAAAAGACTTATTTTGCTTTCTTCTAAACTCGTAAACTGCTAGATGATTTATTTTTTTAGAAGATTAAAATATAAACAGGGACAAAAAGATCTTATTAAAAAAAAAGAGTTACAAGCGATTATCATTATCAAAACATAATTAAATCAATCCTTTTTATAGTAATAACATCTGTAGTTCGATAAGTAGTCTATGTTTTGTAATTTGTTAGATGAGGATTGATAATTTTGCTTATTCAAAATACTATTCTCATATCATTTACGGTCATCAATAATTAAGTTGATATGCATGTGTTTACCCCCCCCCCCCCTCCACACACACACTTTAATAACTGCATATTGAGTGTTATTTTCGACATTTCGACCGATGTAACCTCCAACCTTCTTCGGTACATCTTGGAATAATCTATACGGAATTTCGAAAATCCACGGGAGTAGATTGTTCTTGTTCCGTCAGCCAGAAGAAAATTACACACTTGGCTTTTTGGCTAAGAGCAAAATGTATCTGTTCTGATACTACACTACATTTCCATCCTCGGTCAGTGAAGAAATCCTTCTAGACTGAGGCATTTTAAATTCCGAGCTAATTTTCTTCGACAGTGTCTAACTGTCCGCGTGGGGAGGCAAGTAAATAGGGATACTTCTACCCTGTTATAGCTGACGGAATGAGAACAATCTACCATGTGGGTTCGACAAGATGCACCGGAAGAAGGTCAGAGGTTACATCGGTCGAAACGTAATAACATCAAAGATAAGAATAGTCGTGCGAAAGTAGTTTTTTTTTTTTAATTTGATTATTACATGATAACATTACGGCTGTCACCATGTTCAAACTACGACACTTAAATGTCGAATAACATTATGATCATTTTGCGCTACCGTAGTTTAAGCCAACATGGCGGCACCCGCAATAATATTTGCATTTAACAAGTAATCACATAAAACTACTTGTTTGCTATACGAAAATGCTGAGATTTTAGTGGAGCAGAACCCACGCCAAAGATTAGACACATTAAAAAATAAAGACGCTTTTTTAATAGCTTGTAAAATAAATTAAAAACATTTTTAAATAAAATTAAATTAAAAAAAAAAAAGCCATTAAAAAAAAAAAATAAAAAATAAGGCGGGCTTTCTCTTTTTAATGGTTTGTTAAGCAACCACATTTGTAATAGTTAGCTAAATTATTTTTCACCTAGCTATTCTTACCCCGACGTTGACAGGGAGTCTATTTTTATTTGGCTTTTTTTTTTTTAAATTAAATTTTTACAATATCGTTTGGTTAATTGAACCAAAAAACTAATTTTTTAAGGTAATGTCTAAAATGTTCCAAAACTTTTAATCTCAACTTTTTCTTTTCATTTGCTGGGGACGGGGCATTCTTCCAAAAGCCATACGATCACCCGCTATTTACAGACTCCAGCCGAGAGCTCTTTTCAGGATTCTGGCTGTTTCTTTGAGTGCAGTTGTTTGAATTTCTCTTGCACTTGGTTCACCAGGTATACCTGCCAAATACTTTTTCAAGTTCTTCTTCATGAGTCCAATGATAACTGGAATGATGGAGATCTCTTTGAGGTTCCAGTTTCTTTTCATATCATACATTAGACCTTGATATTTTGTTATTTTCTCCCTTTCATCTCTGTTTAGGCCCCCATCATTAGGGACACTTGTTCCATATGACAATGTCTGGTTTGACAGCTGCGTTTTCCATTTCCCCAGCTGTGGGGATTTCATGGTCATAATGGATGGTGTATGTCTCATTCTCCACAGTTCTCAGGTAGATGTTCCTAGGGCCTGCTGCTACACCTGATATTCAGTTTCTTACAGATGGTCCAGTGGAGGTACCTGCACACTCCATTATGTCGTGCTGTATAGGAGCCATCTGCCAACAGATGGCTCCTAATAGATTGAGATTTTATAAGAATTTTAAAGCTAGTTTTAATGACTTTATATTCGTCAGTTAAAAGGCTTCCAAAGTTCGAAGGTTCACAAAGTAAGGTTTTTTCAACGATTAAGAAAAGATTAAAACGGCATGAATTGCAGATTTAATCTCGTATTTTTTATAGAGTTTTAAAAAATTTACTACTTTGTGTTATTGAATTTATTTATTTCAATAAATAGTAAATATAAAAGTGTAGAATACTTAACAGTAATAACATTTTGAAATTAAAATATATTTAGTTTCAGCACATTAAAAGTTTACAGATCGGTAGATAATACTGAATTTGGTATACATTTATTTGTTTTGTTTTTTTGTACTGTTTCGGGAAAGACGAAATGACATAAATTTGCTCCGTCCCTAAAGTGCAGAAGTGCCAAAGAGATTGTTTTGTAAGATTGCATGTCAACACTGGAAATAGATAGAAAATATGTTTTGTAAATTTGGTACTTGTCCAGAACGACCCCCCGAAGTAAATATGCTAGTTAAAAATAAAATTACGGGAAAACTTTAGGAAATACTTACTTGTGATTGTAAAATATTAGCATTCACCAAAGTTTTAAATTAAAGTTTCAATCGAAGACATCGCGTACCATCATTATCGTGTACTTCAAGGAAGATAAATTTGCATCAAAGTGTATTTTTGGTGCCTCCTGCTGTTTCGCCGGACATTAAAATATTTAAAGAAATGTATAAACGTTATGTACTTACGTGTTAGCTGAAAATAAGATTGTACAGAAAAAATTACGCAAATTCATCCAGTATTTATTAAATTATAAGAAAATGGAAAGAAAAAAAAACAATCTTGCATATTGTTAGACATTTTCACTTATAAAATAGGCAAGGGAGATAAACCAGTAAACGAAAGTTAGTTAACAACAATGGTTATCGAAAGATAAAATTGTTTTTTTTATTTTTAATTCAATAAATACTGAATGAATTTGCGTAATTTTTGGTGTAGTCTTCTTTTAAGCTACCACGTAACAAAGTTTATACATTTCTTTAGCTATTTTTTTTTTTTTAAGAGAGGCCGAACATGTGGGGGCGAAACAGCAGAAGAACTGTATTTTTTCTTTTTTTTTATGGCTCTGAAGACATCTTACAAACAGAGAAATTAATATCTGCCTCAGAGACTTCTGCATGTGGCAGGAAGATGAAACAGAAAGGTTAGGATTTAAAAAAGATAAAAATAAAATAAAAAGCTACTTCTCTAGATAAAATTGAATAGAGCCATTTTCTGAAAAGTATTTGTTAAAAATGACTTCCTCCCTTATTGTTATTTCAACTATTTGCCAGTTTTAATTTTTTTTTAATTAATAAACAAACAAAAAAATAATACATTTTGAATTTTACTTATATCCCCTGAAATACACGAAAATGGCATCTTCACTGAAGCACGATTACACATGACATTTTAATTTCTTGAATAATTAAAAAAAACTACTGTATTTCCGTAAACTTTGGTGAACGCTAATATTTTACTATCACAAGTAAGTATTTCCTAAAGTTTTCTTGTAATTGTATTTTTAACTAGCATATTTACTTCAAGAGTCGTTTTTTTTAAGAATCGAGGTACATAAATTCACTACATAAATTTATGTACTCTTATAGCTGATGCGCCAGATTTCTGTGACTTCGCGTCGGCAACGATCAAGCAGGTCGCGGAAGCGCCCGAGAGCTGGCGAAGTATTCACCAATCAGGTTGCAGCATTCATTCGCCAAGCAAGCAGCCGACAATATTTGGAAGAAAACAGTAATCGCATTCTATTACAACTGTGCCAGGTCATCGAATCACTGGAAGGACTAATTCAAAAGCATAATATTTTCATTTCTTTCTTTGTTTTATGTTAAAAAAAAAAAAAAACATTGACAAAATTTTACCCCCCCCCCAAAAAAAACATTTTCAAAAACAAATCAAAAAATTTACATCTACACATTTGATTGACAATGGTTCATTTGACCCACCAAAAAATAAAAATAGATTCATTTACAGTTCTTCAGCTGGCGTGTCAGCTATAAGAGTACCTAAATTTAACGTAAAATTAACAGTTGACCACCTAAGAGAGCGAGTAAGAATGTTCGTGTATTTTCAAAACATTCACCCTTTTATAATACTAGCACATTCTTTCAGAAGTGGATTCTTTTTTTCTTGTATTGCCACGAACAGCATTTTTGTTTTGTTGGGAGCAGGGGTGGCCACTCTTTCTTAACCAACGCTAACCCCAGGTGCGGGGTAGCAATACGAAAAAAAAATCTAAACTATCTTGGTTCAGAAAAATAAAATAGAATAAAAGTGGTGGCCATTTTGGAATTTAAAAAATGGTTACTCGCTTTTTCCTACTGATTATTTAACATATTTATATAGTAAAGTGAATCTTCACTCTAATATTTTTTTATTTTTACTTTTTCCAGATATTTCATGGGTATTGCGGAAAACTCATTTTGTCATCGTTGACAGTGTAGGGGCAATGGGTAACATTGTACCTAATAATAAAAGTAAAAAAAATGTAAAAAGCGGATTGGGGCTCGATAATGGTAAGCAACATTTTTAAAGCACTAAATTTTAACATTGAGTGTAAATATTTTAGGTTAAAACAAAAAAATGTGTTTGAACAGTTTATTCCTTTTTCGTACAGAAATGGTTAAATTCTTTTAATATATCAATTCTCTTTTGGGTTAATATTAACTTTAGGGGAATCCTAAACTATGCAGCTCAGCACGATTTCAAAACATTGGATAACACTAAATAGTTTTCTTAAAAATAAATTTAAAAAATACCACCCGTATTTCGTAGTCATTTCAACATGCTAGACATGTCCCTAATTACTGCCACTCCACATGAGGGTTAGGGTTGGACACTGATGCATTATGGTCGATTTTTCTTCTGGGTAATATATTGAAAAAAAAAAAAAATATTCTATCACTAAAAAGGGACACTAATATTGGGGGCAAAAAAAAAAAAGAAAAAAAGTACCTCAAACATTAAAGTAAAAATATTTTTGGATTAAAACATCAGTAAGAAATGTAGCGACGGTACAGAATAGTTAAAGGGTTTCTAAATAATAACGTTATTATTTAGAAACCACCAGTCTTATCAGCACGTCTGATGATTCTCGTCCTGGCAAGAAGAATTAAATTATAAAGTGAAATGACTGGAGTGTTGGCTTCTATTATTGCTCTGTTTTTACATTGAGCTCTGACTCTCATATATATATATATATATATATATATATATATATATGTATGTATGTATGTATGTATGTATGTATGTGTGTATGTATGTATGTGTGTATGTATGTATGTGTGTATGTGTGTATGTGTGTATGTGTGTATGTGTGTATGTGTGTATGTATGTATGTGTGTGTGTATGTATGTGTGTGTGTGTGTATGTATGTGTGTGTATGTATGTGTGTGTATGTATGTGTGTGTATGTATGTGTGTGTATGTATGTATGTGTGTGTGTGTATGTGTGTGTGTATGTGTGTATGTGTGTGTGTGTATGTGTGTATGTGTATGTGTGTATGTGTGTGTGTGAACGCAAACAGAAAGCAAAATGGATTATAAAACTGAATACACAAAACAGGTCTGAACTCCAATGTTTGAGTCTTATAAATATTTTACAGACTGACAAGAACTTCTGTTTTGGAATTAAACTTTACTGAAGGAATCGGTTATTTTGAACGAATTCACGACGAGATGAACATGCATTTTTAAAATCGACAATGGTTTTCTTTGACAATCAGAGAATTTGCGTGAGCTGACTTGCACATTAAGACAAAGGAACACTACACAAAGTTTAAAATTCCAGTTTTTCTCAATGATTCATTTATTTTCTGACAAAGAGCAGGGGACTGTTCGAAATAGTAAAATTATAACAGCTATGATATTACGTTTTCCATAAGACTATTTTTATTTGTTAAATGAAGAAATTTAGAATTTAAGCAGAGAATTTTTATATAAAAATAGTATAAACACTGGAGTTTCAGCGGATTAACATCCATAGAAACGAATATAATACATGTACTAATATATATATTTATTAAATTACTGTTTGTAAAAAATAAAAAAATTTAAAAAGTGGTTGTATCCAATATGCTTTGAAATATTGCAAGGAGACATTTTTTAGGATTCCTCTAAAGTTATTAACCCTCTTTTAATATCTTTTTCCTGTAAGTAAAATTCAAAAAATAAAAATTATTTCACGGTTTTAAATCAACGAATCCAGCATAAATGTAATTTTACTTTTGTCCATTTTATCTTAAAATCAGATGACGATCAAGATTGCTTCTTGATACAAAGAATCCTCGCTAAAAAATAGTCAAGAGATTCGAATTTCATGTTCTGAAAATTTATTGTGTAGACAAATTTTTTATATTGAACATGTGGTAAAGTTGCAGTATAGTCAAGAAATCTAAAAAAAATTTTTTTTTTTTAAATATATACAATTAAGAACTTTCACCAAATGCATTAAAATTTAATTTTCTACCGACCTGTATACTTTTTAAGTGTGGAAACTGGTGGTAAGATTTATTATCTTTGAATTTGTTATTGTTAAATTGAGTTAATCAAAACGCACAAAAATAAAATGGAGACGATTTTTTGGAGGAGGTCGCTGAGCTTCAGATCATCTCAAACTGAAGAGATAGTAAAAGATAAATAAATGACTTACCCTACCACAAACCCTAAGTCCAAATGGGGGCTTACTACTCGGACTTAGGGTTAGTGGTAGAGCAAGTCACTTTTTTTTTTACTGTTTTTTTTAAGGAATAAAACCCAGTCAACAACAGAAGGGAAAGCAGTCATTTTGGTTCTCGTATATCGGAGAAGAGCTATGACCGAAATCTAATTTTTAAATAAAAAAAATAAAAAACTTGAACAGTTTCAGTAGGGACCTCAAAAGCGAACCATAGAATTTACCCCCTATATGTAACTTCAATATAGGTTAATATTGTCATCACAACTTTTGTACAATTCAAAAAAGAAACACAAAATAAACTGAAGATTTAATTTTCAGCCCGTAAAAATGAAAAACTAAAATCGTGTTTACATTATTGACGCTTAAAAACAATGTTCCTATGTAGTGGCCATTTTTAATGCACAAACATACGTGTATTTAATAAATCTAGGAAAAAATCAACGAATGGTCAGATTTTCACAAAATTTCCGATACTTATTCATTTTTGGATGAATTTATTTTTTTAAATGCAGTTTTCATAAAATATATAAAGGGAGATTTTTTTGGTATGTGACGACCCCCCTCCCGACCCCCAATTTAATTTTTATGAAATCTGAACAAACTTTTAATATTATATCAAGCGAAAGTGTCTGAAAAACATCAGATTTACTTCTTGTTTTATCATACCATATTTTGGTAAAGTTTCTGTGAATTCATAAATAAAAAGTGGAAATAAATTCATTATTATATTATAAATTCATTGTTTTGAAAAAAATGTACTTTTTCTCATTAATATATAATCTGTAGAATGGAAAAAAACAAAAAAACATTCACAAAAATAATTTGGAAAAGATTAATTCGTCATTTAGATATGTTAATGGTTAAACATCGATTTTTGAAATCAGGGTTCCCAATTTTTCAAAATATTTTAAGGTAACCAATTATAGAAGATTAAATAATTTGTGATTTTAAATTGAATTTTGACTTATTATTGGTGAACAGCGTTTATGGCATTTGTTTTACATTAAAAAAATGTACAGAAGCACGTAACATCCAGTTTGCACTCGTTGGCTAAGTGATAGAGAGAGTCGCTTCTGTCAGCAAATGCGTTGCAGTTCCTAGTGTCCACATAATTTACACTAAAAAAAAAAACATCTTTGTACGACAAAAGTATATTATGTTTATCCATTTTTTCTTTTCTTTTTTTCAAATTTAAGTTTTTATTCATTCTAAACCACATAATGAGCGAGAAAAGTATTTTCGTTCATTTTTGGTCACCAATAGATACAAAAGGAATCATCACTAGGCTCATTTTTGTGTACATGCCAAGTACAAAAAAAAAAAAAAGAAGTTTTAAATGGATTTTCGTACTTATTTCGAGATAAAGATGAGTATTTTTCCCAATTCGATAATTTAATCTTTAAATAAACTTTAAGGCCACTGTAGACGTAAAGGGGTTACTGAGAATTAGGGTCATCCTAAGTTGGGAGCTGTGCTGCGAGATGTCTGTTTACATTAGTTTCAAATTTCTGCATGTCGGTACAGTCGGGGAAACAGGGAGGGAGTTCTAGAGGCTGCCAGCACGAGGAAAGAAGCTGGGAACCCTCAACAGTGAATGGATGGGATTTAGCTCATTGTCGGGTTGGTCGAGTGTATTTATGTCGAGGGGGTACTAGAGCAGCAATTTCATCAGAGCACAGTCCATTGAAGTACTTGTAAAACAGGCACAAGGATGCAACATTGCGGCGAGGGGACAGGGGCTGGAGCCCGGTGGACAGTGAAGGACCTATTAGATTAGCGACTCTTTTTTGGACCTTGTCTAAGAGGTAGAGACTAGTGGATGGTGCACCAGCCCAGATGGGCAAGATGGTGGCTTGGTAGAGATACAGGATAATGTCAGGTGCGAGACGTTCATTCTCATATGCTGCTGCTCTCTACTGTTTATCACTTCACCTCTCCATTGCCACATTTCATTTGCCCTTTTTCCATCCGTCTAATACATTCAAAGTGCAAGCAAGCAAGCGACATTATTAGAGTTGTATTATTATATAGATGCATGTGAATATCCAAGATGCATAACGTTTTTTTTTCTTATTTTTTACTTTTATTCACCCTAAACATGTATTTACGTCGAGGGGGCACCAGAGCAGCAAGTTCATCGGAGTACTTGTAAAACAGACACAAGGATGCAACATTGCGGCGATGGGACAAGGGCTGGGTGGACCTATTAAGTTGACGATTTTTTTTTTTACCTTGTCTAAGAGGGAGAGACTAGTGGATGGTGCACTAGCCCAGATGTGGCAAGAATACTCCATACATGGGCAGATGGTGGCTTTGTAGAGATATAGGATAGTCAGGTGTAAGAAGTTTATTAGCACGGTAGAGGGAGCCCACCTTCTTTGCAGCAACCTTGGCAATGTCTTCTATGTATTTGTTCCAATTCATGTTACCTGTGAAGGTTAGGCTGAGGAGTTTAAACATTGGACTCACAGGTAGGGTGTTATTTGCCATGGCAAATTTTTCTTTGAAACAACTTCCTATAAATATAACTTTATTTTGGGGAGATATTATACAAAATTCTTAAGGTACATATAGAATAGTGCTGTAGTATGCTTCTGTAGTTTGTTTTGGTGTTTTTTTTAAGTTTCAGAATGTTTAAAGTATACAGGTCGATGATAAATTAAATTTTAATAGGTTTGGTAAAAGTTATTTGTTGTATTCGTTGTTTGTTTGGTTTCTCAGCTGTTAACTATACTGTAACTTTACCAAAGATGCTGAAACTAGTTTGTAAATATGTCTCCCATTTTTTACTGCCTTACGATCTGGATATAATTTTGATTGCCATTCCAGATTTCGGCCTGGTTTCGTCCCCGTCGTCAAGTAAATTCTGATTATCTTCTCTTAGCGATTACAATCATCAGACGACTTTGAAAATCTTTAATAAAAGCAAACTGGTTTCACTAAAATGGATCACACAGTAACATTAGAATGGCATTCACACTTTGATAACATTTTAACGTTTGCCCCCACGCTGTCAGCGAAAAAACAAAAATGATATTCTATTTATTTTACCTCTGCAAAAGAGATTAGACACAAGTGGAGTTTGAAAAGCCAAAATACATGAGCAACCCTGTCGGCATCCCTATTGTAGGGGTTTCTCAGGCGATTAGCAATAAACTAACCCCTTCTCAAAGAGAAAGCAAAGCCTGAGAGGGTGAACCTCCTAGGACGGAACATAACCATACCTCAGCCGAAAGAATCCCTCAGTTCTTGATCAGATAACATAGGACAGAACGAGTAATCATTTTTTTTTTTTTTTCAGAACTGAGTATATTTAATTTTTTTTTTTTCATATTGCCAGTGAGTGTTAAGATTTCCCTTCTGCATTTAAAAAAATTATTTTTTACAATTTTATTCTAATTCAGCAACAATATAAAATAAAGGAAAAAGAAAATTGTAAAAATGGTGGCCATTTTGAAAATACAAAAATGGTTACTCGTTCTGTTCTATGTTAATAACCGGTGCTCAGTTTATGTTAGATTTATATAGTAAAGTGAACCCCACACTAATATATAATATATATATATATATATATATATATATATATATATATATATATATATCACATTAAAAATATTTCCAGCGGGTTGACGTGATAGCATGTAAGAAAAAAGTCGAATCACGTTTTTGTTTTTCCGTTAAGAGCGTGGGGGCAAAGGATGACACTTTACCTATGTTAATTTTTTTAAATATCTTCAAGAAGCAGCTACTTAATATTTGATTTCAAGATGTAAAAAAGTTAAATCATAGAATTGGGACCGTTGAAAAATCTCACCTATTTCACTTGGTTTTCGACCACTTTTTGGATAAAATTGATTGGTCTTAGAATGTATGTTTACTCCTGAAATAAAATTGTAATGTACTTTTTAAAGTCTTGCAAATGGAACTTTAATTCAACGTTTTTAATCGCTAAGGGAGGACGGGGGGATTTTTTTTTTTCTTACACCAAAATAATTTCATTTAAAAAATTATATATATATATATATATATATATACACACACTAAAAAACAATTTTTTTTTTTTTTTAAAACACAAAACAAGTTTTTACAGAATTTAAAAGCAAAATTTAAAAACATAACTAGCCGATGATTCAATAAATATTAAGGTACTTGTGTATGGTTATTCAGAGGATTTCAGTAGTTACGTAGTCAGTCCTGGAAATGGCCGAAGCAGTTTACGATTTGAAAGTCACCGTTTTTTTTTTCTTTTTGAGAAAGTACTTAATTTCTTTGAGGGGCTAAAAATATTTTGGTTTTGGTGCTTCTGTATTACAGGGCCGAAAAAATTTTTTTTTTAATTCTATCTTTAATTTTGAAGAGTCAAATGACAGGGGGGGGGGGGAGAGAATTCAAAGTGTTCTCCAGGATTTATCTTCAAAGGTATTTTACAGTTATGCATTTTAACTAAAAGTAAAAAAATATATATAGGCGATTTTGTCGTTTCGCAGCCAAAATGGCGGACAATGAACCGTCTGCTAATTTCTGATTTTTTTCCGACCTCACAAATGTGTAAGTAAACCCAAATAATTTTGAATTATCTCCCCCGGTCATTTAACTCTTTAAAATTAATTTTTTTTTTTAATTCTTCCTAACCCTTCGCATACTTAGTGTCGTCTTTTTTTTTTAAACTGCTTTGGTCATTTCCGGGACTAACTCCATAAGTACTGAAATCCTCTGGATACTCATTCATTACAAGTACCAGTATTAAATATATTTTTTTTTACATCGTGTCATTTAAAAAATGACAAAATTTATAGACTTTAAAAAAAGTACAATTTTATTTCAGGATTGTTTTAGATGGTACGTAGCACGACATCGCATTTCTAATACTCGCAATCGTAAACATTCGGGCTGATATTGGTCCCTTCCTATAGAAGCACCGACATTTTACTTTTGGGGGGGAAATGTTTGGGTTGCTAATGGAGCGGGTCTGATGATGTCTGTTCATCACTCATAACCGGCCTCGAAACATCTACAAGGTCTATTTACTTGCCTCCCCACGAGGGCAGAATTAGACCCAAGGTAGGTTTTTAATGCGGGGAAAATCCAGCTCCCCAAAAGGGGGCACACTGGATTAAGACAAAACAAGATGTATTTTACGATCAACAATCATTTTTATGGGGACGAAAAAAGTGACATTTTCCAACGGTCCCTATTCTATAAGCTAAAAAGTAAACATTGAAATTATCAAACTGTAGCCATGATTCGTTGTTATTCCTTAGAGCAGGGGTTCTCAAACTTCTTCCCGAACCCCCAATAATGTGACAATGAACATAATGGTAATTTATTGACTAACTCACACTACTACAATAATTCTGCAAAGGATTATATATATAATATATATATAATATATATATATATATATATATATCTTCGAACACATTTCAGTGCTCCATTACGTAGGTTTGAGTGCTTCTTCGAATCACTAACGTTTCTATAGTCATTTTTTTTATTATTAATATAATATATTTACTTTTTTTTTCTTTTTGAGTTATTACTTATATTGATATGTTTTTTCTAAACCAATAATGAAATCAACTTTATGAAAACACAGCCACTGAATTTCATAATTCGAAACAATTATTATTTAATCAGCCATCCAAGTACCACTAAAAATCTTGTTGTGAACCCCTGGGGGTTCGCGAACCACAGGTTGAGAACCACTGCCTTAGCGTGTCGGCCGTCTTTGTTATGATGACACGGTGACATATAGTGTAGATTTCAAATGAAACCAACAACGGCAGCAGTTGGAAATCGTCATTTTGTTACACGTGTCGAAACTGGTCTTCATCTGTCCCTCCCCCCCCCCTTCTTTAGCCGGCTTTTGAGCTAGGATCAAAACGTAGTATCTGTCCTTTTAAAGTCGCCGGGACTGACCAAGTTATTTTTGTTGCAGCTGGACCAGAATGTCACTTATTGGGAAACTGCCGCACCCCCATTATAAACTAATTGTGTTGAAGTTTGTCGCTGTGGGAGACACTCGTTCTCACAGATGTTTAATTGGCGACGATTAAGTTCTTTGATACAATAGTGGCGCCGCCGAAAATAAGATGATGTTTTCCTACTTTTTTCTAAGTCCATATAAAACGTTCATTCTAATCATGATTTTTTGTTGTTTTATATAAGGATGGGTGTGGGGGGTAGTATTTACTTCGTAACCGCCGAAAGTGATTTTAAAGCCTTTAAATCGATGGATAAAAACTTGGCTAAGCAAAAATATAGTATTACGGTTCATCTGTGCTCTTAAAGAAAAGCAGATATTTGATTGCGCCACTACTGTATCAAGAAGAACCAGTTTATGGATGTCAGCGTGAACGCAGACCCCGCGCTATTATTAAACATTTAGAGCAACCCGAGGAATTAGGGACCACATTTTCACTGCCCCACAAGGATCGTAATAATGCTATAGAGAGGTTTGTGAAGTTTACCTAGTTGCTGATGCTTAATACCCCAGGTTACCCTAACCCCCAACAGAAAATACCATAATTGGGTTCCTCGTAAATTTTACTCCAGAAAAGTGGTTTGATCTTTGTATAGGGCTCAGTTTTCTATTGCATCGCCTGACCACATATAGTTCTAATATAGAATAGCATCTTAATATTTCTTGATTGAAGTTGAAATTTCAAAATTTATATTTAAAATTCATGAATCATTTTTTTTTAAATAATATAAGTTTAATAAAGTTAATTTGATTAAGTATTTTTCTCTAGTGAAAAAATAAAATTGCTTAGTCTGATTTTCCAAGCGGTAACAAGGCAAATTAATCCAGTAATAATTTAAATTTTGCGGATTTCTTTTTAATAAACACTGTTCGATTTTATTTTTTATAGTATTAATTTAATACTGAAAAAAAAAAAATCTGAAAAAAATCAAATACGGTAAATTAATTTGCCTTGTCACCGCTTGAAAAATTAGACAAAACTAGTCGATACAATTTGGCAGTCATTTTGCGAGCTAGCCGCTTCAATATAACCTATAATGACAAGGTTCTTTGATACGATCGGGGCGCGTGCGGACGCTGAGGTTTGGCTTTTAAAATTGAGTTCAACAAGTCAGGAACCTCGTTCTATTCGCTAGTTTAAAGGCTTCAAACCACTTAAAATCCATTATTAAAAACAGAAGACCAACAGATTTACTTTTCAGGTACTTCCATATAACACGAATGCTTCCGATTGCGATTTACGAAACAAAACGAGAAATGGCTGAGCCATCGCCGAACAGTCAATTAGTACCAACATAAAATAAAACATTTTCCATGCGGTTAATTGCACTCCATTTTAAAAATGGGTTTAATAATTTGGGTGCTTCTACAGAATTTGAACCAAACCGACATTTGCCGAACAACGGTTAGGGTAAAATAAAAACAGTTCGGTTCAAATTCTGTAGAAGTACCATAATTTTCTTCAAATCTGTAAGTGAATCAACTGGATTACTTTTTTTTTTTTTTTTTTAATTAATTTTTTTTTGAAGAGCTAAAAAATTGTTTACCCCTAACCAAAAGGGTGGATGTCTGTTTTCGGATTTGTCATAAGGCTGATTGTTTTTTGCAGAATGCCATTACTTCTTCGGGAGACTGAACAGCTGCTGTCATCGTGGTTTTAGGTTTTACATGCTTTAGTGTCGTCCGCCTTTTTACAACTTGTTTTTCGCGGTTTTTAAATCATTAACTGCTTTATACATTTTCGGTTTCTTCCGTAAATTGCAAACATTCATGTCGATATGGGTTTCGTTTTGTAGAAACACCGCAATTCACAATTGATTTTAAAGCCTTTAAACTGACAAATTAGTAACGTTTGGCTCGTACTAAAATGTAAATAGATGAAAGTATTGATTCATTGCTTTCCCTAAACCAAAGGAAAACAGTTTACGATAGCGCCTCTGTCGTATCAAAGAACCGAAGTGACAGTTAATTTTTTTGCGTTTTTTAGATTAGTGGCGCGGTCGAAAAATACTGTTTAGGAGAACAAATGAACCATAATACTAAACTTTAGCCTATTAACTTTAATTCTAACCAGAAATTATGTTCAAATTCAGTTGAAAAGCTCGCAAATCATTTTTAACTTTCAACCAAGCGACCATTTCTTTTTAGGTATAAAATAATGGGGTGAAAAAAACGTTACTTGTAAGGAATGGGAACCTAGAGGATCAGTTCCGAATATTGACGGAGAATCTGGAATCAGTCTCGGAAATTGCCGAAGCAGTTTACGATTTGAAAGCCACCTTCCTTGGGGGGGGGGGGGGGAGTTTGTTTTTTTCAACTCTTGGCATGCTTAGTGTCGACTGACTTTTTATATTAGCTTTCGCGGCTTTCAAACTGTAAATTGCTTCGGTCATTTTCGGAATTGTGGGTCCATTCCTTAGAAGTATTAGAAAAAAAAATGGGTACTTACGCAGATTAGGACCCAAGTTAGCCCTAACGATTTTCGCTTGGGTCCTAATCTGCATAAGTCCCCCCCCCCCCCCCAAAAAAAAGTGTTCTACATAAAGTTTATCATCGGGGGGGGGGGGGGGGGGTAAAAATGTTCGCAAACGTAGTTTTGCATATTTCAAAATGATTTTCGAAAGTAAGACAGACATTAAATTTTGGCAAGAATTAAAGTTTATAAGAAAAAAAGTCGGTAAATTAGTCGTTTCCCAGCCGAAATGGTGGACAATGAATCGACTGATTTTTCCGACATCAAAAATGAGTAAGTAAACCCAAATAAATTGTGTTGGACTAATTTCAAATTTACCTTAAATTATTTTTAAGGAAATTCAGCTGGGAAATAAATCCTAAACAATTTATTTGGGTTTACTTATTCATTTGTGTGGTCGAAAAAAAAAAAAAAGCAGCCGATTCATTGTCCGCCATTTTGGCTAGGAAACGACTAATTTACCAAAAGTCAAGTGTTATGATTCGTTTTTGCTCTTAAATCCAGTAAAACAGTATTTCTCGACAATGCAATTGTTTTATTCATCGTTAATCTATTATTAAATTATATGATAAAATATACAGAAAACGAGAAACACAGAAAACATTTTTAAAAAGGGGGTTTATGTAAACGAACACGCCTTACTGTGAAAAATGTGTTTCACAAAATGGCGTCTAAACACATATAGATGTCGGAACTTAGGGAGACGATTTGTTTTAAATATATACATCAAATACGAGATGAAATAAGTCGTTTGAACCGCCTACCATATTTGATCTCGCATCGTTGCATTCGGCCATAGACTTCAAAAATCTCTTCTAAATCCCTTTGTCGTGTATTTTTGCTGAGTCGCCCGATGAAAAGCTGACCCTCTGCTCGCCTCGACATGATGGATGATAGAATCAGGGTGTTTGTTGCAAGAAGGAGCGCCAGGTAAGAAATAGTCACTTTTTCAAAACCGCTGTTTCGCATTCGTGTGAGAATTAAAAAAAATAATAGTGTTATAAAAACTTGAAAATTCGATAATACTTATGTTTAAAAATAAATAAATAAAATGTATTACTATATTACTACATCTAAAAATAATTAATTACCATTTTAAACTATTTTAGTAAGACTAACAACATTTATTTCAATAGTATAGATACGACTTCGCGGTTAGAAATAATTGTTAGTTTTTTTTTTTAAGTATTCTTTTTCTATACGTGACCAAATATATAAGCATTTTTATTTAACTCAATGTCTCATATAAACCTATCTTTATTTTAATAAAACATTTTCACGTATTGTTTGTATGCGTGTTTTTTCTCTCGCTACTATGAGAATTGAATTATTTATTAAAATCAAAAATGCAGTAACGTAAAATTAAACAAAATTTTAAAATATTTTTTTAATAATTTAGTTACTAAATTAAATCGACGTCATATATATGTATTAATATATATATATATATATGTATTAATATATATATATATATATATGTATTAATATATATATATATATATATATATATATATATATATGTGTGTGTATATATATATATATATATATATATAATTTAAGAGACGTGTATTTTTTCTTTTTCTATATTTCAATATTAATTCAAATTGCAAAAAGGCATTATTGAAAATATGTCAGATTTGGTTTTTAAAGGTGCAGTATAGTTAACATACGACAAATAGAACACACGCACACATATGTGTAATAAAACGAGCGTGCGGTGGGGGAGGGAAGAAGAAATGGGGAAAATATGGATGAAGTGTCGTAAAAAAGAAAAGTTTCTTTAACCATGATCGCAGTGTTTCAATGCGGTTTTTGGCAGATGTTTGCTTAAAGGAATAGGATCCAAGTCTGAGGTTTATCTTAGATGGTGAGGAGAGAAGTATTATAGCGCTTTCGATGCATTTGCGACGTGGGAGAGAGTATTTAGTCTTGAGGAGGGTGCAGTTTTTAAATCAAAATTGTGGGTGAAAGTGTTTCTGTGTATGACGAGTGCGTTAGTGGGATTGTTGTGTTTGAGGTCCTGTTTGTGTTCATAAATGCGGGATTTTATATTTCTAGCCGTTTCAACAATAGAACACATCAAACATATATATATATATATATATATATATATATATATATATATATACGCTCCCTCCGGTCGCATATTTTTGCTAGGCTGCCGCGTCAGAAATGACGCTAGTATGTAATTTGGGTAGAGCTTTTTATCACTACAATTAATTTAAATAATATATTGCACATGATAAGTAACATCATTAATAAAAAGATAAATTAAGTTTGCATTATTTTGGTTTGTAGCTACCGTAAACAGTTTTTGCATTAAAAATAGATGTAAAGAAAATAAAAAATTTAAATAAAAATTGAATGTAGTATTTATTATAGTGTAGAAGTAACGAATGAAAGTTAATAAGAGAAGGAAAAGAAGAAATAATTGTTACCTTATATACGATTCTAAAAACAGTTATTTACTTGCCCAGTAAAAGGTGTCGTCTGCTCGCATTTCTTTACACACAATCGTTTTGCGACAAATCCAGGTCAGAATATAATAAGTAATATTTTATGTCTTTCAAAGTGGAAAAAAGGTGTACGTGAATTAAAATCAACAATTAAAAAAACAAAATACCGACCCTAACCCTAACGACGGGGCCAATGTTAGCACAGGTCCTAAAGTGAAAACTAAATTCGTTATAAAGTGTGCGTGTGTGTGTGTGTGTGTTTAAATAGTAATTTTTAAATCAATTATTATTTTAATCAAGCAATTTGATTCAGTGAATTTAATGGCTAATAAGATTAAGAAAATAAACAAACTTAGAACGGTTTAAAAAAATAAACAAGAGGAAAATTATCACGGTGAATGCCAGTGTTGTTGTTTACATTTTAAATAATACGCCGTATTAACGCTGGCTGTTTAATCAGTTGCGCCATATTGAATTAACGGAGGGAGGGATTGTAATCACTGATTAAACAGCCAGCGTTAATCCATTCGTCATAGTTATATTAACTACGTAACGCATTTCATGTATATATGTATGTGTCTGTCTGTCTAAATTATAATTTATAAGTAAATTAATAGCGAGCAAAATAGCGTAAATACATGTTGAAATATGAAGAGAATAATGATGAGTGTTTATTTGCGAATACTAATTTATTAGAAGTTCAAAAGCAATTGATTATGTAAATTGGGAAGTACGCATAGTGTTTATAGCGGGTTTTTTAATAGTATATAATGAAGCTGGCGGACTTTATAAATAGTCATAATACTCTGATGGAGTTTCGGCTTCAGACAGACAGATACTTAAACTCCATTATTAATAGATATACAGGGTGTTTCAAAAGTCTTGGGAACATTACAAATGCGTATATCTCATGAACTATTCCAGGTAGAAAAATGAAACTGGTGCCATTTTAAAGCTTGCTTAATCAAGTTTTTGGTCATACTAATGATTTTCGTGTTATCTTTCCAGGTGCAGTAATGGCGTTCTCTAAACAAGACAAGGCATTTTGCGTCCTCCAATTTGCAAAGACTGAATCGTGGACATGTGTTCAGCGTGCATTTCGCAGGAAATTTAAAAAAGAAGCCCCTGAAAGGAAATCCATTGTCAGATGGCATGCTAAATTTGTGAAAGATGGGTGTTTGTGCCCAAGTAAGCGAACAGGTCGCCCTTCAACTTCAGAAGATGCAGTTGAGCAAGTTCGGACAGCCTTTCAGCGGAGCCCCCGTAAATCAGTGAGAAGAGCCAGCAGGGAACTTCAGCTTGCTCCAGCAACTGTCTGGCGTGTCTTAAGGAAACGACTGCAAATGGTACCTTACAAGCTCAAGTTGGTCCAAAAGTTGAAGGACACTGATAAGCCACTTCGCCGTGACTTTTGCATTGCAATGCAAGAGAAGTTGGAAGATAACGGCTTTGATGACCGGCTTGTTTTTAGCGATGAGGCGACCTTCCATCTGAATGGCAAAGTTAACAAGCATAACACTCGCATATGGGGTACTGAGAATCCTCATGAACTTCTTGAGCACGAGCGAGATTCACCAAAAGTGAACGTGTTTTGTGCAATTTCCAAGAAAGGTGTCTATGGACCGTTCTTCTTTGAAGAGGCAACTATCACTGGTGAATCCTATCTCAACATGCTGGAAGACTGGTTAATGGCTCAGTTGGAACAAGCAGAATCTGATGACTTCATTTTTCAACAAGATGGTGCACCACCACACTGGAGTCTTAGAGTAAGGCAGTTTCTTAACACAAGGCTGCCTGGTAGATGGATTGGGAGATCTGGGCGAGGTGATGACGTTCTCATGCCCTGGCCTCCTAGGTCTCCAGATCTTACCCCGTGTGACTTTTTCCTTTGGGGCTTTGTCAAGCAACAAGTCTATGTGCCGCTCCTTCCAAGAGATATTGACGAACTAAAGGCTCGAGTAACGGCAGTTGTGGGAACCATTGACGTCAAGATACTGGAACGCGTTTGGCAGGAAATGGACTATCGACTAGTCTGCCGTGTGACGAATGGTGCTCATATTGAGCAACTTTGAAGATTCTCCACAAAACTTGAAACTTTAACCTTTCCAACGGTACCAATTTCATTTTTCAACTCCTAATAGTTTTTGAGTTATTAAAAATCGTTATGTTCCCAAGACTTTTGAAACACCCTGTATATTATATTATATATATATTATATATATATATATATGTATATATTATATACAGAATCAAATATAAACCAAAAGTAAACTTTTAGTAGATGGAACCTATAGTGAAAAAGGTTAAGCTCAATATACGAGATAGAGCAATTGAAAAGATAGAAGAAATAAGAGTGATAAACATGTACGAATGTCCAAATTTATTTCAAATTTCGATTGTTCAATGCAAAGTGTATTCTGTAATAAACTAGTGTTTATTATTCTTTCCTTAAGCGAAGGCTTTTCAAAGATCGAGATCTTATCATCAGAGGAGAAATACAGATAGATAAGTTGGCTGTAGAAAAGCCAAAGTTCAGATGTTTGAAAAATATTATTAAAATGTAATGAAAGAAAAGTTCAATAAAAAAGATATGTGGTTTATCCAGGTGGTAATTGTCCGTTGAAAATGTGTCCAATGAAGAGGAGAATTTGGAGAGAGTAAGAAAAATTATTTTCTCAGTGGCAGTATGGAGAAAATGCCCAGAATGAAACAAATCCAAAGTAAAATGTTGAAATCAAATTCTAGATGGAGCGCACTTAAATTGAATTGATGTGAGAAAAACTGGCCATTATTGATAACTTCCCGGGCCATAGAAGAGTGAATGGAATTATAGGTGAGATCTTCAAGCAAGTGAATCTAAGAAAAATCTTAAGCGAAATAGCAATGCTGAATTAGGGGTTGGGGTTAGGGGAGAGTTAGATATGAGGGAATACAGTGGTTGGATTGGTTGAGAGATCCGCAGTAGTGTCATTGAGTGTAAATAATATTTGAAGAGAAGAGGAGAAGGAATAAAAGGATCGTAGATAAAACCTGAAATTTAGGGTGGAGATAGAATAAATTCGAGAGTTAAGAAGGTTAGCGATGCTAAAAATAGAATTCCAATGCATGGAAGTCGTCAGTTTAAATGTAAGAAGCAAACTTATCAGCCAACTTATCTATCTGTATTTCTCCTCTGATGATAAGATCTCGATCTTTGAAAAGCCTTGGCTTAAGGAAAGAATAATAAACGCTAGTTTATTACAGAATACACCTTGCATTGAACAATCGAAATTTGAAATAAATTTGGACATTCGTACATGTTTATCACTCTTATTTCTTCTATCTAATCTTTTATATATATATATATATATATATAATTAACTTGTTACAAATATCCAGGGGGTATGAATCCGAAGGAAGTTGAAACCGGGTTTATGAGAGTGCTCAATGAAAATTCAGAGCAAAATATATATTTATTTTTTGATTTTATTCCATTAGTTGCGACAAAACAGGTTTTGTTTCATTGGTGCGGATAGCTACCAATTCATCGGGCCGGCGAAAGGAATTCAAATGGCATAAAATTTTAAGTTCACTTTAACGAGAGATTGAAAATTGAAAATACATTGGAGGGGGAGGGGGATAGAGTTGGGGCTTTGTCTATAACGGCGACATGGGACACGACTTGTTGGGGTCCTCCCCCCTCCCCTCTCATGTCCCATGTCGCCGTTATAGACAAAGCCCCAACTCTATCCCCCTCCCCCTCCAATGTATTTTCAATTTTCAATCTCTCATTAAAGTGAACTTAAAATTTTATGCCATTTGAATTCCTTTCGCCGGCCCGATGAATTGGTAGCTATCCGCACCAATGAAACAAAACCTGTTTTGTCGCAACTAATGGAATAAAATCAAAAAATAAATATATATATATATATATATATATATATATATATATATATATATACTTCCAACACTGGCCGAAGCACATTAAACCGAGTATATTGATGATATTAAATCAAACATAGACGCTACTCGATTGATGCTATGTGTATAGTTGCATGTATATACGTTAGTGTTTATAGGTAATAGGTGTGTCTGTGTATATGTGCTTTCACAGATCTGTAGGTAAGTATATACATGTTGCACGTGCATATGTATATATATATATATATATATATATATATATATATATATATATATATATATATATATTATGCATATTCACCAGTTTTTGCACTAATAAAAAATAACGTTCGAAATCGGTGAAGTTAAAAAAGAAATATAAAAGAAAAAACGTCTCAAACAGGAAAGTTAAAAAAGAAAGAAAAAACGTATAAATCGGTATAAAAAACAGAAAGAACGAACACATCTCATTACGGAAATAGATTAAAGACGAGGGGTGTCTGACTTGCTATTTGCTTTCTCAATTCTCCTAAATACTTGAAATGGATTCGTCCGGCAAGTTTTTACTTGCAAGCTTTTGTGTATATATATATATATATATATATATATATATATATATATATATATATATATATAATGTACAAATAAATGCACATTACTCTTTATTAGAGAGTGGAGAGTTTTTTTTTTCTTTTTACCTCATAGTGTTGATGACGTCAAGATTGAAAATATTGCATACTCGCACCTGGCCAGTAATGTTTCGATAAATATCTATGAAAACCAATAATAGACAATTTGAACACATTTGGTAAACAACGAAGGTGTTGTTTATTTAAAAGAAGATGAATGTAAATATATCCATTTAAGGCATCCATAGCTAAGATTTATTTTTTATTGGAAAATTCATGACAAAAAAAGAGTCAAACAAACTAAATGTCTAAATACCTTATTTGCTACCTGCATGAGTAGATATGGTGCTGGTTGCATCTAAAGGTTGTGCATTTATCTACATGGAACCTGTTGCCATAGCAACTTCCCCTTAAAGTGCAACAACAACTTTCATGAAATAGAATAGGCAGTTGGCATCATGCCAGTTTATAAGTAATGTAACTAAAGCTGGTTAGGGTTAGGGCTAGGGTTAAGGACATGTGCATGCACAACAACGATAACAACAACAACAACAACAACAACAATAACAATAATAATAATAATAATAATAATAAAAGCTTTCCTCTCCCCCATCCAAATGGTGTCGGCCTAGGCTGACACCACACAAAATATTTTTAGAGGGTCAAGGAGGATGAGAAGACCGAGGAGGGACAGCACAAACCAGACCTCCACTGGAAGAGTGCAGAGAGTGCTGGGACCTTGGGGAGGCTTATTACCACTCAAATCCCGGAGAAGACCAATGATTAACTGTTGCGATACTGCAAGTTTATCTGCGGTGGTTATTGAAAAGAGGTGGAGAATACTGGAAAATCTTGGGAGGCTTGTTGTCACTCAGACTCCAGGGAATACCACCGGACGATGACCTGTGTGATAACTCCTAGTGAGTACAAATAATAACAATAACAATATAAATAATAATAATAATAATAATAACAATAATAATAATAATAATAATAATAATAATAATAATAATAATAATAATAATAATAATACATCAACACGATAATAATAATAATAATAATAATAATAATAATAATAATAATAATAATAATAATAATAATAATAATAATAATAATAATGTTAAAAAGTAGCATAGAGGCATGAACATAATGGATTTAAGATCTCACAAGGACAGATGTGCGCACGCTCGTCCCGACTCCGAGCGCTATGGGATTTCTTCTTAAAACTTAACATACTACTGCATCACACAATAGATAACTTAAAATGCATACTACGACACAACAACTTACTTAGATCAATCCATAACTTAAATACACACCCCACAGGCTTAAACTTAGATATCAGAATTTTGATGATCTCTAGCAATGGCATATTAGAACCAACAGAAATTATAGAGAAAGTCACTTCATGAAACTCAGTCTGACATGGTCAACATGCAACCAACATTTGATATGGAAGAAACACGTTAGAAGAAGAAGAAGAAGAAGAAGAAGAAGAAGAAGAAGAAGAAGAAGACATCAAAATTCAACAACACACTGTAATATTTCTTCCAACCCTAAACCCTAACCATGTAATATTTCTTCCAACCCTAACCTGTAATATTTCTTCCAACACTAACCCTAAACCCTAACCCTGTAATATTTCTTCCAACACTAACCCGGTAATATTTATTCCAACACTAACCCTAAACCTGTAATATTTCTTCCAACACTAACCCTAAACCCTAACCTGAAACATTTCTTCCAACACTAACCCTAAACCCTAACCCTGTAATATTTCTTCCAACACTAACCCTAACCCTGTAATATTTCTTCCAACACTAACCCTAACCCCTAACCCTGTAATATTTCTTTCAACCCTAATCCTGTAATATTTCTTCCAACACTAACCCTAAACCCTAACCTGAAACATTTCTTCCAACACTAACCCTAAACCCTAACCCTGTAATATTTCTTCCAACACTAACCCTAACCCTGTAATATTTCTTCCAACACTAACCCTAACCCCTAACCCTGTAATATTTCTTCCAATCCTAATCCTGTAATATTTCTTCCAACACTAACCCTAACCCTGTAATATTTCTTCCAACACTAACCCTAACCCCTAACCCTGTAATATTTCTTCCAATCCTAATCCTGTAATATTTATTCCAACACTAACCCTAAACGTGTAATATTTCTTCCAACACTAACCCTAAACCCTAACCTGAAACATTTCTTCCAACACTAACCCTAAACCTTAACCCTGTAATATTTCATCCAACACTAACCCTAACCCTGTAATATTTCTTCCAACACTAACCCTAACCCCTAACCCTGTAATATTTCTTCCAATCCTAATCCTGTAATATTTCTTCCAACACTAACCCTAACCCTGTAATATTTCTTCCAACACTAACCCTAAACCCTAACCCTGTAATATTTCTTTCAACCCTAACCCTGTAATATTTCTTCCAACCGGATGTTTTTCAGATACACCAATACATACACACAACAACTTTGAAATTTTTTTTTTGTTTTAGCTTTAACGGCTCAAGAAGAGAGAGGAGTCTCTCAAAATTTTTAGAGTAAATAAAAAATAATTTCTAATAAAAAAACTAAGACAGCGCATTTAGATTTACTTGCTTCTAAAATCATACAATTTCTACCCACAAAACCGTAAGGCACACATTTATTTATTTGTGGGTATTGTTATTTGTCAACTGACACAACACTCTTACCTACTGGGGAGTTTGAATTACCTACTGGGGAGTTTGAATTACCTACTAGACACATCCTCAAGTGTCTTCGGTTTCTCTGTAAAAGGGTTTTTCAGGAAAACATGAGGATACTTCACTCTACAAGTAAACTCTAGCCAAATATTCAAAATTACATAGTATTCGAAGCCCAAATAAGATCCCCTCGACACGGCTATACGCCTATACTGGTGCACCTTCTCTTAGTGATGTTACCTCAAGCAACAGCACTTAGCTGGATACTCCACCAGACCTGATGAATTCTTGTCCTGGAATCCGGTAGGACCAAGAGACTAAAAGAAATTTATACTCTAACATAATCAACTGGTCAATAGGGGAGAGGAAATTTAATGTTCTTAACTTCTTAACAAACTCAATGCTTGAGAGGTAACGTAGAACTTTAATGGAACACTCGAATATCTATGTATCTAATATAGAGATTAAGTGTTAGCCCCAGGAAGGGGCCTCTTAATTTCTAAGAACTTCGACTGAAGTAAAATTAAACATATATATATATATATATATATATATATATATATATATATATATATATATGAGTTTGAATTACCTACAGGAGAGTTTGAATTACCTGCCATGAGAATACTTCATCCTACAAGTAAACCCTGACAAAATATTCAAATTTACATAGTATTCGAAGACCAAATAAGATCCCCTCGACACGGCTATACACGGCTCATGAGAGGAATGGTGCACTTACTCCAAGTAATGTTACCTCTAGTAACAGCACTAAGCTGGATACTCCACCAGACTAGATGAATTCTTGTCCTGGAATCCGGTAGGACCAAGAGACTAAAAGAAATTTATACTCTAACATAATCAACTGGTCAATAGGGGAGAGGAAATTTAATGTTCTTAACTTCTTAACAAACTCAATGCTTGAGAGGTAACGTAAAACTTTAATGGAACACTCGAATATCTATGTATCTAATATAGAGATTAAGTGTTAGCCCCAGGAAGGGGCCTCTTAATTTCTAAGAACTTCGACTGAAGTAAAATTAAACATATATATATATATATATATATATATATATATATATATATATATATATATATGAGTTTGAATTACCTACAGGAGAGTTTGAATTACCTGCCATGAGAATACTTCATCCTACAAGTAAACCCTGACAAAATATTCAAATTTACATAGTATTCGAAGACCAAATAAGATCCCCTCGACACGGCTATACACGGCTCATGAGAGGAATAGTGCACTTACTCCATGTAATGTTATCTGTAGTAACAGCACTAAGCTGGATACTCCACCAGACTAGATGAATTCTTGTCCTGGAATCCGGTAGGACCAAGAGACCACAAGAAAGATATACTATAATATAGTTAGCTAGTCACTTGGGGAGAGGAAAATTAATATTCGATATCTATGTATCTCATATAGAGATCAAGTGTGAGCCCTAGGAAGGGGCCCCTTGATTTCTGAGAACTTCAACCAAAGTAAAATCAAAACAACTCTCCTTTATATAGATTCCCCGAGGAATGAGTCAGCATAAGTGAAGTAATTCCTTGATAAAAAAGTCACATCACAGTTACGTCCCTTTAGTACATAAAATGCCTGAAAACCCGACTCCCCTGACGAAAATTGGCCCAGTTGACCTTCAAAGAATGAATAATTAAAAATTTTTTTAAATATTATACATCAAGCGCAAGGCTGATCAAAAATACACCAACTTTGTGGGTGTTTGTTTTGAAGTTTTTTTTAATTTTAGCTGGACATACACACATACATACACACAGACAACTTTATATAGGAGATGGAAAGAACTTTGCAACTAACAAAAACGAATGTACGAATCGAGTTATCTCCCTTACATCCTAAATGGGATTTTTTAATTCAGGACGATTGAAATTCCATGCTCATCGTGTAACATATTGACAACAGATGACAACAGCTTGGAAAAATAACCCAAATAAAGAATTCAGTGATGAGATGTTCTTTCTCTTTGTTTAGCCTCGTGTGTGAGGTTAATAGTCATTGTTTCAAACTGGTTTCTATGGGCAACAAGCTGATGTGCTGTGCGCAAAGGCTGTTCATACCAGTCAAGGATACGTCCTCAACAATCAGTCTGACAGAGTCTGGTCTATTTTGAAGCTAAATGGTCTTTCTTTTGTGGAGCTGAGGTTCTGTGCAGTTATAGAAGGTCCACCCTTCCTAGCTGTATCTTTTCAAGCATATCGGGGAATACCGATGGAGATACTCAGTCAGAGTGAACTTGGCCTTTTGGCTAAGATCAAAGTGTAGTATCTGTTCTGATGGATACTGCACCCCATAGACTGGTATTGTCTTGGCCTTCAGGGTTTGATTTACGCCTGTCTATGGGTCTGTCCTGTGCAGTTCTAGGAGGTCCACCCTCCCAGGCTTCGCCTCCCCTCTTTGGGGAGGAGTAGATTTATTGCTTACTGCCTGAGGCGCCCCTACCGGGGAATGCTGACGGGGCTGCCCAGGCAATTTTTAATGGCCAGAGTGCTCACCTCTCGAGTGCTGGCTTTTCAAACCCACTTTCCCGACCCGACCTTGGGTCACATCTTACTTGTGGGAGTAAGATAAAACTGGCCTTGTGCCTAACTCCTGGAGAGGAGTAAATAAATACTAAGTCAGAGTGCACTTCCTCTTGTGTGCTGGCTTTTCGATCTCCACCTTCCGACCTGGTGTCACATGTTCCCATGGTGAGATAGAGGTAAATACTAGCTGATGTGCTGCGTGAAAGGCTTTCTTTAGTTACGTTGTTTTCCTGTGTTCCGTAGAAGTCAGCGTCCGCTCACAAGTTTCAGGTAGTTTCTTGCTGTGTGTCCCGCCAACTGGGAAAGTTTTAGTTGCAATACCATGGAACTGCTTCTCTGCTGACTACAGCATGGTCGTCTTCAAGTCAGTAAATTCTTGTCGCGCTGTTCACTTAAATAATCAAATTCTTCCCATCGTTTCCAATCCTCTCATCGTATTGTTCATCATCCAACTGAGAATTTATCCTCGAGTGGCTTTTGGCCTTGGTAACTGGTGACTCATTAGTATAAAGAAAATACTTATCTATATATAACTTTTTTGTCATACCTTGGTATGAAGAAGAGGAAGAGGAAGCAGAAATGAAAGCCGAGAAGGAAGGAAAGAAGGAAGAAAGGAAGGAAGGAAGGAAGGAAGGCAGAAAGGAAGGAAGGAAGGCAGAAAGGAAGGAAGAAAGGAAGGAAGGAAGAAAGGAAGGAAGGAAGGAAGGAAAGAAGGAAGGAAGAAAAGAAGGAGAGTAGGAAAAGGAGAGTAAGAAACGCTGAAAAACGTAATTGTCAACAATTTAAAAACAATATTTCTCCTTGTTAAAAGGAGAAAATTTCAAATACTGTAATTATATGAATTTATATAAAGTTAGGTATGTGTAAGGGCCATAATATGGGCACAACATCCCATTAAAATATTTTTAAATTAACAAAGAATCGCGACATATTAAAGAAGGGGGACACAGTTTGGGTGAAGAATCTGCAAGGACGTTGCATGTCAAAATTCAGACCAGGTCGTATCACCAGAGTGATAATTCCACAGTCGGTGGTCGTCAATGGCACACCTCGGCACATGGGAGATGTGCGTTCACGTTTCAGTTCAGCATCGGTAGTGGACAACAGCGATGACACATCATCAGAACGCACTGAATGGAGAGAACCAGATTCCGATACAAGTAGTAGTGGTTCCACGTCTGAGAGTGATGAGGGAGAAGCCAGACCTACTTTGGTTGAGCTGCCTGATTGTATTACGAATGCAGGTCCTGGTACTTCTGATGCGTTAGTCAGAGAGGGAGAAATAACTGTTCCACTACGAAAGAGTACTAGGGTAAAACGATCAGCCAGCCATCCATTGTCACTTGTGTGATCATACGATCAGGGGGGAGTGTGACAATAAAAAACAACACCTACCGGCTGAGAAGAGAATGTGATGCTTGCATGTTGGGACTGTACATCTGCCAGAGTGAGGGAGAGGGGGGGGATTCTCTTTGCAGATGTAGCCTTTTGTAGTTGCAACTAATTAGCATATGTGGGGATCAGCTGATGTAAATTGAAGGACTAAAATGGAAAGCGGCAGTTGAATTTTGGACAGCTAAGAGAGAACATTTGAGTCGAGATTGAGATAGTAATTGATCAGTGGGTGTTCATTGTGGTGTTGTTCAAGAGAAGTTCCTTTAATTTCATTACTGGATTACAAGCTATTTTGGCTGAAAATGGACAACCGTTTTGACTTAAAGATCATTCCTGAGTTTGATAGGACTGAAAGAGTCGTTGGAATTAGTGTGTGCTCTTACCACAGGGAGCCTGAACCCAACACAGCTAAACAAGGTTCATCAACATAGTGGGTATCCTAGAGTCAGGCGAACATTATATTTTATGCATAGAATTGACCCATCCATGTCTAAAGCGGAAGTAAGAGCAGTTGTTCAGAATTATGAAGAATGTCAGATAGATCCAGCCCCAGTGCGATGGAAAAAGGGAGGGCTCAGCATGCATGACGTATGGAACCAGCTTGGCATGGACATCACACACTACAACGGTTGTCATTTGGAAGGCGACAGTTGGATTTTTGACAAATAAGAGAGAACATTGGAGTTGAGATTGAGATTAATCGGTGGGTGTTCGTTTTGGTGTTGTTGAAGAGGAGTTCTTCTAATATTGTTACTAGATTATGAATACATCGAAGATTCTGCCTAGTCTTCTGCAAAGAAGGTAGGTTCCCTCTACCAGGCTAGAAAACTTCTCATGTCTGCCAGTATCCTATATCTCTATAAAGCCACCATTTGTATGTGCATGGAGTACTGTTGCCAAATCAGCAAAATCCCACCCCTTTACTATAGAAGTCCCCGTGTGCTGGAAGATTTTCTAATCTGATAGCTTCTTTCCTCTGACTGCTTACCTTTGGAATTCCGTTCCTGCTCCCTGTTTCCCCGACTGTAAAAGCATGCAGAAATTTAAAGGTATGTGTGCGCCAGTCTTACTCACCTGACGAGAGTAGAACGTGGTGTCGTCAGCAAATATACCCATCTCAGACACAATGTCATCAGAGAAGTCGTTTATCATCCTTAATATAGCATATTTGTCCAACTATAACATGAAAAGATAGCCCAATGTCGAAAGAGTTGGTTATTAGACTGAGAGAAATTTCAGTATTATTTGCCTGAAGTCGGTTATCTAATGCCAAAGCAGGTAAGACATTTTGAAAGATAATATATATTATCATCCGACCACTTGAGAAGTTAGAATCAACTTGCTGACCCAAGTTTGAAATCGCTGCACTTTTTAACTCTCAACTTTATTGTCAACTAACTGTCCCTACCCGGCGTTGCCCGGGAATCTTTAATATTTTTTTGTTTTAAATAAGATTTTTTTTTAAATTTAAATACTTCCAAAGTTTTTTTTAAATTCCCAAGGGTCATGAAATAATGATTTTTATCAACTATTAAGCAAAGATTAAAATAGCTGACATGTTTATAAATAAACAGAAATGCATTCTGGTAGATGTAATTTCATAAGATTTCAATTAATCTTATTGCATTTGTAATTAAAAATATAATTGGTATCATTGGTTTATCAGTTGGTAAAATTTAAAGCTTAAGTTTAAGAGGAAGAAATTGAAATTCAGGGAATTTTGCTTAATTAATGTCAAATGACTATTGATCAAATTTAATTCAAATCTGAAATATTTGAATTTTTAAATGATTGTTGTGTCAATATTATGCCCTTAAAGACCCTTGAAAAGAAATTGTAATTTGTGATATATTTAGAGAAGAAAGTGGAACTAGGGTTTACTTTCGGCAGCCTTGTAACCTCTCACTTCGCTTATTTTGTTCTTTAGTCTTCACATTCCATGAGCGATGTTTCTGACAAAGGGGAAAGAATTGCTGTTTACTGGGTCGGAATCTATCCATCTAACACTTATCGTTGGCTAGGTTTTGACCATGAAGCAGTTTTTTCTTGTTAGCTCCTTACATCAAGTGGCGTCATGTCTTGAGCTATGCTGTCTGGAACTCCGGTTCATTACAGGGCAACTCATGGCGGACAGGTTTGGCATGAAGCGGTATTAGGTCTCTGGTGAAAATCCAGCATGGGTCATCATCAGAATCCGTCATCCTCTGGTCGGCTCTGTGTGTGATAAGCAAAGAAGCACAAATCGATGGAGCAAAATTGGCAGCGTTGTTTCTGTGTCATTCCTTTATGTGTTCTGGGCCAAACCTTCCCCGACTTCGCATGCAACCACTGAGCCTTGCTATTCTTGGTACCAGGGGTTAATACCTGCAATCCTGCAGGCTTACAAATAGCTGCGACCAACGATGAGAACTTCATGTAGACCAGACAACCCTGAGGCACGATCTTCGTGAGCTCTATGCAGAAATCAGACTCGCTCAACAAACAAAGCAGCAGCAGCCAGCGAATGTTATTTGAAAGTATCGACCCCTGATTGGACAAAATCTCTATCAGCAGCTTCTTTCAGTCAATCAGAAGTGTCGAAATATTCACCTCGGCATTTCGCATGTAATGCATGCATATTAAATATAAATGGAAAGAAATAAAGATTTGAGGGGAATATTAGGGTCACCAGCTAGCAAGTGCTAACTTAACATAAACATAGTTTTGCAAATGAAAAATCAAGGAAAACATTATTAAATAACAAAACATTTATAGAGCTACAATGTTACATGAATATAAAAGTCATTCTTAGTCAGTAAATGTTCATTCAATAAAGTTTATACAACTCAAGTTTTTGGTAGGAAAATGTTGAGTGAATAAGAAGGCACGAGGGCTAAGAATGTGTATGTCTATATATATTTGTTAGTGTGAATATGTGTGTGTGAGTCAATCAGAAGCGCCGAAATATTCACCTCTGCATTTCGCGTGTAATATAATAACCCAAACAGAAGCATTCTCGTTCTCTTTTTCCTGTTTTTTATCAGACTTGACGCATATGGAGCACATCAATAAAATCCTGCTTCAGCCACATAATACACGCAACAAGAAACATTTACTCACACGCAAGTTTACACACATAATCTCACCCCAACAAAGACAAAAAGCAAGCTAATATATGTGGCGTGGTCCCTGACATTATCCTTGGCGTCTTTGGGATTTTATCAAGAAGCACGCTGACTATCAATAAAAATTATAAAATGGGGGTTGTAAATGGCAAAGAACTGAAATGGGGATATATACGGGCGTGCATGCATATTGAATAGAAATGGGAAGAAATTAAATATTGAGGAATAATAGGGTCACCAGTTAGCAAGTGCTAACTTAACATGGATAGAGTTTTGTGAATGAAAAATCAAGGAAAGCATTATTTAATAACAAAACATTTATACAACTATAAGTTTGCATGAATATAAAAGTCATTTTTAGTGAAATTCATGTGGTAAAGTCTATACAACTCGTGTTTTTGGTGGGAATATCAGACACAGATGTGTAGTCTATATATTTGTTTGTGTGAATAGGTGTGTGTGAGTAATATGCGTGTGTGAGTATTAGGGAATTTGGCACTGTGTAAGTATGCGTAGGTTTACCTTGTTCTGTTAGTGCGTATGTAGAGGTGAGGGAGCTTGTACGTGAGTTTTGAAGTATTCCCTTCTTTTCGCCTCCCTCGGCCAAAGTCGCGGGAGGGGGGGGGGGTTCTTGTTTTTTGGGGTTTTTTTTAGGTGCATCAGGTTGGGTCTTTAGAGAACTGATTTTGCTAACCAGGTCACTGTTTTATAAGCTTTGTTAATTTGACATAGCCGAACCAATCATTGAATCATTTCCTAAATGTATCGTTTTTCGTCATCAAATACTCAACGAAGGGTTAATATGTCATAAAAACAATAAACGAAACTTTACTGAGTAAATGAAATAATAGAATGTGTCTCTTTTCATCTTCCGTACTATTTAATGGTGGACCGTTTCTATTGATCAGAATGTTTCCGGTTGAATGTGTCGCACATGCGCACTTGATTCTTTCTGGTCAATAATGCTAGAAACGTGATGTGGCACCGTCTGTGTCGGCCACTTATTTAGCCCTTCGCTTTTTTTCAACCCCTGAACAGAACGAAATACACAACCAAACAACTTCTAAATATTTAAGAATTATATACAAAACAAACTCCGAATGGGTAAGTAAAATTGTCCGATCATTAATTTATTTTAATTTGTAAAATGATTACATATGAGGGAGAGCATTATATATATATATATCATTTTTTTTTTAGCAGACAAGAAAAAAAACTATCGAAAATTAATATAAATAAATAAAAATAAAATTTTATTTCAACGAACTGATGAAATAATTAAATTAGTTAATTTCCATTCACAAATTTAAAATTATTCTCCATAAAATAATTTAAAGATATTTTTTTTCACGCAACTTGCCCTCCCTTTTTTTGTCACTAAAAATGTCGAAAATAGCAATAAAATTTGGTGCTTCTACAGAATTTGAACCGAATCAAAGCGACTTTTGCCGAAGTAAACCGAAAACTTATATTTGTGATAGGTTAGGGTTAAAAAAAAAAAACCCAGCTCGTTTTAAATTCTATAGAAGTACCAAATTTGTTTTTGTATTCCGAAAAATAAAATGAATTAAATCATTATGTTTTATAAATGAGTTAAACTGAATAGTTTTTATATATATATTTCGGTACATGTACAGATCAACCCCCATGGTTAATATTAATCGGCAAACTCCGTTAACGGTTACGATAATAGCCGAAAGACGACTACACAAAATTAAACTCGGGTTCCTGAAAGAGAAAATGAAAAACAAACACCAGATTTATTTGCCTTGTATTTTTTAATTATTTTTTTTTTTTGTAAATTGTTTTTATTTTGTTTCGACGTGTTCTTTGATTAGTCACCGTTTATCAAGGCTAAAAGCCACTCTAGGATAAGGATTAATAAGATGATGGATTTTCAGCTGAATTATGATGAAGAACATTATGAGAGGATTGAAAATAATGAATGGAATGAATAAAATTTGAGGACGGTTTATGACAAGTGTTTATTGATGCTAGATTTAAAGATGACCGTGTTGTAGTCCTCAGGAAAGTAATCATGAAGGTTTGTTGTCGCTTTCTTGTTTTAGTTCAGGTGGATTTGTCGTTTCTTACTCAAAATGGCGGACAACTCTGACGTCAATGAAGCGTCTGCTATTTTCCGACCTCACAAATGAGTAAGTAAACCCAAATAAATTGTTTTGGATTAATTTTAAATGTACCTTGAATTATTTTAAAAGAAATACAGTTGGGAAATTAGTCCAAAACAATTTATTTGGGTTTACTTACTCATTTGTGAGGTCGAAAATAGCAGACGTTTCATTGACGTCAGATTTGTCCGCCATTTTTTGAGTAAGAAACGACAAATTTACCCGAATTAATTAATATATTTCATGTATTAGCCAAATAATGTCGCCCCCGCCCTCTAAAAAAAGGAAAACCTGGATTCTTTAATTTTTACCTCGTAAGAAATGTCTTCCTTTCGTAACAAACCTTTTTAAAAATCCTTTCTGTCCACTTTTAAAAACAAAACTCTTTTTAATTCCTGTTAATTATTATATATTTTAATACATATATTTCACGTTATTTTTTAGGGCTATTAAATAATTTTGATATTACTTCTACAGAATTTGAACCGAACTGTTTTTGTTGGGTTGTTTAACTAACCGTAACCTAAGTTTTAGCAAAAGTCGATTTGATTCGGTTCAAATTCTGTAGAAGCACCCTAATTATTTATCATTAACTCTAAGTCTGAGTAAGGTCATAAAACAACACGTTATCGCGTAAAGTAGACCGGCCCCCTCCCCAAAAAAGGAAACCACAGAATTTATTTGGTAGAATTTGAACTTTTTTAAGGGGTAAACTGCGCTGGGAATGGATAGTAAAAATTTACCATTTATTTCCCATAGCAAAAACTAAAAATTGATTAATGTCCTAAAACGCTACAATGGTCCGGAAATAGGGGATCATTTTACGTTAAATTTATGTATGAAACTGATCCCCCACTGTAAATTTTAAAATATTTGTTTTTGTTTTTTTTTTCTTTCCGACAAGTTTTTCAGGGCTTTCATACTTAATCGGGTGATTGTATACGATGTCGGTCCCAAATTCCTGGCATGATCACGTGATATTATTTTCACCGGTATGTCCCGCATTAAAAAAATACCGGCAATTACAAACAAACAAAAAGTGATTTTCATAAATGAATAAATTTATTAAATGTTTCGCTCCCTGTGCGACCGTATTGTTGTCGCCACATAAATTCATTCAAATGGGATGGCAATATTGAAGACGATGGACCATGCATGGTTTGATAAAATTACAAAAAGATAAAAATAACCAAATAAATAGAAAGAAAAAAAAAAAGATATTAAATGTCGGATATGTCCCTGTTGACATATTACCGGTGAAAATAATATCACGTGATCATGCCAGGGATTTGAGACCGACGTCGTATACAATCACCCTTAATCGCCTAAAAAAAAAAAGAGTAAAATTTCACGTGATTTAGCTAAGGGTGTTAATCTACAATAATACCATTTTATTTAAAACGTGCTATTTTTAATAACGCGTTACCATTTTTCGGACATTTATAACGACAGCTAATAGAACGAAAAAGGGGGTAAAAAAAAACAAAGAACTGTTGCACAAGACGAGGTATTATTCTACTAACCTGGATAATTTTATTTGTATTTTAACTTATTTTAAAGCGTTTTTTGTTCAAAACAAACCTGGTGTCTACCTGTTCCAACCCAGAAAACAGTAATTCTTTCCCCTTTGTCAGAAACATCGCTCATGGAATGTGAGGACTATAAAAGACAAAATAAGGGAAACGAGGGTTACGAGGCTGCCGAAAGTAAACCCAAGGTCCACTTTCTACTCTCCTATTTATTCCTCTTTCTCTCAAATCCATCCTTATCACTTCCTATGTTTTCTTTGGCCTTTTCCTGCTACCTCAACTGTTTTATATCTACTAACCCAAGAAATCTCATTCATTCTTTCAACATGGCCATACCATCGAAGTCTGCACACATCTCCCTATAATGTTCCGATTTAATCTTTCTCTAGGGTCATCAGAACTAAGCCTGTCTTTAAGACTCACATTACACACTTATCGTATCATTCTCATATCATTTCTCTCTATGCAATGCATGGCCACAACCCTTACTGACCAGGTTTCACTTCCATACATCATCACACTGCGTACATATGCCTGATAGACTCTTCCTTAGTCGACAGTGGTAATACTCTGCTGGTTAGTAAAGGCAGAAGTTCCCTGAACTTACTCCATCAACTCCTAACCCTTACAATCACACTAGCACCTGCTCCACCCTGTGCTCCAAGATAACAAAATTTCTGGACAACCTCAATAGCTCCGCCATCCAGATAAACTTTCTGTACATCTAACTTGAGAATATCCTTTTGCAACGCATATTCCAGATGTGATTGCACTGAGGATTTGTAAAACTTTTGGGGAATCTTTAAAAACAAACATGCTGCTCGTGCCAAAGAAACCTATTGCATAAAAATAAAACCATTATGTTAAAAAAAATTTAAACGCAACCATTCAAACTCCTTGGTTTAACATTCATGGTCACATTAATACTGCCAAGTCTGCTGCAAAGAAGGTGGGCTTCCTCACATCTGCCAGTATCCTATATCTCCACCATGGAGTATTTTTGTCACATCTGGGCTGGTGCACCAACCACTAGTCTTCCCCTCTTGGGCAGAGTACAAAAAAGAGTCTCTAACCTAATCGGTCCCACACGGTCTACCAAGCTGAAGCCTCTGTCCCGTCGTCGCAATGTTGCACCTTTGTGCTTGTTTTACAAGTACTTCCATGGAATGTGCTCCGATGAACTTACTGCACTTGTACCCCCTCAACGTAAATACCCACGACAAGCAGCAAAATCACACCTCTTCATTGTAGAGGACCCCCAGATGCCGGAAAACTAATAGCTTCGTTTTATAATTCTTTCCTTTTTCAAATAGTCAAACGCGCGCCAATGAGGTTTTCTCTGTGCGTTCTTCCTATGTTTTTACCGTTATCGAATAAATTTAAAATCTTTCCTTTTTCTGAAGACGTTCGTTCGTTGATCCGAACGAAACCGGTAAAATCTCTCGTTTTTTCTTTGATGAATTTTTCCTGTATTTAAAATTTGTTTTTGCCGTTTGTTTTTTTTTTTGCACACATCTTGTCTTTCAGTTTCACAGCATTTCATTTTTATGATATATCGTGCATATGATATATTGTGCATTCTACCCTCATAGTGTGTGTGTCAGTGTCAAGTGTTCACATGAGATATAAAGTCAAATATATGAACAGAAGCTTAACTACCCGGATTTCGTCAAACTAGATTTGCCTGGTAATTTAAATTTCTATCCTGTTGACACTCCTTGTTTGGTGAAATGCGGGTATTAAACTTTTCATTATTATTTGAATTTAATATAAACCTTGTTTTTTTGTCACCACTATCTAAAAGCGACTCTTACTGTTATTGTTTTTTTTCCTTTCCCTTTGCAAAACTCAATCATGTTCTGCAAAGCCAAAACATTTTTCCTCTACAAAACAACCAAACCAAACACCATGAATAAATTCTTGGGACATATAAAGAACTTGAAGCATAAAACTTTTGCCAAAATGACCGGATTCAGCATTAAATAACCCGAAAAGGGTTGATATACCGTAAAATAAAACATGAATAAATAGCCTTTTTCCTTGTGCTGTCGGCCTTTGGAACTCCCTCCCTGTTTCCCTGACTTTACCGACATGCAGAAATTTCAAACTAATGTGAACAAGCATCTCACTGCGCAGCTCCCAATTTAGGACGACCCCCTAAACTTTCACCCTAATTCTCAGTAGCCACTTGCATCTACAGTGGCAACTTGCCTTGTTTGGGGTGAACTAAGTTAAAATAAATAAATAAAATATCGTGAAATGAGACGAATACGTGTAAGAGCTGTTCTTATCAGTTAATGGCTGTTAAGACTAACTCTTACGTATAATGTTTGAGTCTCAAAACCGTCGCACAAAAGGAAATAACAAAACCTTTTTACAACAACAACGAAAAGGGTTTATTTAATAAAGTTACCTGTACCGTTTGGTATATAGGTGAAAGAAAGTTGGACAGTGTCCGAGTGAGGAAGAGGAAAATAGGAAGTTTTTTGGGCTGCCGGAAGTCTGAGCAGATATCTTCAGGCGAAGATAGTAGGGGCAGGAGAGAGAATGTAGATGTGTTTCCCCGTTGCTTGCAGGAGTTATAGATCGATGAGATGAATAGGCATTCAGGTGAACAAAAGTAAAAAAAAAAAAAAAATTATAAACGAGATACCCTTCCTCCCCACACATGCACTCTTTATTTAAAAAAATGTTTAAGAGATTTTCTTTTTTCACTTTGCTGTTTATGTGTGATTCACTGAACCGAATCTTGATTTTAATTTTTGTTGTTTTTTTGTTTGTTCTTTTTAAAACTTTTTTTTTATTACAATTCTTAAGAAAAGCTCTTTTCTTGTTTACCTGTCTTCATACTTGTCAATGACCTCATTTTACACTTGGTTTGACATGGTGAGTTTAAAGTGATCTCGGCCTCTTTGGCATGTCCTAGAACCCCACATATTGTTTGAGGGGAGGGCATTCCCTCCTTTGGTGCAAGGTGGGAAGTGTTACCTGAGAGCAAAATCCTTATTTTAAAAAATTGTTTCATCACCTCTGCGCCCGTTAATTGATATCAATACTTTTTGGTTTCGGAGTTTTTGAGATGAGGATTGATTTCTATTGTTTATATTATTCTTATTTTCACAACGTTTTGGCCGATGTGACCTCCGATATTCTTCAGGTGCACCTTGTCGAACTCTAGGATCTGTACGGATTTTTCAACGGAACCCTTTTTCTTTTTTTTTTCAACATGGACCCGTGGTGCAACAGATAAAAGTGCTTAATAATAATCAGTTCTAAGTGACAGTCTTCTGGAGGTTGAAGGTTCAATTCTCAGTACGGGCGATACTAAGAATAAAATTTAAATGACTCAAGACTTCTGCCCGTTGATGGCTGATGGAACGTGGATTAAATGAAGAAATCTGTTCAAAATTCCGTACAATTTCCCAAGTTGGCAAGACACCTGAAAAAGGTTGGAAGTTACATCGGCCAAAACGTTGTGAGAATAACATTGAAGATGAATAATCTCAATAATATAAATCGATACTTTTTGGTTAACGGATGATTTTTATATTTTTGTTTTTCAAACTCATCAAATTACTGGGGGCTGGGCACCCTTATTATATTCAGGGGTCAGTTTGTTATTAAAATTTAACGTGAAAATTAAAAATAAATAAATATTAGAGTGGTTGAATCAACATAGTGAGATGCTATGCAGAGTTCAAATCCTCACAGATCTTCTTCCTCTTCTATTCATTTAACGTCACTTTTCCCCTGATTAGGGGTCAGACGTTCAATGATATTGTGCAAGCTCGCTCTCCACCTCTCACGGTTCAGCAGTCTCCAAATTCCACTCTGTGCAGGCTTGTCCAATCATTTGCTTCCAAGTTTTCCTTGGCCGGCCAACCTTCCTGCGATTTATGACATTCATGCTTCTGCATAAATTGCAGGAAGTTTGGCTGGCCAAGGAAAATTTGGAAACAAGTGATTGGACAAGTTTGATCATTTATCTACTAACACTCTGAGGAAAGGTATGAACCTGCAATTCCCCCACCTCCAGTAACTTATGTTCAATTAATTGTATACAATGAACAAGGGCCTTCGAGTCCATATGGCTAAGATAATGATTGCTGGCCCCAACCTGAATTTCATGAGAAGATCAGGAAAGTTCTCTTGAGCGGTCTGCCTGAGTGGTACAAGGAGAAACTCCATCTTCTGCCCCGTCTGTTCCTACTGGGTTCACAGTAAATCAGTTGCCTATTCTGACCGGATCAACAATACAGGTGTCCTCGCTGTGTGGGCACAGCTAGACCAATCGACGACAGGCCAGTGAAAGAGGTTGCAGTTGGGGATAGCAAACTGGAAGCTGTAGCTGAGTTCTGCTACCTGGGCGACTCCCTTTCAGCCGATGGTGGTTGTGAGACTGCTGCTATTGTCAGATGCAAGTCTGCCTGGAGGGGCTTTAGAGAACTCCTGCCCATCTTGATAAATAAGCAACCCCCGATCACAACTAGAGGGCAGGTGTACACCAGCTGTGTGCGGAGTGTTATACTTTATGGCTCTGAAATATGGGCTGCATCGACGAGCACTCTCAAGAGACTGCAGCGTAACGAAAGAGCCATGATTAGATGGATCTGTCATGTCAGGCCGAAAGACGAGACTTTCTTCGAGACTCTTCTCTCTAGGCTTATTATACGGGAAATAACGTATGTTCTAAAGCTGGGCAGAATGATTCGCACCGTCACGGATGAATCCAGCCCGTTGCGTCCGGTTGAGCGTCAGGTCCATCGACGTACACAGTAGGCTTGAACGCTAATTAGAGAAGTGAGATCGGCCTTGATTGTGTCTAACCAAGTCTTCAGCTGTCCACCATGGCGGCGGTGCCAATGCTGAAGGGGTTGGGGATTGGGAACATTCCTAAGCTTAGTTGCATCAAGATGTCTGCAAATCTGCCCGAACCATCGCAGGCGGTTTCGTTTACGAACCCCTTCAATAGGTTGAATGTCGCACTAGGAATGGATGACAGCCTTGTGAACTCGGTCCAGCAGGGTGAGTCGCAGGATTCCCCTGCAGACACTCAATGAGATGAGCTGGCAGATTCTGAAATCATTTTGATAATTCAAATTCAACTTTTTCTCATTCACAATATAAAAGAATCAGAATATTCAAATTGTTCATAGTAGCATTTTCGTTTACTTGGAGATCTTTTCTTTTCACCATATATATATATTTCTCATATATATATATTTTCATATATATTTCTCACCTCTGAAGTCGGGAGTCTAAGTCAGCCGTCGTATTTTTTAAAATAGTCTAAAGTCGGATGCTTTTCAGTCGACTTTTTGTTCTATTTTATGAATAAAAAAAAATGTCAGCATGGCTTGCGAATAGAACGATTTGACTATGAACTACAATTATCATATAAAAAAATGTATATCTGTGTATATGCTTCGTTGATCATTCGTATACAAAAATGTGAATTACTTATTGTAAAAAGGTTTTCTCACTTCTTCTCTCCAGAAAGAAAACGAATAAGTGTTTGAAATTATCATGCTCCAATTACCCAGTTTTTTTTTTTTATCATCTACGGATGAGTTCTCCATTTTTTAGCGGTATTATGCTTCTTCTTTTTTTTAATCGCTAGAGACTCCATAGATGTGAGTTTTTAGTTTTTTGATCAAAATCCACTTTTTTTATATATAAGAAAAGGCTGATTTCTGCCAAATCGCTAGAGCCTTACCTCCTTATTTTTTCTTTGTCGCTATTTGGCTGGATTTTATTTCTCTTTCTTTCCCTCTTTCACTTCATCTCTGTTTCTCCTTTCCTGTTTTTCTCTCTTCCTCTCTCCATCTTGCCTCATCTTCCCTTTTCCCTCTTATGGCAGTTCTCTCTGAAAACTGAAAATGTTTATTTTGCTACGATTCATGATGAGGTGTAGGGAGTTAGATGACTTTTGTTTCATCATCAAATAGGTATTTTTTGCATTGCCCTCTTCACATACACACGCACACACATATACAGGGTGGGGGCGTGACCCCCAGGTTGGGAAAACATCCTGATTTCAGCTTTTCACATCCCTGATCATCATACCAAATAACAATTTTAATTGTATCGAATTACTAAAATTGTTTTTATGGATCAAACAAATGTTCATATTTAATTAAATGGCATTTCTTTAGTTCAGCTGTGAATCATAATTTATTTGTTTTCAATTTTGAAAACAGGGGCAGACACTTAACCGGAAGTAATATAGAATTAGAATTTAATTTTTTATCCAAAACAATCAACAAAGCGAACAATAATAACAGTTAACAGTGTTTTTTTATTTAATAATGTAAATTTTCTAAAACGAATAGTCAACAGCGGTGGATGAAATCAATCTGTGCGCCTGCAAAACGCCAATAATTTTTTGGGGCTCGCTGGTTAAGTTACCAATATCTCGCAGATTGAGGTCGTTAAGATCCATTTTTGGATTAAAAATTTAAAGTCTGAATTACTTCCAGTTGATTGGGTGAGGAGTGAATATATATAACTATTCAGAATTAATTTCTGATTCACAGCTAAACTAAAGAAGTGCCAATTAAATTTATGCAAATATTGTTAAACATTACAGAATTTTTCTATTTAATCATACTTATTTTTTCAATTGTACAAATAATTTTTTTTTTTTTTTTTTTCAAAATCAAAAAAAATCGTTCCATATTGAGTACTTTGGATTCTTCGTCGAATCATCTTCGAGTGACAAAAACAATGAAGCTGGAGAAAAAAGAAAATTTAAAACCAAAACAACCAAAAACGCTTGTTACATAGCTTGGACCGCGGCAATACGCGTTTCGTATACTCGTCGTGTTTGAGGGTTGGTTGTGTCGTCCAGTGGATGAATTCTTTCTTCTCTGGCATCGTCTGTGTGTCTGCAATAAAAGCCATGTTCTGCACTCCGAAGACAAACTCTTCTGTTGAATTTAATTCATTTATTCAAGCGTTGTTATTTCATCTGGGGGAAATTCACCACGCCGAGAGAGAGGAAGAGAGCAAATCCTACTTTATTGTAGTTAGTTATTAATGTTTTCTTAACTATTCATAGAGAGGGGGGGTGGGGATTCTCGCGCTTGTCTTCCTTGAAGGGAAATATTCCTTATCTTTACATTGTGAATCGCACGTCCTCTCAGTTCGCTTTCCGAATCAGACTGGCTCACGAGAACGAGTGACGTCACAGATCCCTTTGTTTCCCACGCAAGGCCCGCGAAGTCACAGAGCCTCTCGCAGGTGTAGACTGACCCTTGATCTGGGGTCTCGTCACACGTAATCTTGTCACGTCTGCCAGCTCCGACTGTGAGAACAAGCCCTGTTCTGCACTCGACTGCCCCGCGTTAATTCGTGCAAGTCAAATCAACGATTCCCAACAGATACGTCCATTCCCATAGGGCCATTATCTAACACGCTGTGTTATATCGTTAAAGTCAACAACTAACCGGTTCCGAGAGAGCAACAAAATTAGCATCCTGGAATAAACTGAATTAGAAAAATTGAAAAAAAAACAAAAAAAAAACAGATAATTAAACAAAATTCTGTTGTTTAACAATGTTTGCATAAATGAAAGAATGCTGCCTAAATACACACAATTTAATAAATTCTTAACAAAAAACGGTCACTTAACTGCAGTTCTTTTAAAAAAAACAAGCATAAGTCAGTCGTGAGAATGCATACTTCTACCTGACAGCGTAAGGATGGGTCAAAGTCTTATCTGGGTCTTACTTCTCCATATTGTATGAAGTATTCCCCAATTTATGTCATGGAAATGTTGATAACTCAAACTATTTATACCATCAAGTTATCGCTAAAAGTGTGACTTTCACCTTTTTTGTGACCTTGACCTTTGATTTAGATATCCAAAAATTTAATTCTGTTTTAAGTTAGACTATGACTGATATTTTGACCAAGTTTGGTGATGATTGGTCAAGCGATGTGATTGCTAGGCTGTACACAAACTTGTCCGAAAACAAAACCTCCTCCTTGGTAGAGGTAATTATATTTTTTTTAAACATTGACTTTTGAATTAAACATGGCAAACAGGTATGCCAACACCCCATTGACAAATCGAAGGTTGTGTCCATATTATGTCCTAAAAAACCTTAAAAATACTAATAAAAAAAATGAAATTTGTAGAATATTTATTAATTGATGTCTAATAGCTATTGTTAAAATTTCACAAAAATCGGAGGTATCTGAATTTGCACAAAGAGCTTCCTTCCTCTCTTTGCCCCATTTTTATTAAACTAAATATAGCCCATATTATCCACTTTTACACCTATCAACTGTGTTCCCAAATTCATACTGATTGGTTACTTAGTTTAAGCGTGAATCCTATACATAAAAATATATAAACATAAACACACATCTAAAGTAAATTCGTATGTTGTTGCCATTGGTTTCGGAGTTTCTTTCTAGAAACAATCGGGTACTTACAGGAGGGACCACATGAAGGTTGCCAACATCCGTAAATGAAAGTGGTTCTATGGAACGAGCTGAATTCAAACTTGGCACCCCAGGTCGTCGGTCCATGTCATTATGCACGTAATCACTGTCACATCCTAACTTTATATAAATAGAGATTAGGGGGGGGGGGGTAATTTGTTTCATTGTGAAATGCCCTATTTAGTGAATGCCTCTCGAATCACTTCCCCAAGGAATATATGCTCCATTAACGGTAGGTGTTCATCCCAATTCTTTGTTCTTGTGAACAACTTGGTCTCTATTTTTTCGCTTCCTTTTTTACCTAAGAAAATATTTTGAATTTACCTGAATTCAATGCGTTTCACTGATGACATGTTGACACATGTCAACGTGTCATTGCAATCCACCAGGAAATGAGGTCATATCAATGTTTTAAAATTTATGATAAACGAACTGTACCGACCCGGCGTTACCCAAGAGTAAGAAAAAATAAAATAAAAAATAATAATTCACTTATTTACAAAGAATTTCTAAACAAATTATTTTATCGTCGTATTCGGTTTAACATCCGTTTTATATGCTGGCATGTGTTTGTAGAAATTGACTTCCAAACTAACCTTATCTCTGACAGGTATTTATTTGTTTCTCTATCTCTCAAGTCCATTCTTATCACTTCCTTCCATGTGTTTTCCTTGGCCGCCTTCCCTGTGAACTAGACCTGCTACTTCAATTGTTCTGCCTCCAAGAACTCCCATCCATTCTTTCAATGTGGCCTCAAAGTTTCCTGTGCTGCACACATCTTTCTATGCTGTCCAGAATCTTCCTCTGAGGTCATCAGATCTAAGCCTGTTTTAAGACTCATATTACACATCTATGGTATCATTCTCATATCATTTCTCTCCATGCAACACATGTCTTCCACTCTCAATGGCCAGGTTTTACTTCCATCACGCTGTACACATACCTGATAGACTTTTCCTTTGGTCGAGAATCGTAACGCTCTGCTTGTTAGTAATGGCAGAAGTTCCCTGAATTTACTCCACCAACTCCTAACTCCCTGAATTTACTCCACCAACTCCTAACTCCCTGAATTTACTCCACCAACTCCTAACTCCCTGAATTTACTCCACCAACTCCTAACTCCCTGAATTTACTCCACCAACTCCTAACTCCCTGAATTTACTCCACCAACTCCTAACTCCCTGAATTTACTCCACCAACTCCTAACTCCCTGAATTTACTCCACCAACTCCTAACTCCCTGAATTTACTCCACCAACTCCTAACTCCCTGAATTTACTCCACCAACTCCTAACTCCCTGAATTTACTCCACCAACTCCTAACTCCCTGAATTTACTCCACCAACTCCTAACTCCCTGAATTTACTCCACCAACTCCTAACTCCCTGAATTTACTCCACCAACTCCTAACTCCCTGAATTTACTCCACCAACTCCTAACTCCCTGAATTTACTCCACCAACTCCTAACTCCCTGAATTTACTCCACCAACTCCTAACTCCCTGAATTTACTCCACCAACTCCTAACTCCCTGAATTTACTCCACCAACTCCTAACTCCCTGAATTTACTCCACCAACTCCTAACTCCCTGAATTTACTCCACCAACTCCTAACTCTTGCAATCACACTAACACCTGCTCCTCCTTGTGCTCCATTGGTATCACTCGGGTAGCAAAACTTCTGAACAACCTCAATAGTTTCGCCATCCAAATATACTTTTTCCACATCTGAATTCTCATCCGTCTCCCTTGTCTCACACTTCTTCTTGCACACAAATTGGTTATCTTCTCTCAACCTACCAGTAATTCCATTACACTTCTTGCGTACCCAATGCTTGCAAGTACCACAAAAAACTTTGAAATAAGAAATTTTTAAAAGTTGTGTTTTAGTGCTTGACGCTAATTGATTAATAGGGGGGGGGAAAAAAGCAAATGTGGAGAGGAGAAACACAGACTCACTCATACGCGAACATGCTAGAAGTTATTTACTTGATACATATTTTTATTTTTAAAGCGCTCAAAGAGAAATTAGTATAATTGCAACAATAACCTCCCTTTAATCTGTTTCAGTGAGTAGGGAAAAATGTCTTCACTATAACAGTTTTCTTAGCCGGAATAAGTATTTTTAGAAAAAAGACAAAGCAAAATAAAATATATATGCACAGTGGAAGGAAAAAACGAGAATAAAAAAAAAAGCTAGTCTGAATCAAGTATCAATATGTCAGACGGATTGCTATTTGGGTCTGACTAGATTGAAAACCCTGTATTTTCTATTCTTTGTTTTCAGGGAACTTTAGTTCTGCGTATACTTTAGCTGATCTCTGCTTTTTTTTTTTCATGCTGTATTACTTAATAAAATGTCCATGACGACTGAAAAATTTAAGCGGTAAACTTTGATATTTCAAACTTTTCTTCGGTGATTCATCCTGATAAGAAATTCGCAACTTTCACATATTGTTGTAAGATGACAAAGAAATTTGAATTCGGTAACTTTATCATAATAAAAAAAGCATGAAATTTATTTAATGGGGCATAGCTAAAAAGTGTCTTAATAAATTGTAATGTTGAACTGCAAAACCCCAGACTGTTTTTTTTTGTTGTTTTATTTTAAAAAAAAATTTTTATTTAAAAAAAAAATTAAAAATATTTAAAAAAAAATTTTTTGATCAATTTGATTAGTTTGATTTTCTTTTTAATTTAATTTTTTTGATCATCTTGAAAATTTTTGTTTTTTGATTTACAGAATATAACGAACATGATGGCAAATGGCCTGCGAAAGAACATGTTTCTTGCCTACAATTGTTAAAAACACTTCTATCTAAGCCTAAATTAATTTACTTTTCTTTTCCAGGTGGACTTTTAAGTTATTTCTCGGATTTATTTCGGACAAAAGAACGGAGGATTCTGATCCTTGGTTTGGACGGGGCAGGGAAAACTACCATTTTATATAAACTCCAGGTTGGGGAAGTTGTCACTACCATTCCAAGTAAGTAATTACCTACTTTTTTATTTTTTTATTTTTCCATTTTATTTTAATTCAGTTAGTTCTCAGATCAAGGGGCTCCCTCCTCCTGGAGTTAACGATTTCTTTATCAGTTACGCATATACCCGAGTGCTCGTTCCTTCATCCCAATGGATCATTTAACTTCTTTCTTTTTTTTTTTTTAATGGAAATCGCTCCAGACAAAGTATGAAGCCACTTTATGTAAGGAGCTAACAAGAAAAAAAATGATTATCGCAAAGACAGGAGATGCCTATTGGCCTTAGTCTTGAAAAGATAGGAGGAAAACGGTCAGCAGGAAGAGAGTTCCACAAACCTGCGGTTCTTGGAAAGAAGCTACTGTATTACAATGAGGTATGAAAACAGTGAATTGATGGAGACCACGAGACAAACGAGCTGGAACAAAAGAAGCGGGGAATCAAAATAACCCAAACAATAAACGAGATATCGCAAGTTGAAATTGAACGCAATCAATTTCACTATCTTTACCCGTTTCCGCACTCTAAACTGATTTGTGATAAAAGTATAGATTTTTACAGTGTCTACCAATCAATGTTTTTCTGTTCACTTTTTTTCTTTCCAATTTCTAGCAATTGGGTTCAATGTTGAAACAGTCCAGTACAAAAATTTAAAATTCCAAGTATGGGATCTTGGAGGACAGACCAGTATAAGGTAAGCAATTGAAATTGGAAAATATTTTCAAATTTAAATTTCCTTTTGAATAATTGTTTTATGTACAGGTGTAAAAAAATTAAATTGGACTGAAATTAGAGAATTCGTATCAGAGATACGAGTTCTTTGCTAATTCATGTAAATCCGCTTTTGTTTACATGCTGGCATGTGTTGAACAGCTTTAAAAAATTGACTTCCTATCGCTATCCTTCTTTCCCTCGAATCCATCCTTATCACTTCCTCCCATGTTTTCTTGGTGACTGACTCTGTTACTTCAACTGTTCTACATCTACTAACCAAAGCACTCTCATCCATTCTTTAAATGTGACCAAACCATCAAAGTCTCCTGTTCTGCACACATCTCACTATATTGGCCAGATTTTATCTTCCTCTGAGGTCATCAGATCTAAGCCTGTCTTTAAGATTCACATTACAAATTCATTATATCATTCTAATATTATTTTTCTCCATGCAACACATATCCTCAACCCTCACTGGTCAGGTTTTGCTTCCATACATCATTAGACTGCGTATTGCTCTGTTTATTTAATGTAATCATTTTTTGGTCCCCCGATTTTATAAATCGGGGGATTTATGTTTTGAGGCATGTCCGTCCGGATTTTTCTCCACAACCATCCATTGAATTTCTCTGAAATTTTGCATGAAGCTGTAACTTTTGTCAGGTTAGAAAGTGACATTCTCCGATTTTTGATAAAAAATCTGGTTAACCCCCCAGGGGGTCAAAAGCCCCCAAAATGGCAAAAAATGACCCATTTCTCCCATAACGTTTGATCCATCCATTCAATTTTTCTGAAACTTGGCCAAAATGTAGAGGCAATTGTTCTGGATATAAAATGAGGATCCTTGACCTCAGAAAAATTCTGGTTCGCGCCCCCAGAGGATCAAAGGGGGGTCAAAAATGCCCCAAATTGCCCAAATTTATTGCATTTTACATTCACCACATCGAGTCACATACAGAGGGGGACCACGCACGCGCGGCTTGTTGTGATTAAAACTAGATATGATGCATAAAACCTGCTCAGTTGAGACACATTTTTCTTGTGTGATAATCAGGGATGTGAGGTCTCCACCACCTTTTTCCACTTAAAACACTAGAGCCTTCCATGGATGTGAGTTGTCTGCTTTTTGGTCGAAATTTTCTAAACAAAATAAAAAAGCTGATTACTGCCAGATCGCTAGGGCCTTATCTCCTTATTTTTTCAGTGCTATTTGGCTGGATTTTATTTCTCTTTCTTCCTCTATCTCGCTTTATCTTTCTTTTTTTACCTCCGTTTCTTGTCTCTCCATCTTGACTTGCCTTCCTTTTTGCTCTTATGACAGTTCTCTCTGAAAACTGAAAATATTAAGTTTGCCATGAAGACTAAGATTTCAAGCAATTCATGATGGAAGTAGGGGAGTTAGATGACTTTCTGTCCCCTCCCTCCCATGTGTTCAATTAATCTGATGATTGACTTATTAGTAAATTTAACTGGTTTATGTTTGTTTAAGATTGATATTTCACTTTTTCAATTTATTTAAAATGAGCACACTTTAACTTGAGTTGAGCACGGTTCTGAAGAAATGAAGAGTTCCCGAAATATTATATCATAGGGAGTTTCCACCAAACCATCTTGATACAGGTATTACATAACATTGTGTAGATAAACAGATATATGTGTGTTTGTGATAAAAAAAAAAAAAAATATATATATATATATATATATATATATATATAAAAACAAGGAGTAAGGTAAAATAAAATACCTTTTAAAGCATGTTAAAGATGCGATAATATTTTATTAAAAAAAAAAAGAAAAATCGATACTTTTTTTTTTTTTTTTTTTTTTTAAATAAACTTTCATTTTTATTTTATAGTACAGATAAATTTCGCCAAATAGAATTGGCCTCTTCAGTGTAGTTTGTAGATCCGATCTTATTGGACAGCCGGTTTCAGTTGGTGCAACCGGTTTATGAGGTGTTTTTTTTTTTTTTCTCACTTTCGGTACGAGATCACGCATGCACCTGGTATATGTATATATTTTAAAAGTTCATACCTTTTTTTTTAAAAGAGAAAGAAAAAAAAATCGTTATCGATTTTTCTTTTTTTTTTTTTAATAAAATATTATCGCATCTTTAACATGCTTTAAAAGGTATTTTATTTTACCTTACTCCTTGTTTTTAAATTTAATTTGGATGCTTTAAAAAAAGGTATGAACTTTTAAAATATATATATATATGTATGTATACATTGTATTAAGGGTGAAACTATTTAATTTGTTCCACTATTATGTCTTATTTGCTCCAACTTGTGTCTATCCGTCACACCTCTGCATTGTATTGCCTTCTAAGTATCACATTTCTATATTTAAAATGTGTTTTTACTACTTACTCACTAGCACATCATCCAAGTTGTTTTGCACTGTCCTCTCCACACACACATACACATGATTATCAACAATGCTTTTTAACGGAATTCCGCTTTTCTTTTTCATCCAGAAGAAAGCGTATTTCTGTTTGAATCGCAAGAGCTTCTCATGGATGTGCATTCTGCGTTTTTAATAAACTGATTTCTGCTGAATCACTAGAGCCTTACCTCCTTATTTTTTCATCGCTATTTGGCTGGATTTTATTTCTTGCTCTTTCTTTTTCTCTCTCACTTTATCTTTCTTTCTCTTTTCCTGTTTTTTTTTTTCTCTCTTCCTACTTTGCCTTCCTTTTTCCTCTTATGACAGTTCTCTCTGAAAACGTTAGTTTTGCCGTGAAGGCTAAGCCTTTAAACGATCACAATGGGCGTAAGAGAGTTAGATGACGTTTGTTTTATCAAAGAATGACTTCCTGTCTCCTTCCCCCAGATGTGCACTTGGTGTCTTTCTTTTTGACTTTAATTGAAACTGATCTGTTGGCTCAATTAATTTGATTATTTGTAAAAAAAATTTTGTTTTGTTTATCAATGATAATTTCTTAATTAAACATTTCTTAATTGTTTTAAATGTGTTTTTACTACTTATCACCAGCACATCATCCAGGTTTAGTTGTGTGACAAGAGGGATGGAATAGCAACCCTAGTTGAAATCAGTGTTCCTAATGATGCTGGCTTAAACAGAGCTGAGAGGGAGAATATAACGAAATACCAAGGTCTTATGTACAACATGAAAAGAAACTGGAATATTAGGAAGATTTCCATCATTTAAGTTATTATAGGAGCAACTGGACTCATGAAACAAAATTTCAAAAACTACTTGGCGAATATACCCGATGAACCAAGTGCAAGAGAGATACAAACAATTACGATTAAAGGGATGGTTAGAATCTTAAAAAGATCTCTCGATTGGAGTCTCTGAAATAGCGAGTGAATGCCTGGTAATCGGGTAGGATGCCCCATCCCCAGCAAAAAAAAAAGATAAGAAAAAGAAAAGAGGGTGGGCAGGTTCGAAAATTCATCTTTTTCTGCCATTGGCTATTCACATTCTTGGATTATTTATCCTTGGAAACGTAAACTTCTCACATGCTTCTATTTATTTCAAATTAAGTTTCTTTGTTATTTAATGTAATTATTTTTTTGTGAGTAAAACTGGACATGATGCATGGAGCATACCTGCACAGTAGAGACACTTTTTCTTCATATGATGCTTATCCTTGGAAATATAAACTTTGGTTTAAAAGGTTATATGTTTCATATTAGAAATATAAACGTTGGCTTAAAAGGTCATATGTTTCATATTGGGGTGACAGTTAACCCCAGAGTCCCTGTGTTGATTCACAGTTGATGCCATGATAGTCACATTGGTGGTTCCTACATGTTTATATTTATTTTAATTTTTTTCTCTTTGTATTTTTTTCAGGCCGTACTGGAGATGTTATTATTCCAATACAGATGCTGTCATTTTTGTTGTGGACAGCATGGATAGAGAACGAATCGAAATATCAAAACGTGAATTAATGTCCATGTTAGAGGTGAGTTATCTTTCCACGAGTGAGATAAACCGAAAGCCATGTAACCTCTTATTGTGTATGTATGTATGAAAAATAATTACTTCCATGAATGTGAGTTCTGTGCTTTTCATTTTAAAAAAACAAAAAAACAGCCAAAACACACAAAATTAATTTGTATTGGAAACATGTGCTTCCAACAGTATTAATATATGTGCATTATTAAGGAAATGTTTATTTTTGTTCGACTTTTCGACGTGTGCAGAGCCCTATTTTTATTTTATTTTTTTTTAAATGGAAGACCACTCCTCACATGTTTGTCTGCAGTTTCAACTTGTTACTGGCTATCTTGCTTTTGCTTGTTGCTGGACTCAACCGTTTTGAATCAAGAGAGGGGTCTAGCTGTTGTACAAAGCTAGATCTCTTTATTTACAATCTCAGTACAGATTCTCCTTCAGACAATGACACTTTTCTGAATGAAGGAGTGACACTCGTCTGACAAGATGTTGCAGTCATCATTTATGTATGTGAACTTGTTTTATGTGTATTCACTGCATAGGTTGTAATCGTCCGCTCTCTGTGTTTGTCTGAATTTTCGGTCAGTGAAGGGATTTCCCTTCTATTGTATTTAGTAGTCAGTTCTCATCTGTTTGACCAGTTGAACAATTAAACTGAAAATAACACTAGAAAACCGGTTAATAAGAAGGCTGGAATCTTCCATTATGCTCAGATAGGTAAGTTCTGATTGGCTGCTAGTTCATAAGTGGATAATCTAAAGTAAAATTCTTGCTTGAATTAAGCAATATTTACATATCAACTATTGGAGCACTGATGATCAGGCTCTTTCTGATTCCCTCTCTTCCGATTTGGAGAAAGTGGCTTGTCACTTTTAACACCTCCAAAACCAAGCTGATTTCCAAATAAAATTAAAAGTAACAATATTTTTTATTCTGGGGATGTGAAAATGATACTTAATTTCTTGACAAACGACAAACTTGCAATCAGAACAGTCCTTTCCAGCTGAACACAAAACGACAGCCCTGTCAGGCTAGGCCATCCATCACTGAGATCGACAGAAACCAGAATCTCCCCAACAAGCAAAGCCTACAACTTCTTTCTTTTCATCAGTCTTTTGATTATCATGCAGGATTGGGGGAAATGTCCACACCAGTGGACCCCCCCCCCCCCCCCCCGCGCTCTTCCAGACAGTTGGCTAGCTGCATGGCAGTCCTCACCGCAGATCTCCACTTTTGTCAATCATGGAGGTCAGCCCCCAGTCTCTGCAGTTATATGAAAGTGAAGTCCGATCGATGTCAATTTCCTTATTCAAAAAGCGGCAACCAACGCTGAACATCAACCGGACTTCACTTTAATATAACGTCCCTTACACTTGACATGTTTTTCTGACTCTACCGTGATTCGACTCTTTGGGAATAATACCATCGAAATGATGATGATGAAGAAGAAAGAAAAAAAGAAAAAAAACTATTAGACAGTCTCGCCTGACAAAGTTGTTTTACAACGAAAGCTTGCAAAAAAAAAATTAAATAAATGATTTATCATTTAAATTTGCACCACGTATTGGTTTTTCAAAATTTCACTTAAATACATTTTCATGTGTGTTTCAAAGATGTTAATCTCCTTAAATATATATGTTAGGATCTTGCTTTTTCCTTTCGGTGCTTTCCAACTCAGAGTACAACATTTATGCAAAATAAATGAATGTCCTGTGTAGCAGTTGGTTCACATCTCCCTTTTCTTCAACAGCTGTTTCAACTGAAAGATATAATAACTGGATGACAAAAGTATTTTCTAGTCGAATATTGATTTTAGTTGATATACATATACGCACATACACTTTAATAATAACGTTCTTTCTTTTTCAAGTAATGCCCCCCCCCACACACACCTACCTTGCTCATTCTCTCGGCTATACGTATTTCGTTACATGTAACTGGTTTCCAGTTTTAATCTGTGTCATCAGTTGTTAGAATTAAGCTTCGGATTAAATAAATAGCCTGAATGCATGAAATTTAAAAGCTTTAGTATACACGGGATGTTTGGAAAATCAATGGCATAACTTTGAGATTATGTTCTTCTATATATGTATATGTAATGAAATAAGTTCCCATAAACAGGTTCGGAAACGCTTTGTTTCAGAGTTATAGGTCGTTGAAACAAATACTGAACAACATTCTTTATTTTAAATCTATAACACGTACACTGTGTGATAGGGCACTGTTATTTCTAAACACTATTCCTGTGACAGGATCACAAGTAAAATAAGCCTGGGTCTGGTGTTGCACCAACAAAACCATGAAAAAAAAATGACACCAAACAAATATAAAAGCCATGGGGCTCAGAAGAAAGCTATCAAAGTAGATCTTAGTCTAACATGGAGAACCCAGTCGGCATCCTGCAGGCAAATAAATATGATCAACACAAACCAAAGAAGAAGAAGAAGAAATGGACCACAAAGGAAATTAGACTAATAATGGGAGAGTTCTATTACAAAAGTAAGCCCCACACAAAGAGACCCCTTTAAACATATAGAACATAATCCCAAAGTTATGCCATCGATTTTACAAACACCTTGTACACAATATTAGCATTTTTAATGACAAATTTTCTCAGATTTATTTTTCTTGGAAATTAAGGCAAATTTTTGGGTCTTCTTTTTTAAGAAACATAAAAGAAATTAGAATTATTTTTACTAGCAGGAAGACCTGGTATTACCTGGGATTAAACGAGGAACCCTATGTCCACCTACCTCCCGCCCATAACACTATATTACCTGTTTTATTTATTTATTTATTTTTACCTTTTATTGTATTCAATTTTTGGTATGGAGCTCAAATATGTACTAAGCATTGATGGGGGGGGGGGGGTAAGTGTCATTAATTGAAATACATTTCAGGAAATCCTCGAGGCACACCCAACTTTTCCCACAAATCAGTTTGGAACCCTGTGTACTCCTGCTCCAAGCCCTGAACCCCTTATCGACACTTCTATAATTTTCATGTTATAAATAAAGTGAGACTTATTTCCTTTTTTATGGATGTAAAATGTAGATCTTACAATAATGTTGTACTCCTTTGATCAAAATAAAATATACTCATCCCAGTACCTTAAGTAATGGACTTTCAGAATAGATATGGTTATGGGGTACTACCTTCATAAATCTAGGAGTTTGTGAACAAATAAATAGGAACTAAAACTTTTATATATATAAATATATATAAATATATATATATATATATATATATATATATTAGTGATGGGACGATTCAAATATTTTTCCGGATTCCAATATAATTACTGATTCCAATAACAAAAGTGCTCAAAAGAACACAGCCACAACATAAAAAGTAATCACCTGTGCAAACTATACACCCACCTATCGAAAGAGTCCATTAAATGGTGTCGATTTAAAGTCATTAATATAGAAATTTTCCAATATTTGGAGCTTTTCTTGCAAATTTTTTCCTAAAAAGGCCAACACTGATTCATGAAATTAAAATGTAAATATACCAAAGTTATGTTAAAAAAATTAAACTAACAATTTATTTACATCAGATTTTTTGCACTGGAACACTAGATGAATCAATTTTTTTTTTCGTGCGATAGGATTTTATGGATTTTTAGCGATCTTATAAGTACCTTTCTGACGGATCTGCCACTAGAAAATAATTTACCCTAAAGAATTTGACCCACCTGATTTTTTTTTTTAACCATGAAGAGTATTTTGGCCAGATATTTTTGTGTGAACTTTTAGGACATTAATTGGATATCTGACGCAGAATAAGTTTATTACTGATAAACTGTTTATTGATATTTTTCGGCTATATTATGGAAAATATTTTTTTCTGAATTAAAAAAACTTTATTAATCAATAATCAATTAATGTTTATTTTCATTTTAAAGAAGCAAACATTTCCTCGTAAATGAATTTAATTAAATATTTTCAAAAGGAGAAGCAAGATTATAATGCTTGAATTTAAAGATATTTGTTTGAAAAGAAATAAAAAAAATTAACTTTTTAATTAAACATTAGGAAAAACGTGTTTGTTTTTGTTTGTTTTACGAACTTAACTATGTTGTACGTATTATTTAACAAAGAATTACAGAGAAATCTAGAAATTTAGAAAAAAATAACGCCAACAAAATACAAATTTTACTTGTCTGACACATTTTAGGTTTAATTATAATTAAAAAAAAAAAAAAAAAAATCTGTTCTCAATTAAATAAAAGAACATTTTTGTTTTTGGCGAGAATTTCTTTTATACACAAAATTTTCACAAAAACAACATTGTGCCTAATTTGTAAAAATATGTTACATTTATTTAGCAAATAAATAATTTAAAGCGTAGTATCTGTTCTGATACTTCACTTTATCTTTTCTGTCCTCGGTCAGTGAAGGAGAAATCCTTCTAGACTGAGGTCATTTTAATTTTTGTCCCAACTTAGAGTGCCCTTCTTGGGAGAGCTGGATTCTCCACATTAAAAACCGACCTTGTGTCTAACTCTCCCCTCATGGGGAGGCAAGTAAATAGGAACACACATAATTAATAACATCCTCAACTAAATCACCCCTCCCCCACTCTCCAAAATAAGATTCTACTTTTTTTTAGGCGATTAGGTGTGTAAAAGCCTGAAAAAGTTGGCAGAAAGAAACAAAAAAAATGAATTTAGAGTGGGTGATCAGTTTCGTATATAAATTTAATGTAAAATGATCCTCATTTCCGGACCATTTAAAAAATTTTAGGGATGCTCATTAAATCTTTTACCACTAAAAATTATTTTGGTTAACTGTCCCAAAATGCTAGAATAGCCCAGAGATGGGGCTCATTTTACATTAAATATGAAACTGATCCTCTACTCTAAATTCTAAAATAATTGATTTTTTGGGTTTTTTCTTCCCATCAAGTTTTTCAGGGCGTTCGCACGTAATCACCTAAAAAAAGTAGAATCTGAGGGGGATTTAGCTGAGGATTTTCATCTATAATAATAATACTATAATAATAATTAATAATCAAAGGTTTAAACTTTTACAATACAAGTTTAAATAAAGAGATAATTATATTTGGAAGTCAATTTCTTAAAGCCATCCAACACATGCCAGCATGTAAAACCGGATGTTAAACCAAATATGATGTTGTCAGTAAGGTCAGAGGACAGTTGTATACTGTGTGTATCCAATCTGTTCATCCGTATGCATCCGATACATCGACTTTGGATTCTGATTCCATAGTCTGTGTGAAACGCATTTGGAGATCTATGATTGCAGGAAAAAAGTTTTTCAATAGAAGAGTTGGGGGGTCATCGCTGTGGAGGAAGTTATCCGAACTCGGAAATTAATATTGGTTCGATCATATGTAAATAATGTCTTCATAAGATCCAGGGAATTGGTTTTAATGGAGATAGGCGATCGACAAAAAGTGAGTAGACTTCGAAGGAATTGAAAACAGTTTGTAGCTGAAGACATCGGAAAAATCAAGATAGAATATTATGGAGACTGCGAATGAAGTCTAACCCTCTCGTCAAGGGAAAAAGGACAAAAAACAAGAAGAATGAAATTGTGCTTCTGCTGTTTCACCATGACATGTATATAAAAAAAGAAATAGCTAAAGAAATGTATAAACTTTGTTATGTAATTACGTGGTAGCTTAATAGAAGACTACATAAAAAATTATGCAAATTCATCCAGTATTTATTAAATAAAAAATAAAAAACGATTTTTATCGATCGTCGCCATCTTGTATTTTTCAATCCCCCGATGTCAAGGGACAAGAGAGAGAACTCATATTTTTTGGAATTTTTGGTTTTCTGCTAAATTGGTAATAAAAAAAATTTAGTTATCTCCCTTGTTACAAAATGTCTAACAATACGTAAAATTGTTTTTTTTTCTTTTTCTGATAATTTAATAAATACTGGATGAATTTGCGTAATTTTTTCCTGTACAATCTTATTTTCAGCTAACACATAACAAAGTTTATACATTTATAAAAAATATTTTCATGTCGTAGTGAAAGTAAAGAAGCACCAATGAAATACTTGCAGAGGATAAAAACATTACCATAATTTGATTCATACTTCAATCAGTATCTAGAATTTATTGTTTTTCTTCCTTTCACTTAAAACACAAATCCTTTTTTCTTTATTTTTTTAGTTGAATGATTGTTTCGACTCTTATTCCAGGAATTCTTGATGACCATCTTGTTTGTCTTTTTTTAACAGGAAGAAGAACTGAAGAAAGCAGTTTTAATGATCTTTGCAAATAAGCAGGATATCGAAGGCGCCATGACTGTCAGTGAAGTCAGCAACGCACTTGGCCTACACGCGTTGAAAAATTGGAAACACCAAATATTCAAGACCTCTGCGATCACTGGACTGGGGTTAGATGAGGGTATGGAATGGTTAGTATATATTGATATATATCTCTTTTTTTCATCATATATATATATATATATATATATATAGGTAGCAAGTCATTATTAATGCAGGTTTTGTTGAAGACTATGGAACTTTCTCTTTTAGTAATTTTTCTTGTTAATTTCTCAACGTGGTGGGCAAGTTTTCTGTTTTCGGGTGTTAATTTAAATATTGGCCACACAACTACAACTCTCTCCCGACGTCTTACGTACCACTTAAACAACACCAGTGCCATACAACGACACATCATCTCACACAAAAAAAAACTATACAATTCGCAGAACTAAGAAAAATACTTATAACAAACATCAAAATCATCCATGAAAATAATTGCACACACAGACTTAAAATCCTCAAAGCCCTATACATTAAAAAAACTGCAACCCAACATTAATAAAACTAACGCCTTATCCATATTCCATAAGTAATTAAAAAAGAAAAATTATAAAAAGGCTGACAGCACAACCGATAAGACACAACCTCCTGATGACGATCAGGAGATCAAAAGGGTTTGAGAGATGAAATGAAACAACACTCAGAACGACAATATTTAAATTAAAACCAGAAAACTCGCCGCGTCAGGAAATTAACAAGAAAAATTGCAAAAAGAGAAAGATCCATAGACCTGTCTAAAAAGTAGCTAACCTTAGACCAGAAGAAATATTTTAAATACGTGACAGGGTTGAGACCCTAACCCCTTCAAAGTAGGCCCCTTTGTGCTTGCACACACTTAGCCTACCGATCGATCCACGACGAAAACACCTCTGGAAGTCTTCTTTTGGAATGGTGTTCATCTCCGCCGTCGTGTTAGATTCAGCAGGTGTTTGGAGAAGATGCGATGGGTGTAACACAAATTAATGAGTGGTTCAACTGATTCAAAAATGGCCGCACATCAGTGGAGAGTGACCAGCGTTCTGGCAGGCCCCAAACTGCTCGGAGTGCAGCTGTTGTTGAGAGGGTGTGAAAAAAGAGATAATACGGAACGCGATGGCGGAGATGGACATCATTCCAAAAGAAGACTTCCATAGGTGTTTCCGGCAGTGGATGGATCGGTGGGCTAAGTGTGTGCAAGCACAAGGGGCCTACTTTGAAGAGGAGGTCCCAACCCCGTCACATATTTGAAATATTTTTTCTGGCCTAAGGTCGGATACCTTTTAGACAGACCTTGTAAGTAGTAGTAGTAGTAGTAGTAGTAATTTTCAAAACAATTTCTTTTTTTTTTTTTTGCCCTAAAGTTTTTCAGGGTGTTAACATGTAATCATATTAATTTATAAAAAAGTAGCATCTTTTTTATAGAATTTTTTTCAAGTGTCAGTGACTTTTGGGGCACCCTGTATATACACACAAATAAATACTCTCCAGTAGGTAATTCAAACTCACTCTCTCTATATATATATATATCTATATCTACATATATACACATTTCTCTTTATTATAGAGTTGAGTTTAAATTTGCTTTTTATCACTAAATATTTTCTTTCTTTTCTCGTGATAATATTTAAAATAAAATTTTTTTTATTTCTTTTCTTATTCAGGTTAGCAAATGCATTAACACAGCAAGGATAATGATTGTTTTTCCCCTATGCATCCTCTTGGAGTAAATCATTCATTGACAATGACCTTTTTGAAGCAGATAAAGGAAAGAAGAAAAAAAATCTGTATTTAAAAAAAAAAAAAAAAAAAATCTTAACAAATTCAATTCTTGCTGCTGTTGCCGCTGTTCATGTCCTGCTGTCTTTGACGTCCCATTTGGTCAGCCGCCCGCAATCCTTTTCCAAAACCAACCACTGCCAATTGCTCATCGTCCAATTGGCTCACAGCTGGGCAGCAGACGGACGAATACTGTGTCCTTGTGGGGTTTACTCAGAATCTTTCTTTCATATATCCGTGTATAAAAATATATATATATATGTTGTATGACTAAATCAACATTGGCATCGTTATGGCTCCTTCCACTGATATTATAAAATTTTATATTTCTGTACATTTCTCATCTTGAATGTTATCATCACAACGTTTCGGACGCTGTAACCTCCGACCTTCTTCAGGTGTATCTCGTAGAACTCGGGAATATTTCTGTCGGAATTTTGAACGAGGTAGCATGCTCTTGTTCCGTCAGCCATGACTGGAGAAAGAAGGCCGGAGGTTACAATGGCCGAAACGTTGTGATGATAACACTCAAGATGAGAAACGTAGTACGAATAACCAAAATTATACACACTATAAAATTTGTTTGTTTGCCGTTATTTCGACCTAACCGTCTCTTCCTAGAAAACTATGAAAATACAGTTAGATTGAAACCCTGGAAAACTAGGTCAAAACTTTGTTGATGTAACTCATACAATATTATAATAACTGCTCGACCTTTCATACTATTGAGCACTTTTGGATTCAATACGTACTATTTATCAAATTTATTACATGCAACCAAATTTGGTAGTATCCTTCATTTTATAATGAAACGTTCTGAACGTCGTTATATTAACAGGAAGACCTGCGGAAAAAGAATGCTGAAAATAAAAATTGGATAAAGAACAATGTTTATTAATCATCAAATAGTTCAAACAAGGAATATGCAGATAAACTTTTAATCTCTTCCTTAATCCATGGATTTTCAAAACTCATCCGAGGAAATCAAATTGATAAAACAGCAAAATCATATTACTGTTAAGCACAGAATTGAAAATATAAAAAATATTTTTTTAGCAAAAAGGAATCATCCCCACAAAAAGTAACATGCCCACGTAAGTATATCCAGAAAATCAGAATTATTATTAAGCAGATGTAGGGTTAAAAAAAAACAATAAAAAACATCGTTCTTTATCCAATTTTTTTTTTTTCATCGTTCATTTTCTTATATTACTGCTCAATCTTGTATATTGAGCATTTGCTTATGAAGATAAGATTGATTTAAAGATAAAATTTATCTTTCCTTATTTATATATATATATATATATATATATATATATGCACATACACACACATACATAATTAATTTAATAAATGTTCCGAATTTATTTAAAAAAATATCTTTTATTCACACAATTGTTTCTGACTATTTCAAAACACACATTTTTTCTTGATAATAAATTCAAGATGTTTTCAAAAGGCTTCCTCTGTGAATTTTTATCTCCCATCAAATTAAACCTAGAAAAAAAAAACAATTAACTTCAAAATTGTTCTCTTCATTCAGTTATTTATCCCTTTTTCAAAGCAAATCAATTAAAAAAAAGAATCCTGCTTTCTTTATAATAGGCAAATCTCTAAAAACTAATATCAAAACAAACTAAAAAAAAAAAAAGTTATCTTTCATAATGTCCTCCATTAGTTTTTTTTTTTTTTCATTAAGAGAATACACACAAAAACAAAAAATATATATATATATATATATATATTAGTAATCCAGGTAAGGTAAACATCACAGGATAAAAATCCAAAGAATTTCATATATTTTTTGTATAGATTTCTTTAAGTTCGCACAAGGTTCAATAAACTAAGATTATATCATGTTATATATATATTTATATCTCACATCAGTTTATTTACATTTTTTTTCGCCTAACTAAAGGAATATAATTGTTTTCCGTTCTTCAGAATCAATGATATGATTCAATTTTCAAAACCGTTCATTCGTAAGGTTCACACATGCCGTGGAATCCGTCATATTCTATTGGTGAACAAGACGATTCTCAAAAAAAAAAAAAAAAAAAAGACGGTCTTGTTCATCAATCGTATCATTGGTTCTGAAGAACCTTCTGAAGGTGGACCCCCTTTGCACACAACTCAATCATGTTCTGCTAAGCTAAAAACAAAAACCACATTTTTCCTCCAATCAAACCAAACACTATGAAGCATAAAACTTTTACCAAAATGACTGGATTCGGCATTAAATAACCCGAAAAAGATTGATGTGCCGTAAAACAAAACCACCAAACAATTCTGAAGGTATACGTATGATTCATTCCTTTAGCTCGGCGTAAATAAAGTGATGTGATTTCAATCATAAGTTTTGTATCCGTTTATATTTTGCTCGAGTTAATTGTTGTATTCCAATATTTGATACTCATATGAATTTTGTTCCACATGATGAAATTCGCACGTAATTATTTTAGATAATAAACAGGGAGAATCTATTTAGCTGCGGGTGTTGAGAATTTTACATTCTAATAATTAGTTATTAAGTAAAATATCTATCTTCTATATAATTTCTTTTGTAAGATGGTAGGAAAAATCACAGCAAAGTGCTCAATTAATTGAGAAAATCAAAATTAGGAGCGTAATATTTATTTATTATTTGGTACAGAAAATCAGTACAACATCAGTACCAGCTCAGAAGGCGTTAACCTCCCGGCTATCTTCAGCTTTGTTGTCTTCCATTTTCTCTACCAAGTGACCACAAAGCTGAAGTTAACATCTGAGCTTGAAACCAATGGTACTGATTTTCTGTACCGAATAATAAATACATATTACACTCTTATATATATATATATATATATATATATATATATATATATATATATATATAAAATTACATTAACAATATTATAGCCTTACATCAATCAACCAACGTTTCAATGTGTATTATCACATCTTACTAAAGGCAGAACTATTTTTAGTTCTGCCTTTGATAAGATGCGATAAGCATTGAAACGTTGGTTAATTGACGTAAGGCTATAATATTGGTTATGTAATTTTATAAATGCTCTACTTTGTATTGAGCTCTCTTCAAAAAATTGGTTTGTGTTCACTTTATTAACATATTTGAACTTGATCAATTAATATACATACATAGATATATATATAGATATATATATTTATAAATAAATAAATATTAAATTATATTTACCTACAGACGACGTCGTTTCAAGCTTATTGTTCTCTTCAGTGTAGGGAAGTGATAATTTCAAACGGTCATAAGGCACGAACCCAGTTCACAGTCACCTTTGGATCTGCATGCTTTCACTCTATCCTCACGGTCATATCAAATTACCAAGTGATACGGAGAATTGAAGTTATATTTATTCCCATTACAACGTAAACATCAAGACAGACCAGAGAACTCAACGAACTTGGAGTCTTGCTATGTTGCTAAGTGATTGTCTATTTTTAAATATCTCCTAACAGTGCTCACCTTTAATTTTCTTGATGATAATATTTATAAATAAATATTAAATTATATTTACCTACAGACGTCATTTCATATATATAAAATAAAGTTTATTTGTTGTTTATAGAAATCGATATGTTGACAGAAAACTCAAATTAATTTTAATAATGATTACATTTTTCAAGGAATTTCGTGACACCATTCAAAATTTCCCTCCGATTCCATCTGTAGTTACTAGTGTTCAATTATCAATTCCCATCATCGATTACGAGGGATGCAATTAAAAACAAAGACTCATACAAAGATCAAACACAACTTTTCTCAAGTAAAATTTTACAAAGGATACAATAATCGTAATAATTTTCTATTAGGGTTTTTAGAATATTATGGGGTCAGCATCAATGTTGGATATCCATAAACAGTAAAGATTATGTCTTATTTCCTTTTAGAAATTAAAAAAAAATAAGATAAAAATGCTAAAAAAAAGTACTTCCAGGGCAACGCCAGGGGTAAGCTAGTATATATATATATATATATATATATATATATATATGATTAAGTAGAATACAAAATTCATGACATTAATATTTTGTAATCGTGCTCTCCAAAATTTCAACAGTCAACTATATTTTCCATGTGTACACGGGTTTCAAAAACTTTATTTTATTATCACTTTTTACACCCGGGTCAAATGCGAGAATTTAATGACTTTCCTCAGCAGCACATATTTTTTATCAACTCCAATTCAGTTCCTAGAGATATATAACATTTTGGTTCTTTAACTAAACATTGCTTTTTATATATATATATATATATATATATATATATATCAAGAAAATAAATGATGATAATAAAAGTTGAAAAAATTACAAAAGTTCAAAACAAGAAATAATCTCATGAACCTTAACCCATGGATTTTCAAAGAGAAATTCTTTTCATCAGAGAACAAATTGATGAATTAATAAAATTTGTAATTTATCCAACTTTTATTTTCATCATTAATTTTCTTGATTTATTGCTCTATCCAGTATATTGAGCTTTCCATTATCACGATAGGTCATTATTTAAAGACACAATATTTATCTTTAAATTTTTATTCAATTTTGTTTATATATATATATATATATAAATAAATATGCACACACATTTAACGGTATATATTAGATATTAATCATTAAAAGTTAACGTATGTTCAAGTTAAAATATGAAACTAATGAGCAGCCGTCAATCATTCCCAACAATCTGCCATTTTCTGACCTTCACTATCTAACTGTGGTATTACTTACACAGACCCCAAAAGGCTGCATTACATACATAATATATTGTCGGAAATATACTTGGTTGTTTATATGATTACAAGTTCACTGTGTAATCGCCGCTGACATTCATCGATGAGTAATAAACATATATTGTCCATAAAGCAAGGGATTTGACTTAGTTGTATATATTCAGCTTTCATTTCAGCGTAGACCTGTTGGTCGAGTGGTGAAAACTATGCCACTTAAAAATGGTCCTTGTTTGCAGGCACAGGGGTTCGAATCCAGTATGGATCTCATTTCTCTCTTTGTGAATGTTCTAAGTTCCCAGTCCCATAGATACACTGACCGTTTAATTTAACATTAACTGTACAACCTATGCAAAGTAGTTTTATCTGTAATATATAAATACATAAGGCAATCTTTCAACTTGCAGAACGTTTTGCTAAATCAAATATTTAACTATTTATGAATCCATAAAGTTATATATATATATATATATATATATATATATATATATATGTGTGTATGTGTGTGTATTTTATATTTGAATTAAAAAAAAAAAAATTCATGTTCAAACATAAATTTTATAACATAAAGGAATTGTTATAGCTCAATAGTGTAAGGCCAGAGCTATGTTATGTATTTTTTATTCGATTTTATATCATATCCAATGTTTTTAAAGACCGATTCCCATCGGCAAAATATAGGAATCTGTCTTTCATTGAATATGATATAAAATTGTGTGTCTATATATATATATATATATATATATATATATATTAGATGTGTGTGTGCGTGTGCTCATGTATGTGTGTCTGTTTATCATGAATGGTGTCATTTGCAAAGTCTGTTCCATTGTTTTTTTTTTTTTCTCTTTTATTCCTAGAAAACCTCACAATTTTGTTTCAATCATACTTGACTCAACATTTTATCTATATATATATATATATATGTTACATGGTGTTATCTTGAACAAAAAACTTGTTTCTCTGCTTGGGAAGTCCATCAACAGATAGCCAACAAAAAAACTTTGGTAATCTGGCAGTATAGTTAACAGCTGATAAATAAAAAAATTTTTGTTGAATACAACTAATAACTTCCACCAAACGCATTGAAATTTAAATTTCTACCGACCTGTATACTTTTAAAGGGTGGAAACTGCTTCAGAGATTTATTATCTCTGAATTTGTTATTGTTAAATTGACTTATCAAAGCAAAAAACAGAAAATGGTGTGAACAACAACTGAGAGAGATAGGCAACCATTTTGATTTACATTTGCTAAAAAGAGCTTTGAACAAAATCTAATTTTTAAATTTAAAAAAACAAAATTGTAAAGAGTTTCAGAACTTTAAAAGTATGCAGGTCAGGAGAAAATTAATGCGTTCGTTTAAGGTTATTTGTCAAATTTTAATTTCTTGGCTGTTAACTATACTTCAAGATTATCAAAAAATGAAATCATTCATATATATATATATATGAATGATGTCATAAAGCTCTAGCTAAAAATATATTGAGCCCTCTATATTTACGAAGGTCTTCAAAACGTTTCATTAAATAAAATGTTTCATTAAAAATTATCGATTTTGTTTTTACCTTCATATTAAGATTATGTAGACTGGCATTTTGAAGGTCACAGGAAATTAGAATGTTTAAAAAATTAATTTAAATTGCACAGGTTAAACTTTAGTTAAAAAATGATTGAAATGATGATTTAGCGGGTTAAATAGCTGCTTCTCTTCAGTACAAATTATGGCAATATGATCACTTTGTGGCTTAACTGACCTCCCTCCATTGGTTCTGATATTGTATTTGGTAATATTGAATAGTAAAGTTGATATATATATATATATATATGATTATTTTTTTTATTTACACAGACATGTACAAAATCTGCGACGCTGGCATATCAATGATATCTATCAACAGCAGTTAGAAACTGAGATCTCATCATGCAGGCTTAACCTTAGATCATATTTGGAAAGAATGAAATGGGGAGAAAATAAATTAAAATTTGAAAAGTCACGTGGTTAGAATTGGGTCCGTTAAAAATAAAAAATATAATATAAAGTCAAAAAATATATAGAATATATTTTTGATGGTCCCAATTCTAACCACGTGACTTTTTAAATTTCCTTTTTCCTTTCTTTTCTCTCTCCCATTTCATTCTTTCCAAATATGATCTGATGAGATCTCAGTTTATAACATCGACATGCCAGTGTCGCAGATTTTGTACATGTCTGTATAAATAAAAAAAATAATCATATATAAAAGCTCTATTTGATATTGAGCACTTTTTATAAGCCTGGTTGAAATTCTTTGGATTCCTATCCTGTGGATGTTTACCTTGCCTAGATTATTATTATCATTATATATATATATATATATATATATATATATATATATAAAAAGTGGTGTACTAAAAGCGAACTTTTAGGAAAAGTAAAACCTATTGTGAAGAGTATACAGCTCAATATCCAGGATAGAGCAGGTAGAATGAAGAAGAATGGAAAGGAATTAGAGAAGCAAAAGCCAAATCATAATTCAATTCAGTTGCTCAGAGCAAGGTATATTCCGCAAAAAAGGCAATTTATTCAAGTTAAATTTTCCTTAAGCCAGGCTTTTCAAAGATCAAAATCTTATCATCAGAGGAAGTCGCTGGGATAGATAAGTTGGCAAAGGCCAAGATTTAAAATTTGAAAAAATAAAATAAAAGTTGTAGGGGAAGAAACACAGGGCAAAATTCTGCCCGAATGCAAGCAAATGTCCGATTGCTTTGAAAAGCCTGGCTTAAGGAAAATTTAACTTGAATAAATTGCCTTTTTTGCGGAATATACCTTGCTCTGAGCAATTGAATTGAATTATGATTTGGCTTTTTGCTTCTCTAATTCCTTTCCATTCTTCTTCATTATATATATATATATATATATATATATATAATGTTGGTTCTGTTGGGTGGAAATAATTTCAATAGAGTACTCGATTATTCTATAAGAGTGTAAATATTTATTTATGCATTTTACAGAAGTTTAGGTCACATGATCTCTTGAAAGCAAGAAAATGCCCTAAGAGTAATGAATTGGATTTAAGCCCAAGGTTTTTTCACCAGGCTCCGGTTGCTTGCAAAATAATTGGTACCATGTAAAATTCATTATATATAGATATATATATATATTTAAATATAAATAAATAATTTTTTTCTTTTTTGACTAATGCTTATATAAAAAAAAAAAATGGGCATCATTAGGCTTTGTTTTTTTTACTGTGACCTTGAAAAGCCAATTTATGTTTCTTTTTTTTTTTTCTCAAGGTCAGGTAAAAAAAATTTTTATTTTTTTCAAATGATCACTTTTGGTTAAATCCGCCCCTACCCCCCTCTCCTTAAAAATTGAAGAACAAAAAAAAAACCCTCAAATGTGTAGATATTTCACCGTCTCCCTCTTCTTACCTGTATCCAATATTTATAAAATTGCATTTACAGGTGTGTTTATATTTGCATTAATTAAACCTAAACAAAATATACATATATAGTTTGATATATTTGTTTTTTTTTAGAATTGTAAAAGAAATATGAAAATAAAACGAATCCCGTGGATATCTTATGTTACGTCATTTTTTTATTCACGAGTTAATGTTGAAGAGATGGCACTCGCGGTTACTAATCATGAAGATAAGACATCATCAAATGAAAGAATGATAAAGTCTATCCATACAATAATAACTAATGGATCGAGGGGAAAGATGAGGAAATGCTGAAGAGCTGCCGCTAACGATGACACCGTCGCAAAACTTGCATTTAAATTTGAAGTCGGGAGGAAGTGACTGAAAGGAAGGCCTATGACGAGATGGGTAG